>CM036089.1:4329780-4738589 GCA_020631695.1 Trichoderma cornu-damae
GATAATAGTTTAATAAAAGTTAAATATTATTAGAGATAAGGGTTATAGAGGAGAGTGAAAAGGCATAAGTGTCAGGCACTAAATTCAGTAGATATAAGAAGCTTGATTCTCCTAGATATATATCTAGAGCTAGTGGTATTTATAGTACTATACTAAAGCATAGTATTATACTATACTATACTATATAAGGTCAGTCTAGTCTATTAGTTTATTAAGTATTAATAAATACCCTTTTTTAAAAAAAAATAATTATCTTAATTATCTATGCTTATAGTATAGCATTATTTAATCCAGCATCTTTAAAGGCTATAGTATATAGCTATTTTAGTTTATTCACTATATCCTCTATGCTTATTAATTAGTTTATAATTACTAATATGCCTTTATTTATTAACTATACTATATTATTAAATTTTTTTATTATTTAATAATCTTACTAAGTATCTATATAGTATATATATATATAGAGTTAGTTAAAGATAATATATATCTATTATTAAATAACAACTGTTAATAAGTTATTTATTAAGACTAACTTCTTAAGGTTATTAATAATAATATTTATTAATCCCTTATTTAACCATACCACTAGACCTGGTTTTTCCTTTAAATAAATCTATTTATATATTAATAAATCCTTTATAGCCTTTTAAACCTAATTATTAATATAGGGCTTGTCTACTTATATTGCCTATCTCTTTAACTATAGCTTGCTTTTTTATAGTAATACCTTTATAATAGCCTTAATTAAGATATAGTTAAGGTAGGTATTAAGTTTATTATTTTATTTTTATATATAGATAGTGGTTATTCCTTCTTTAATATACTTAATTACTTTTTTTTAGGTAATAGTTATTCTTATTATTATAATAATAAGTAGTAAAGGTAGTAATTTTTATTGTTTTATTCTTAATGCTTTATACTACTAATAGATAAGTATAAGACTGGCTGTATTTTTATTATTATTATTTTTATTTATTATAATTATTACTTTTAATACTTTAGCTTATTCTATCTTAGCTATATTATTATCCCCTTGCTTAAGTATTATTAATATTATACCTAGTTATATTTAGTTTATTTAAAGGATTTTATTAAGGCAGGTATTAAAGTTTATTATAGATATATAAGTAAACTTAAAAACTTTATAGTATAATAATATAATTATAGTATTATCTATACTATTTATATTAATTTTCTTTAAGTATTTAATTATAATAGTTATTACTATACTTAAGGTATTTAAAATATAGTACTAGCCTGTTTATTCTATTTATATAGTAATCTATCTTACTTTAATAACTATATCCCTATAGCTACCCTATAAAGACTAAGTAATAGCTTTAAGTATACTTATTATTATATATTTACTTATATATATAGTAAAGTATAAAAAGTATTAATCTAGTTTAAGGCTAATTATTTAAAATATGCCTTTAATAAAGACTTTATAGTATTTTATTTTATCTTTTTATAATAATATTACTATATTTATTATATTAAGTCTATAATAGCCTTTTTTTAATTTCTTAAACTTATTGTCTAGTATAATATTAAGCAAGGTAAAGTATAGGTTAGTATATATAATAAGATTATGCAGTCTTTATTTATAAGGTATAATAGTCTTAATTAAAAAATAATAGTATATAATAAAAGGAAAGGGATAATAAAGGTTAAAGGATTAATAATAATATTAGTAATTTAATTTTTATAAAAGTAGTAAATATAAAAAGAAAGAAAAGTAAAGGTATTATTTAGTTTGTTTATTAGAATTTATAAAAAAATTAATTTCTTTTTTTTTTTTTTTTTTTTTTTTATATTATATTTTAAAGCTAGGCAGTCTAGGTATCTAGCTGCCTAGTAACTATAGTAGCTAGCGCCTGCTTATTAATAGATAGTTAAGATAATATTCTTTATACTAGTAGAGATACTTATATATTAGTTTAAGGAACTATATTTATTATTATTATCTTTAGTATATTTAGATATAACTTAGCTATTAGGTAAGTAGTCTTAAAGTCTTTTACTAAATCTTTTACTATTTATATAAATTTTTTTTTTAACTTACTAGTTATCTTTAAGGCTATAATTATATTATTATATAAAATACTTAACTTATAGATACTAGCTATATTTATTAAGTTATTACTTAATTAGTTTTTTTACTTTTTATTATACTTAGCTATTAATTATAATAGCCTTTAGTAAAGTAGGTTATTATTTATAAAGGTTATTAATTAAGGGGCTAGGGTAAAGGTATATAATTAATATAATATTGTAGATATGCTATTTAGCAAGTAGCTTAAGCTAGTATACTAAGGGTCTAATCTTCTTAAGTATTTTAAATAATCTTGCTTACTGCTAAGACTATTTTTTAAGAGGTTTTTTTAATAAATAATAGCCTTTATATAGATATAGATATACTTTATTGCCTGGCTTAAAGTTAATAGGTTAATAATGCTTATTATAAAAGTATTTAGTATTAATAGCAGCCTTCTTTATAAGATATTTAGTATCTTTAATAAATAGTTATTATAGAGTATTTAATATATTTTAATCTAGGTAAATATCTATCTTTATTAAGTTTATTATACTTAAAGGTTTAAATCTTAAGGTTAGCTTATTAAGACTATAGTTTATAAGTATACTATAAGTATTATTTAAAGTAAATTAAAGAGCTAGTATAACTTTTATCTATAGAATGTCTAATATTGCTGTATAATATTATATAGCTATTTTTATTATTTAATTCTTTTTCTTAAATATACTATTTATTTAAGGGTAATAGCTAGTGCTAACTATAAGCTTAGTGTCTAGTGCTATAAAAAGGGCTTACTAAAAGTTAAATATAAACTTATTATCTTTATTATTAATAATAATTCTTAGGATGCCTTAATTATAAAGCAGTAAGGTATAAAGGTATACTATAGCTTATTATTTAACTATATACTTTATTAATCTTAAGATAAGGATAGATTTTCTTAACTATTTATATATAATTATTATTATAGTATTAAAATTATAGTTATAGTTAGGTAGCTTTTAGAATAAATATAGAGTTTTTAGTAAAAGGCTAATAATAAAGTCTATAGTAATTATATAGTATAGTTGCGCCTGGCTTTATATAGGCTAGAGCTCCTTTATAAGTTTTTATATATTTATTTAATTTATTAAGTACTATAAGCAGTAAGAGATATAGTCTTAGATTGTCTTGGCAAGTTATAGTATATTAAGGCTATTAAAGGCTATAATTATTTTATATAAGCTAGTATAGAATTAATTATTATAGGCTATTTATAAGATATTTTTAATATAGTTATATAGAATATAAAGGAAATAATAATTATTAATATCTTGTTAATATATTAATCTATTTATATAGGAGAATAATATTTTAATTAGCTTATTATAATATCTTATTAATATTTTTACTAGTTTTTTAGTATTAGACTTTAAAATATTAATAATAGTATTAAAATACTTATTATCTTTATAACCTTATTATATTTTTTACTTTAAATCTAGATTAATAGTAATAGTTATTATAGTAAAATAGATATTATTTTTTTAGATATTATCTAATTTACTAGCTTCTAGCTAGGGCTTAGCTAGATCAGGCTCTACTAGCAGCCTAAATAATGCATTTAAGACTAGATTTATCTTGCTTAAGATATAGTAAATATTAAGCTAGAATTAGCTTAAATAAATAAATACTATTATAAATTATTAATTAGCCTTAACTAAGTTAGCTATTATTATAGTAATATACCTTACTATACCTTTAATAGCTTAATGGTTTATTAAGACTTTAATTAATATTTAGTATAATTAAATTAATATATATAACTTATAATATACTTAAATAAGACAAGCTACCTTAAGCTTAATTAGCTTATATCTAGTTTCTATAGGTGCTAGTAAGTAGCTAAGAAATATTACTAGCTATATTTATTGCTATAGTACTATAAAAGGAAGCTATTAATTACCTTTTAAATAAAAAATAAATAGTCTTATACCCTTACTGCTAGTATTTAATTTAAAAAAGGTTAATCTAGCTAGGTTGTAATAATATAGCTAGAGTTTTTTAATTAATTATTATTAAAGAATCTTAAATATATCTTACTTTATTACTATAAGCTTAAAAATAACCTTTTATAATTTAAAATAACAGGCCTTTTTATTTATCTTGTTAGTTTTTTATCTATCCTATTGTAGTTACATTAATAGCTATATTTTTTATACTTTTAAAAAAGCAGCCTTATATTAAAAGCAATAAATAAAACATTATAAAAAGGTAGCTATTCTAAGGTAGGTTTCTAGATTTATTAAGTTTATTAATATTTAGATTTTTATTAATCTTTTTATTTATTCTTGCATTATTGCTAGTCTAAGAGCATCTACCTAAAATCTAAGTAATTAAATTAATAAGTAAGTATAAAAAGTTTTAAATAGTAAGATTGCTAGATATAGTTAAGTAAATAAAGTAAAAACTTATTTTAAGTATTTATAGTAGTTAGTAAAGGTATTATTTAAAATAATAATATTATTAATATATACTTTTATAAATTTATAGTAAAGGTATAATTTCTAGTCTATAAACTATTAAGTAAAAAGAAGTAAGTTTTTATACCTTATAATAACAATATATAATATTTCTAAACCTTATAGATTAATTAAGACTATATAATCTTTATATTAAGAGTAAATAAGCAGCTAGTAAAAGAATATAGATACATTTAGTACTATAATATACTATTTACCTTGTAATAATATAATAATTTCTTTTTATAATAAAATAAGGTATATATTAAGTACTATAATCTTATTTAATAATTATAGATTAATAACTATACAACCTTTTTTAATATTATTAACTATTTGCCAGACTATAAAGATAAGGCAGCTAAATAATATTAACTACTTTATCTAGCTAGCGCAGCCTTAAGTATATAGTATATTTATTATCTTATTAAGGAATTTATAATCCTTTATACCTAGAGGATATATATAAGTTAGTATTTTTTAATATTATTAATTATTAATAAGGTTAACCCTTATCTTATCTTTTTCTAGCATAAAGATAATACCTTAGTCTTACTAAATATTATATTTCTTTATTAATTACTATATTTTATTAACTTTTATTAAGTTATTATTATAGATATATATACTATTAAGTAGTATTTACTTTTTTAAGTTAAATAGTTTTTTTATTATACCTTGCTTTATTAAAGAGGTATAATCTTTAAGGATAGCAGATTATTAACAGTTATTAACCTTAATATCTATTATAGTTATTACTATTTTTATTAAATTCATTAATATAATATTTATTATTAATTAGCTATTTATATACTCTTAGAGTATTTAAGCTTATATATTAAAAACTAAAGAATAATTATTATTATTATAGTTAGCTAAAGAACCTACTTACTGCTTTTAATATAGTATAAGTAAAGAATTTAAAGAATTAATTATTAATACTTAACTATACTTATAATCTACCCTTAAGGTATTTATAGTATAAATATAATTTATTATACTTATAACCTTTAATATAAAATAGTATATTTATATAGTATTATATAGATTATACTTTTTAAGTCTTTTATAATAAACCTTTACTTAAGCTAAACTATAAAGTAGTATTATTATAGTTTTAGTAATAATAACTCTTTTATTAATAAGGTTAATCTTTTAATTAATATATATAAGTATTATTATATTATATATAAACCTTACTTATAGACTATTCTTAATTATTACTAAGTCTAGGCTATAGTAGTATATAAAATTATTATTAATAAGTATATTAGGTTTAAGGTTTTTTTTAATCTAGGCTTTAGTATAGAAGTGTACTTATATTAAAGTGCTGTTTTAGTATTTTATTATATAAAAGTTAAACCAAGCCTTTTATATTATAATAATAAGATTATTAATAATATTTATATAATTAAGCTTGTTAAAGGTAAAGTATTTTATATTAATTAAGTAATAATATAACTAGTCTTTATTAATAATTATATTTAAATAACTTATATTAACTATAGCTATTATAGTTAGGCTGTTTAAATTAAACTTTAAATTAACTTTAATATAGGTATATTTAATTAAGTTGTTAGTAATAAGATTAGGTTATACTTTAATAACTTGGTTTTATTAAAAGGTAAGTAAGGTAGTAGTAAGGGGAGCTAGTAAGGCTGCTCTTAACTACTACTAGTAAGGCTAATAAGTATTAAAAAATATATAAGTTATAAATATCTTTTATAATAAAAATTATTAATTATATTTATAGTATATATATTAGTATAGTTTGTCTATATTATTTTATTATTAATAAGGCTTAAAGGGTAGAATTAGTTATATAGGCTTGTCTAGTTTATATTTAGGTATTATAAAGGGGGAATAAATATAATAAAAATAGTTTATATTTTAATCTATATAAAGGTTATTATAGTTAAAGTCTTTAAACTCTTTAGTAACTTAATAGCCTTATGCTTTTAAGTTAGCCTTAACCTATTAAGCTTTATTATTATTAATATTAATATATATATCCTTTAATTAATTAATAACATTAGTATTGCTTATAAATTTAAACTATTAGTAAAATTACTAGCAATTGGTTTATTTAGGCTATTTATTTTAAAATTTGCCTTACTATTAAAATATTTCTTTATAAATATTATTATAACCTTAGCTATATCTTTATTTACTTAGCAGGCATTTTTAGTTTTTACTATAGAAGTTGCCTTAGCTAGCAGGCGTGCCTTAGTAAGGATAGAATTATTTAGTACTGCTAGTTATATTATAGTTAAAGAATTCTTAATTAATTAATATAAGGTTACCTTAAGTATTATTATAGTATTATTTAAAGTATACTATATTAAGATTATTATTAATAATATAAAATACTATAAAAAAGGCTAGTTAATATTATTAATAAAGTATATAGGTATTTAAAAAGAGTTTATCTATAGGTTTATTAAAGAGAGCTATATAATATACCTACTGTTTTTCTTTTAAGTACTTAAAATACTTAATTTTTATTATTAATAAATAAGGTTTAAAGACTAACTTATAGAGATTAAGATTAATATATAAATATAATTATATAAGCTACTAGTTAAAAGTAATAAAGCCTGCTATATAAGTAATATAAAAAAACTTTATTACCTAAGGGTAAAT
This sequence comes from Trichoderma cornu-damae, assembly GCA_020631695.1. NCBI lineage: Eukaryota > Fungi > Ascomycota > Sordariomycetes > Hypocreales > Hypocreaceae > Trichoderma > Trichoderma cornu-damae. The sequence goes on from CM036089.1 coordinate 4,336,966, forward strand.
ATCCTTATTATTCTAGCAATTAGTATCTATATATTATTATTATATTAATGCCTGTATAGCATTTACCTAGTTAAGGTAGAATTATTATTAAAGAGCCTAGATCTAGGTATTAATAAATACTTTAATAATATTCTTTTCTTTAAGTTATAAAAGTAATCTTTATTAATAAAGGGCAGGACTATATAGAAGTTAAGGAAGGTTAGTATATATATTATTAATTTTATCTTAATTTATAATATTTTTATAAATGCCTTTAGTAAATTAGTTAATATTATTCTAAATAATAATATATTTATTAACTTAATTATTAATAATATTAAGGTTAAAAAATCTAATTTTAATTAACTTTTAAAAGTCTTTAAATAATTAAAGTATATTATTAATTAGCTATACTGCTTATATTAAGTAATTAAATAATTAATTAAACTATTTATTTAATAAAGTTATTAATAGACCTAGTGCTTATTAAGTATTATTATCTACTATCTTTAATATATAAAAAGGGATAAAGGGAGGAGGGTTAAAAGTGGGTAATAAGGTTTATACCCTTTAATAAAGTAGATTAAGGTAATTAAGTATATTTATTATTATTAATAAAGTTATAAAAATAAAGTATATTTAAGTAGTTATTAATTATAGGTAGAGGTTAGAAAGTTAGTATAGTATAGTCCTTAAGTATATCTATATACCTATAGATTTATATATAGTAAGAGATTAAGGTAAAAAGAGGGCAGGGGGTATAATATAATTAAAAAAGTTATAATTATATTTATTAAGATTTTTAAATATATAAGGTATAATTAATAATATTATTTTTATATATTAATAAAAGAGCTTAAGTTTATGTTTAAGTATAAGTAATATTAATCTTATATATAAATAAAGGGGCTTAAGCTTGTATTTAGGTTTATCCTTAGCCTTAGCCTTAGTCTTAGGTTTAGGTTTAGGTTTTAGTTTAGGTTTAGGTTTTAGTTTAAGTTTAGGTTCCCTAGCTACTCTTGCTTATTATAAAGATAGTTATTAAGATAATTATTTATTAATAAAGTATAATAATATTAATAAGGGAGGGGAGGTATTAAAAAGACTTTTTTAATTAACTAATAGCTAAAGAGCCTTTATTATACTTAAATAATCTAGTTATTAAACTAGACTATTTATATTAAAGTCTTAATAAAAAAAGCCCTTTAGTAATAATTATTATTACCAGCCTTAAAGTAACTTCTTAAATACCTTATTAAAAGTTTACTTATTTACTTATTTAATTAAATAAAAATATAGTGAATATATTAATAATAGTAAGAGTGCTGTATTTAATATAGTTAAGTTAGCTAAAGTAAAGTAAGTAGTATTATAATAGCTGGTTTAGGTAAATAAATATATTTATTAAGTTAATTTACTAGTTTAGGCTAAAATTATAAGCCTTAGCTAAAATAATTCTTATAAAGATAAAAAGAATTAATAAATAAGTGGATAGTATTAAATAGACTTAGTAAATTAAAATAATCTAGTAGACTAAGAGAATTAATATTAGGTTATTATAACCTTAATATATAATTATTATTATTTATTAAGTATTAAATTTAGTAAATATAAAAAGCTTAATTCTCTTAGATATATATCTAGAGCTAGTGGTATTTATAGTACTATACTAGAGTATAGTGTTGCATTATGCTATACTATATAGGGTTAGTCTGGTCTATTAGTCTGTTAGGTACTGACAATAAGATATAATAGGTAATATATAGCTATCAGCCTTCTATAAGATAGCTATAAAGCTATTATTAAATATAAAGATAGTATAGTAACTATATTAATCTTTAATCTTTTTTTAGCTTTTTATTTAATTAATTAGCCTTTTATAAATATATTTCTTTTTTTAACTTAAGATTAAAAGCTTAAGGCTAGGGTTTCTCTTTATTAAGGCATAAAGCTTATACTACTATCTTACTATAGTCTTAATTATCCTTTAATAAATTACCCCTTTTTTTATAATAATACCTTTATTATTATTTTATAAAATAGCTTTTTTTTCTTTATTATTAATCTTTAATAATATTATTATATAGTTATTACTTCCTTGCTTTTTAATATTTATAATATTAATCTATTTTTTTTAACTTTATTTTTTTAACCTTATCTTTATTAAATAATAATCTCTTTTTCTTAATTATAGCCTTTAAGTATACCCTTTTTTTAAAAGTATTAACTTAATACTACCTTACCTTAAGTTTATTATTACCTTACTTTAACCTTTTTATAACTTTTTTTTAAATAATATTTTTATTTTTAATTATAATTTATAAATATACTCTTTTTTAAAAAATACTACTTTAATATTACTAGCTTATTAAAGTTTTATTACTTTTTAACTTTTATTTTTATATTATACTCTTTTTATAATAAATTATTTATAAAGTTAAAGTAATATATTTATATATTCTTTTTATTTAAATAATCTTTTTACTTAATATAATAAAGTTATTTATAGCTATAGTATTTATAATTAATAATATCTTTAATTTTAAATATCTCTTTAATAAAAAAAAAGTAATTTATTAACTTAATTAATATATTATTTTTATTATAAAACTCTTTAAGGTTTATAATATTAAAGATATTATATATTTATATTAATAATAATAATTATAGTTTATAAATAAAGCTGTTTATCTTAATAATTCCTTTAATCTAGTAAGGTTTTATATACTTTTTTATTAACTTTTTATTAAGTTAATATAAATTTAAGTATTTAATAAAGATTAAAACTTAATTACTAACTTTAAATAACTTCTTTATATAATCTTTATTATATTACTTATTATATAATTTATTAATATTCTATAGTATTTTTATAATATACTTTTTTATATTAATTATTTTATTAATTTTATTTAAAATAGTTTAGTTTATATAATTAAGTTTAATTTTATAAGTCTTTAATATAATTAAATTATATTTTAAAAGTAAAAATATAAATACTTTATTAATAATTAAATACTTAATAATATTATATATAAACTTAATAAATAGTAATTATTTAACTTAATCTAGCTAGTCTTTATTATAAAAGGCCTATAAATAATACTTAAGGTTTTAATTTTATTATTTAGTTTAATTATTAATTTAAAGGTAGAATACTATATTAAGTTATTATTTATAATTAATAAAATAATAAAAAGATTATTAAAAAGTATTTATAAATATACTGCCTTTATTAAAAATAATTCTTTTTAATATATTATAAAGTTAAAAAATATAATATAAAAACTTTATTATAAATCCTTTATTAATAATATTCTTTAAGTATAGTATATAAGTAATATACTTTATAAAATAGTTTATTATTATAAATATTAAATTATATATTTACTTTTTATAAATTACCTTAAGTAACTTTATAATAAAATTTATTATAATTTTTTTTATAGTTTTATAAGTATTAATAATATAATTAACTTGCTATATAGTAAATAATATCTTGCTTTATTTATTTAATAAACTATATATATATTAATATATCTCTTTATATTAATTTATAAACCTTTTTAATAATAAGTCTTAGTAATTTTTATTAAGGTTTTATTAACTCTTTAATACCTAGTTATTAAGTTATTATAAAATAATATTAAAATCTTTTTTTTTATATTAAAAAAATAAATACTTACCCTTTATAATAAAGTAGTTAATTATTATTAATTATTTAATTATATATATAATTTTTATTAATAATATTATACTTAATTATTTTTATTAACCTTAACTTTTTAATTAAAGTATTTTTTTTTATATTAAAAAAAAAGCCTTTATAAATATTTTATAATCTTTTTATAATATTATAATAATACTTTTATAAATTACTTACTTATTTATAATTAAAATTTTTAAAAATATATATTAAAAGCAGGCTACTTACTTAATTATAATTAAAACCTTTTTAATTTAAAGAATTAATATTAATAATAACCTAATATTTAAGTTATATCTAGGTCTTAAAGGTATATAACTATTGTTGGAAAGAGCGGATTGGTTAAAAAGAGCTTAGGAAGATAGGTTTAAAAGAGCCTTAAATAAAATAAAGGAAATAGGTGCTGTAGGGCCTATAAATAATTATAAAGGAGTCTTTCTATCTAGGAGATTAAGCTTTATCTTAATAAGGCTTAGTGCCTTAAGTATATATTGTATAAAAGATATACTTTTTTAATATATAATAAGCACTATTTTTTATACACCCCCTATATAATAATACTATTTATATATAGTATTATATATTATTTTTTAAATTCTTTAGTATTTTATTTTTTTTTTTTATATTTTTTTTTCTTAGGCTTTATTATGCTTGTAAATTAGCTTGTATTGCTTTTTTTATTGCTTTAAAGTAAGGGCTTGTTTTTTTAATAAGGAATTAATTATAAAGTAACTTTACGCTTTATTTAATAATTAATAATAATAAAAATAAAGATTTATAGGTTTAATGCTTTAATAATAAAATAAAATACTTAAGGCTATATAAAAAAGCTTTCTTTACCTTTTTATAGCCTTTTTTTATTTTATAATCTTTATTATTATTATCTTTATTATTAATAATAATAATAATAATAAAGATAGCTTAAACTTAAGCTTAAAGAGTAAAGAATTTTTTTAAAATAGCTTTATTTAATTTAGCGCTTTTTATCTAGTATTTATAAGCTTATTTATTCTTTAGATTGCTTAAAAGGCTGCTTTTAATACTATTTATAATTAGCACTATATATAGCGTAAAGCTTTATTTCTTTTTACACTAGTTATAGCTCTTTTTCCTTCTCTAGCCCTTATAGCCTTTATTTTAATTATGCCTTTAGCGCCTGCTCTTGTTATAGCCTTAGTAATTATTATTTTTTTTATAGTGCCTTTAGCGCCTGTTCCTGCCTTAATTGCCCTAGCCCTAGCCTTAGTCTTCCTGGCTATTGTTATACTGGTTTTTATAATCCCCTTAGCCCTTCCTGCTCTTGCTCTTATTCTTACTCTTACTCTTGCTTTTATTCTTATATTTATAAATACCTTTTTTAATAATAATAATAATAATAATAATAATAATAAAGATAATAATAATAATAATAATGCTAAAGATAGTAATAAAGATAAGGATAATAAGGATAATAATAAGGATAATAAAGATAATAAAGATAATAAAGACTATAATAATAATAATAATATAGTAAATAGTAATAATAATAATAATAATAATAATAATAGTAATAGTAATAATAATAATAATAGTAGTAATAGTAATAATAGTAATAGTGATAGTAATAAGGATAGTAATAAAGATAGTAATAAAGATAGTAATAATAATAAAGATAATAATAATAATAATAATAATAATAATAATAATAATAATAATAATAATAATAATAATAGTAATCTTGCCTTTATAGTGCTAGCTGCTTTATACTTACCTTACTATCCCTGCTGCTTAAGATACTTAAAGAGTATTATTATTAATAAAAGCAACTTTTTTTAGTATATCTTTACTATAGGCTAGTTTTATTAATATTAAAATTACTTTACCTATAGGCATTAATACTTATTAATATAAGCTTAATTTTTTTTATTTAATCTTTTTTTTATTTAATTATAAGTTTTTAGACTTGTATAATTAATAAGCTTAGCTTAAGTTTTTTAAAGTATTATAAAGGAGAGGGATACTATAGTAAGTTATTTTATTTATATTAAATAAAAGCTTAAAAGATAATTATTAAGTAAAAGATATAGTATTGCTATTTAGCCTTAAGGTTTATAATAAGCCTTGTTTAAGTAAATAATAAAGATTATTTATTAAATAGTTTAGTAAAGTAAGCCTTGCTTTTTAATGCTATAATAATATATATTAAGGTATATACTTTATAAGCAAGGCTAAGAGAGTTCTTGTTAGTTAATAATGGCCTGTAAGGCACTAGTTTACTAGGTTTTCTTTTTTTTTGATTTTCTATATAATTTCTAGCTAGAAAGGTTAAAGCGCCTTAAATTAATATTCTTATACTTTTTTTTACTATTTTAAGCTTTTCTCTAGTAATTTTTTTACTTCCTTCCTATTTTTTAAAATCTTTAAGTTTAATAAAGCCTTAAAGTATTTAAATTATTAATATAGAAAAGCTTTTATAAGCTTATTAAAGGGTATCTTCTATAAGGTTAGGTATAAGACCTTAAAAGCCCTGCATTAATACTCTTAATATAGCTATATATTCTATATATCTATATAGTAAAGATAAGTATTAATCTTTTTATTGTTTTTAAGTATAAGATATATTGTTTATTAATTATTATAGTTTATGTTTTAATTTTCCTTTAGGTTAAAGTATATTTTATTAAAAAGGCACTATAGACTTATTATTTTTTTTATTATTGTTAATAAAGTAAGTAGTTTAGCCTTAATTATTAATATACTAACTATGCTTTAATAAGTAGCACTTTATATAATTAGTTTACTAAATAATATTATAAAATATCTTTATAAAGATCTTCTAGTCTTAATATTATTAATAAATAATATATTGCTTAAAGTAGTTAGGATTTATATTTTGCTAATCTCTTTATATTAAAGAGTTAAGTGCTTTTATATAAATAAATAGTAAATAAGCTAATTAATAGCCTTATAGTGCTTGGGTCTTAGATTAATAATATATTTTATTAATATAGCTATTGTAAAAGCTATATTAGGTTTTATTAAGATTACTATATAAAGTATTAATCTAACCTTTTCTTAATAGCTTTTAATCTTAAAGGTAGTAGCTTAAAAGTTATTTTTTTTAAAAGGAAGTATAAGAAGGGGAATTATAAAATACTAATTCCTTTTATTTAAATTAAATTTTTAAGCAACCTTTTATATATATACTTTATGTAATAGATATATCTTATGCTTAGAATGCTTATAAATAATATTAATTCTTAAGAACCACTCTACATTACCCTTTTTATAAAGCTTATATTTCCTTTTTAATATATTTATAAACCTGTTAAATAAAGCGTGGTTATATTTATAATATATAATAAGGATATTATTTATAAAGAAATAAAGAAATAACTTTTAATCTTTTAAATAGTATAGGCAGGGCTTCTTTATGTTAAAGATTAGCCTTAGTAAGCATAAGGTTATTATAAACTCTTTAAATTATAATTATAGTAAATCTTAGAGTTTATAAAGAGCTTTTTTAAGCTTAATAAGCTTGTTAAGCAGCTTAAAACCTAGTGGTATTTTATATATAATTAGTATGCCCTGCTTATCTCTTGTTATATTTAAAAATATATTTTTAATATTAAACTATTTAAGCTTTAGGTTAAATCTTATAGCTAAGGCTATAAATACTTAAAATAAGCATGTAGTAAGTATTATAGTATAGGTTCTTTAAATAGTTAAGCTTTCCTAAAGGTCCCCTTTAACTATAAATTAAGCTTTATACTTTATTAATATTCTAGCTTAATTAAATTTATATATAAATACTTATTTTAATAATAAAGGCATTAACTTAGCTTTTAATTTCTTAATTTCTTTTTAAGTTCCTTTATAATGCAGGGCTTTAATTTTTTTATACATGGCTTTAATAAACTAATCTTTTAATAAGTACTTTATAAACTCTTTTTACCTTTTTAACAGCTTGGCTAAATCTTTTAACTTAATAAAAGGCTTGCTTAGTGCTGCTGCTAGCCTTAAAGTATATTTTTAGTATATTGCTGCTTTAAGTATAGCAAGTACTATTTACAAGCTTATTAAATTATTATTTTTTAATATTTATTAATTAAGTAAGAGATTATAAATATTTTTATTTAAAAGCTTATTAAGTATAGTATATATATTACTAGGCTTGTTTTTTTTTTTTTACCTTCTTTTTTTAAAAAAGGAAAGCTTACTTACTTTAACTCCCTCTCTTCTTAGCCTTGTGCTTTTATATAAAGCTAAAGAAGATGCTTTAATTAAGATAATACGCTTTAGTTACTGTATTATTAAGCTTTATTTATATAGAATAGCGATTTTATAAGGTAAATTATTTACTTTTTAAGCTATGTTTTTTTATTATTCTTAAGGCAATAAAAGATCCTTTTCCTTATCTTTATTAATCTATAGTCTAGTTAAAGGCAGTAAGTAATTTATTTTAAGTATTATTTATAGTATTAATATACTTGCTTAAGCCCTTTATAATTAGTATTATATATTAAAATAATCCTATTCTAGTATTTTATAAAGCATCTTTAATTTTAAAGTTTTATAATATTTAAGGGGTTTTAAGCTTTTAAAAAGCTTTCTTAAGCTTTTAAAAGCTACTACCCTTAAGATTATCTACTCTAGACTCTTTTAGGTAAGGTTATCTTAGTATAAATAAGTGCCTTCTTTAAGTCTTATAAATTCTGCTTTATTATCTTTTACTTTATAAAATAGCTTATTTTATTTTATAATTATCTATGTATTTAAGCTTTCTAGCTTAAGTTAGTAAAAGCAAGACTTATTAAAGGTTATATTTTTAGTTATTAAGATCTTCTTAAGGCAAGGGATTTAAATTTAATAAATATTAATAGCTTAATAATTAACTAAATACTTAATAATCTTTTTAAGGCTAACTTTATATAACCTTTTCTTTTTTCCTGCCTTATAGTTATATTGCAGTATATATATATAGTAATTATAAATATATAGACTGCTTTAATTAAGCCTTAGGTTAGCAGTATACTCTTAAACTTATAAAAGAGCATGCCTTTAAAAATATTCCTTTAGCTTATTAATTAATAAGACTATTTTATTTACTCTTAAAGGGCTTATATTAATTAAATATATAGTAGCTTTTAAGCTTTTTAGCTATAGCTTTATAAAAAGCCTTGTACTATTAAGCATCTTAATAGATTTATTAATTACTTTTTAACCTGCTTATTTAGAGCTACTATTTAGCTTATATATAAAGGGAGGCGCAAGCTTTAGGATTATGCCTTTAATATTTAATTAATATTAAAATTATATTTTATTTATAATTATAATAATAACTTGCTTATTATCTTGCCTTACTTTATAAATATATATATAAAATTATCTTTTAACTATATATTTATAATAAAATAATATATTAAAAATAGTTTTTAATTCCTTATTTAGTAATAGTATAGTATATAACTATTTACTATATTTATCTTTTATAATAAGTAACTAGTTTGCTTTACTAAACCTTAGTAAGTAATCTTATAGATCTTAATATATATATTAAAAAGGCTTTAGTATATAATATTTAAACTATCTATATAAGATATGCTTTATTATAAGTAATATTAAGTATACTTTATATTTAATTTTCTTTATACCCTTAATTTAAATATTTTTAGTATTGTATATAAGGCTTTTAAGTATATAAGAGTTTAGGTAGCTTGCTTTAAAATGCTATAATTCCTTTATATTATAATAAGGAATTAGTGGATCTTTAGTTAGTCTCTTGCTTTATACTCTTTACTTTACTTAATTATTTACTATAGCAAGTATAAAAGTATAGTCTATATATAGTATTATTTCTTTATTAAGGTTTAAAGTATAAAGAGATAATAGTTTATATTTAAGGAATATTAAGCCTTGCTTTTTAATTAAAGATACTAACTTTATATTTTAATTAAAGGTTTTAAAGTAAAGTAAGTAGTTAAATCTTATATATTATATATTTACTTTCTTAACCTTAATCTTAAAGATAATATTAATATAAAATCCTTTAATTATTATTATATTATTAAGTATAAGATTCTTTATTTTTAGTCTGCAAGCCTTATTAAAAATATTTTTAAGCTTATAAATGCCTTTTTTAAATACCTTAATCTAGTTAGTGCCTGCTTTAACCTAGTCTTTATTATTGTATAGTATAAAGCTTTTTAGTTTAAGGAGGTCTTGGCTAGTAATAAGGTATATAGCTTTATAAATATTAAAGACTATACTTATATTAAGCTTATAATTATTATTTATAAGCATGCTATAAACTCTTAAGGTATTTATAATATTTATAATCTTAAGGTTTATAATTATAATAATAATAGCTTTAAGGAAGTTATCTTTTTAGTTAGACCTTTTTTTATTAATTAAGGTCTTAGCTAGGTTTTAATTAAGTTTTTTTAATTTTAAGTAAAGGCTATTTTATTTAAAGTTATTAAATACTTAGCGAGCTGTATTATACTATATATCTAAAGGGTTTTTATTACCTATAGAGCGTGATTTATCTTTTATAAGTATATATTTAAGGATCCTGCAGTCTTTAAAGGGCTAAAAATGCCTTGCTTTATTAATATAATAAGGGCAAGTATAAGTCTTTTTCTTTTTATCTTCTCTTGCTTAACCTTTTTTATTTAAGTATTTACCTAATATAGCATGTACTTTTATATACTTTCCTTAATAATTATTAATAATAATTAAGAGAAAGTTTAATCTATATTATTTTAGTATAGGAATAGCTAGTTAATTACTGTTTTTTAGCTTAAAAAGCTTATTGTATTTTATTTTTACTTAAGTAAGTGTAAAATATACTTTAATTATATTTAAGAAGTTATTAATTATAGAATTTCTTTTAATATTAGAAATTTTATAAACTATAGCCTTTATATAAGCTTAAGACTATATAGTATACTATACTTCTAGTTTAAAGTTTATATACTTAATATTCTTTAATATTAAGTAATACTTTTATTAAATAGTCTTTTTTAAGCTTAATTTACTTAAAGTAAGCTTTTTTTTTAGTTATATTATAATTTAATATATAGTAAATATTATACAGTCTAGATATTTAATTATAAATATGGCTATAGTGCTTTTATAAATATTATTATTAATTATTTAATTAATTTAATTTTAGATTGTTATATTTACTTTTCTAGTATTTATAAAGTATACTTGTTTTAACTATATATAGTTATATAGATCTTTTATAATTTAAAAGATTTATTCTAGTTTAACTTTTTTTACTTTAATATTAAAGATATATATTGCTTAAATATATACTTTTTTAATTATTAAAAGCTTTTTAAGCTTAAGATTATTATTTATTTACTTAGGTTTATTTAGGTTAATGTATTCTTAAACTCCTTAAGTAATTATAAAATTATAAAGCATTACAAGCTACTTAACCTATCTTATAAATAAGTCTAGCTTAATTTAAGCAAGGGAATTGTTAATTCTTGCGCTATTTATATTAATTACTTTATTATAGTTGTTTTTAAAAGTTTCTAGTATTTTATAATACTACCTAGGCTTATAACTATAAAAAAAAACAGGTCTTACTCTTGTAAACAAGGTTAGGCTTATTATAAGGCTTTTTCTATTTTAATACACCCCCCTAGTTTATAAATATTAAGCCTTCTCTTATAAACTATATTTTTCCTTTTAACTAGGTACTTCTCTCTAGAATCTAGGTTACATGATTTAATAGGCAACTTTGCTTAAATAATCAGGTTCTTTTTAGGGTTATCTTGGGTTTAAATAGTAGCAATTCTATAATTAGTAAAAATTACAGGCTTTAACTATTGGGCCATTACCTCCTAGGCTTATAACTATTAGAAAGAGTGGATTAGTTAAAAAGAGCTTAAGAAGATAGGTTTGAAAGAGCCTTAAATAAAATAAAGGAAATGGGTGCTGTAGGGCCTATAAATAATTATAAAGGAGTCCTTCTGTCTGGGAGATTAAGCTTTGTCCTAATGGGGCCTAGCGCCTTAAGTATATATTGCATAAGAGATATGCTCCTTTGGTGCATAACGAGCACTATTTTCCATAACTATCTATAATCTTTTTTAATATAGCTATACTAGCTTTATAAATGCTTTTAAAATTATAATTATTATAATTAATTATTAAGAATTATTTTATAAATATAGTTAAGTAATTACTATTTAATTACTTTTTTTTCTTTTTTATTATAATAATTTAATTTTTTAAAGAGTATATTTATAAAATTCTCTTTCTTTAAATAATACTTAATTATAAAATTATATAATAATAATATCTTTAATTAAGCAACCTGCTTAATTATTAATTTCTTTTTATTTATAAAGTAGCTATAGTTTAAGTAGTTTATAATAATCTATATTAAGTATTTTAAGTAAGCTATATAGTATCTTTATATTATAAAGGCCTTTATAATAATAAGTATTTTAATATTTAGTATTATATAGTAATACTTTATATTTAATAATTATTATAAAAGGTATATAATAAGGTATTAATTATCTTTTTATTACTATATTAATATTATATTAATTATAAAGTTTAATATATTAATTTTAATATATAGCCTTACTATAAGATTAAAATATATTAATATAAGTTTTTTTAAGAACTTGCTTTATAGCTTTTTAAATATAGCTAGCTTATTAATATTAAGCTTAAAGATTTTTTTATATTATTTTTTTATTTTATTTATAAAAAGCATTATAATCTTACTATAATTCTTAATAAAATATTTATAAAATTTAATAAAGTTTAAAAATAAAAAAATCTTTTTTATATTATTAAGTATTTATTATTATATTATTATTTTAATATACTTATACTTTATATATACTTTATTTAGTTTAATTATAAACTTAAGGTATAATATAAATATTATATTAAATTTATATTTCTATAAATTTATATATAACTTATATATTTTAATCTTTTTAATATATTATTTATATATTGCTTATACTTTTTTAAGTTATTACTATATATTAAGATATTATTTAAGTATATAATATAAAAATAGTCTATATAGTTTATTAATATATTATTAATATAGCTTTAAAATATAGCTAAGGTATTTATTAATTTAAAAGGTAATACTTAATATTTAAAGTAGCTATAGTAATAATAAAATATTATTTTTTATTTATCTTTTTTATAAATATATAGCTAGTAGTATATATTTTTTAAGTTAAGCTTTATATATACCTTAATACTTTAAAGCTAATTTAGAATCTTATATATTAATAAAATAAGTATATAGTTCTTTTAAGTTATTTAATTAATTTTATAATAATTAATATATAGTTTTAACTTATTTTTTTTTCTTTAATATAAATAATATTAAAGTGCCTGCTAGGCTATTTAATCTTTTAATCTAACCTCTTGCTAAAGCTATTTAAATATAGTTATAAAAAACCTTTAGTTTAGTCTTTATTAAAGAGTAAATAAGTCTTTATAATAACTTTATATTTAGCTTTAAGTTTATTAAGTATATTAATCTTTTTAAAAGTACTAGCTTTATAGCTTTTTTTTAAAAAAATACCTTTATATACTTTTAATACTTAAGTAATAGCTTTTTTATTAATTAATTATTATAAGTCTTTAGCTTATTTTAATTTAAGCTTAAGTTAAAGTATTTTTTTATTATATTAATAATAATTATTTTAATCTTTACTTTTTTATATTACTTTCTAGCTTATTTTTATAATATTATTAACTTAAAGGTTTTTTTTATTAACTTAAAGTATTATTTCTTTTTTTTAAAGCTATAACTAGGTTTATTATTTTAAACTATAAGCTACTTAAAATAATATTATTTATTATTTTTATAATTATAAAAAGAATTAAAAACCTTTTAATTACTTTTTAATTATTAACTAGCTTTATAATAATTAATACCTTTTTTAAGATTTATATATTTAAGCTTAAAAACTCTTTAATTACTTTATTATTATAAAGTAGGATTTTTATTTTTTTTAATAATAGCTTTTTATTTAATATATTTAAGTTATTCTTAAAGTCTAGTATAGTCTTTACTTTTCTTTAACTATAACTTAACTATAATTTTATATATTTTATTATTAATATTTTTTTTTATAATCTTTATTATTAATTTAATATCTTTATCTTTAATAATATTAAAGTCTTTATCTTAAGCTTTTTTAATTATTAATACTATATTAACTTTTATAAATATATAAACTAGGTTATTATATTTTTTTATAGTATATAAATTACTTTTATACTTTATATAATCTTTTACTTTATAATAATATTATAAATAAACTCCTTTATATTTTTAATACTTTAATAATATAAATTATACTTTTTTCTTTATTTTTAAAAATATTAAGAAATTATTATTAACTTTTTATTAAGTTTTTTTTTTATATTTTTAATTTATAATAATTAATAATTTAAAGTAATTATTTATACTTTATTATTGCTTTTTTTATTATAAACTAGCTTTAAGCTTATATTATTACTTATTATTACCTTAGCTTTTATACCTATATTATAAAGCTTTTACTATATAATAAGTAGTTTAATATTAATTAAGTTCTTTTTAATTTAAAAATTATATTTATTAATTATTTAAAAGATTTTAAATATATTTAATATTTTTTTAAAAATCTTATTAATAAAGGTTTTAAAATATAAAAAAAATCTTAAAAAAGTTTTATAATCTTATTAATAAAAAGTATTTAGCTTTATTATTATTTTTAAAATATAAATACTTTTTTTTATAATATTATCTTTATATTACTTAAAGTATTAATTATATATAATTTAATTAAATACCTTTTTATACTCTTAATTAAAATAAAGGGTTTATTATAGCTTTATATTACTTTTTAAATAGCTATTTATATATTAAACTTTATAAACTTTATTATTAAACTTATTTTTATTAAATTAAAAATACTGTTTAAAGTCTATAATATATATTTAAAGTTTTATTTATAACTTTTTTTAAAACTTTAAGTTAAGTAATTAAAGCTTAATCTATATTAAGCTATAAATTTATTTTTTTTTAAGTTTTTTTTAAGTTATAAAAATAAATTTAAGATTTAAAGCTTTTTTACTTTAATTAAATATAAAATACTTAATTATTCTATATTTTTTTTATTAATTTATTATTTTTAAGGTAAGGGCTTATAGCTTTAAAAAAGATAAATTATTATACTTTTTTATCTTTATAAGCTAAGGTTCTTTAATTATAATATCTTTATCTTAAGGAATAATACTTTTAAGTTCTAGCTATATATTTATTAACTTTTTATTAATAATTTATATAAATAATATATTTAAGTTTTTTATTATCTTGCCTTTAATAATCCTTTTACTTTTATAAAAGTAAAAAGATTAATTTATTAAAGATAAAGATTATAAAGAAAAGTAAAAAAGTATAAAATATAATAAATAATATATAATTATTAACCTTTTATAAAATAGCTATAAAGTTATTATTAAATATAAAGATAGTATAATAATTATATTAATCTTTAACTTTTTTTTAGCTTTTTATTTAATTAATTAGCCTTTTATAAATATATTTCTTTTTTTAGCTTAAGATTAAAGGCTTAAGGCTAGGGTTCCTCTTTATTAAGGTATAGGACCTGCGCTGCTATCTTGCTGTAGTCTTGATTATCCCTTAATAAATATCTTAAATTAAGCTATTGCTTAAGTAACTTTATTATACTTAATATTAATTATTAAGATTAGTTTTTTAATATAAAGTATTATTATAATAGATAGTATAGCTAGGCAGTAGTATAGGCTAGTATTATTATAGTATTACTTAATAATATTTATTTTTATTTTTAAGTTTTTATAATTATTTTAATTACTTTAAGTAATAGTATAGAGTATATAGGTAGATATAGCCTTATTTATACATTAATTAAAGTAAGTTTAGTAATTATTAAGGCTTATTTTTACTATTTTAAAGATATTTTATATAAATATCTAGTAAACTATATATTCTTTTAAGGTATTTATATTAAGTTTAATTTTAATATTATATATAGCTTTATATAGTAATAATAATATATATAAAGGGCTTTACTTTTTAAATTAAGCTAAAGGTTTTATTAAGGTGCTTAATTTAGTATATTTAAATAAAAAGGCTATAGTTAATTAATAAGTTATAGAATATAATTAAGTTAAAAAAAAAGGTAAGGTTATAGGATATTATTAAAGAAGGGAAAAATAAAGTTAAAAAGGTTAAGGGTAGTAAAAAGAAGAAAGAAAAAGATAAAAAGAAAATTTATAAATAAATAAAAAAGTAAGTATAAATTTAGGTAATACTTTTTTAATTATAGAAACTTATTTATAGTAGTATGTAAATTAAAAGTAAGTGTAAGCTAAACTAGTTAGTAGTTAGTAAGGTATTTATAACTTTAATATTAATTATTTACTAATTAGTAAAATAATTTAAATATTTATTTTAAAAATAAAAAAGACTTTTATAGTTTAAGGTATATTTAATATAATTTCTTTAATTAAGTATATCTTTTTATATTTATAAATTAGCTTTTTAATTATTTAAATTAATTTAGCTTGCTTTTTTTATTAATTATCCTTAAGATTATAGTTTTTTTATTTTATAAAATATTTAACTTAAGGTTAATAAAAATATTAAGTAATATATTATTTAATAATCTTATTTATTTTATATTATTTTTTTTATTTACTTAAATATATTTTAATAATAATAGTTATTAATTATAAAGGTTTATTTTAAATAGTATAAGAGAGAGATAAGCTATAAATACTATATTATAAATTTATTAAGTAGTAAGCAGCGCTAGTCTATAGGTAAGTAAGCTAATTTATTTAAAGACTTTAAAGGGTCTAGCTTATTATAGTAATTATTTATAAAGAGGTTTATTAAGTAAAGAGTAGCTATAATATAAAGTTAAGTATATATTATTATTTATATTAAACTAGATTAGTTTATAGTATTAATTATAGTATTATTTTATTATTATTAATGCTTTATCTACCAAGTATTATATATTCTTTATATAAAGCTGCCTTAAAGTATTTAAAGTATTTTAATTTAGTTAAATATCCTTTTTTAAAGTATTTATTATATTATTAAGTTTAAAACCTAAGACTAGCTTATTTAGTATTTAGTTAATAAGTAAGTTAATTATATTATTTAAGTAGAACTATAGTATAAGGATAATTTTAATCTATAAGGTGTTTAAAGTGGATATATAGTATTTAATAGCTATTTTAATAGTTTAGTTCTTTCTCTTAAAGGCTCTATCTATCTATAGGTAATAGGCTATATTAAAAGTTAGTTTAGTATTTAAGGCTTAAAATAACCTTTTTTAAAAATCTAATATAAATTTTAAGTCTTTATTAATTATAAAGATTTTAAAGACTTTTTAATTATAAAGTAAAAGGCTATAAAGTAATATAATATTTTATTATACTATATTATATTTAGTTAAACTTAATATTAAGATAGTTTTTTTAAATTATTTATAAATAGTTATAAATAAAGTATTAAGTTTATAACTATAGTTTAATAATTACTAAAATATATATCTTTTTACTATAAGCAGGTTAATAATAAAGTCTATAGTAATAGTATAGTATAGTTATAATAAGGTTAAAATAAGTTATAGCTTATTATTTAGTTTACTTTAGTTAGTCTTGTTTTTTATATATATAAAGCAATAATTAATATATTATTATATTAACTTTATAATATAATAAATACTTAAACCCTTAAGTATTATTATTATTTTAAGCAGGCTTATATAGAATTATTTATTATAAACTATATTAAGTATTATTTTAAGGTATAATATTAATATATAAAGCTATAGTTACTTATTTAATTATTTATAGTATAGTAATTAATTATTAAGAGTAAATAAAAAATATAATTAGCTTTTTACTAAAAGAGTTTTACTTTTTATTATTATTTAATAAATCTAGGATTTTAAAATAATATTTATTTTTATAGTATTTAATAATAATTTAGTCTTTAAGTATTAAATTAATTATTAAGTAATATATAGTATAGTATATATTTAATATTATATTATTTAGTTTATTAAAAGCTTTATAAAAGTTAAGTTTATTTTATTATACCTAGTATTAAATATTCTTTAGTATAAATAGTTTAAAAAAGGCATTAAGAATAAAATTTAATTTTTTAAGAATATAGTAAATTTTAAGGTAGAATTAATTAAGATAGATAGATATAACTATAAAATAGTAATTAGCCTTAAGTAAGTTAGCTATTTATATTATAGTATATTTAAAGATATTTTTTATAATAATATAGTTTATTAAGACTTTAATAAGATTAATAAAGGACTAGATTATTATTTATAATAAGCAGTATATTTATATTAAATAAGTAAGTTTTAGTTTTATAAATTTATAATATTATTTAGATTTTAATAAAAGTTAATTAAAGAATATAACTAGCTATATTTATTTATATAGTATTATATTTTTTAAAGTATTATTATTAATATAAAATAAAAAAGCTTTTATATTATAGTTATTAATATTAATCTTAAGGAATAGTAATTTATTAAGATTGTAATAATATAATTAAAGTCTTTTTATTAAGTAGTCTTATAGTATTTAAAATAATTTTAATTTAATAATAAAGGGTATAAACTTAACTTTAAGGAGCTTAAAGTAGTAAGCTTTTTTATTAATCTTATTGGTTTTTTATTTTTTTTTATATAGGTTTATTATTAATTAAGTTTTATAATGTTTAAGGGGCTGGGCCTTTTATTAAAAGTTATATATAAAATACTAAAGAAATAAGGCTATACTTAGATATATCTTAAGGTCTGCTAGGTTAATAGGTATTTTAATATTAAAAATAGCTTTAATTTACTTTTTTATAGTAAAAAGTTTAAAAGTATTTATATAAAATCTTAATAAGTTAATAAATAAGTATTTAATAAATGATTTATTAAGGGATATAGTAAGGCAGAGGTTATTAAATAATTTAAAAATAGTATAGAGATATTAATAATACTGTTTAAAGGTATTATTAATTATTATAATATTATTTATATAGGCTTTAATAAAGTAATAGTAAGGATATAGCTTTTAGTTTATAAAATATTATATAAAGGCTAGGCTATTTTTAAACTTTATAATAATAATATATAATATCTCTAGACCTTGCAGGCTAATTAATACTATATAGTCTTTATATTTTAAGTAAATAAGCAGTTAATAAAAGAAGGCTAAGGTATTTAATACTATAATATATTTTTTATTATATATTATAATAATAATTTTTTTTATAATAAAATAAGATAGATATTAAGAATAGCTATTTTATTAAGTTATTTTAAGTTAATTATTATATAGCTTTTTTTTTATTTATTAATTATATACTATATAATAAAAACAGGGTAGCTAAAGGGTATAGGTTGTTTTATCTAGCTTATATAACCTTAAGTATATAGGTTATTTATAGTATTATTAAGAAACTTATAATTATCTATACCTAGTAGGTATAGTCTTATTATAGTTTTTTAGTTTTGCTAGTTTTTTATTAAGTTTATATATATTTTTTTATATTTTAATAAAGGTATAATACCTTTATTATATTATATATTATATTATAAAATAATATCTTAAAAAGCAGTTACTTTATATTTATAAGTAATATATAAATAAATATTATTTATAAGTATTTATTTTAGTATATTTAATAGCTATATAGTAAAGCCTTTTTTATAATTTATTAAGCTTAAGGGAAAGTTATTTAAACTAGTAATATTAAGTAATTAATATATTTTTAATTTAAGTTATTTATTTATTAATATAGTTTAAGAGCTTTTAATAAGTATATTTATTTAGTCTTTTATTATATAAAAGTATTAATTATTATTAAAGTCTTTTAATAAGCTTATATATTATTATTATTAAAATATTAATAGCTTATTAAAGTTATTTATAGCTATAACTTAACTTATAGTAATACTAACTTTTAGTATTTAAAAAGTATAAATATAGTTTATTATATTATTAATTTTTAAGGTAAAATAATATATATATTAAGTATAGTATAGGTCTAGCTCCTTTAAGTATATATAATATATTATAATTTATATAAAGAAGTATAATAATAATATTATTATCTTAAAGACTATAATATATTTATAAATAGGTTTAGACTTATATAATATTTTTATAAGTATTTATATATAGTATATTAATATAATAATTAAGTAGTATTTAAAAATAATAAAATTAATACTATATTTATTAAAAAAATTTATTTTAATTAATAAGTTTAGTTAAAGGTTTAGTTTAACTTAAGCTTTAGTATAGTAATAAATATATATAAGTATATTATTAATTATTTTTATTATATAAAAGTTAAAGTAGACTTTTTATATTAATATAATAAGCTTATATAATAAAATAGAAGAGTTAGGTAGGAGGTAGTAATAATAGGTTATATTATTAAACTAAAGCTTAAGGAGTTATTTTTTTTTTATACTCCTTAAGGGCTTTATAGCTAAAAAGGGGCTAAAGCTATAAAGAAAAGACTAAGCCTTATTGCTAGTTAAGCTAATTAATCAGGCCTGGCTATAGTAAAGAAGGCTGACTAGTAAGGACTAGTTAGTAAATTAAGGCTGAATATAGCTTAATAATCTATTAAGTTAAACTTCCTTTATAAAAAGGCAGTAAGCTACTATAAGCAGTAGTATTATTATATTATTCCCCCTTTTTATAATAATTATCTTAATTATTATATATAAAGGATATAGTGCTAATCTAGTTATAAGGCCTTTCTTAAAGGCCCTTTCTTTAAGTATTAATGGTTTCTTTATTTATAATGCTTTATTAATATAGGTTATTATATTAATTAGCACAGGCCTTATATAAAGCGCCTTTATTTATTATAGGTAGTTAACTAGGTCTTTATGTTTATTTATTTTATAGTATTTTTATAATATAAAAAAAAAGAAAGCTTTTTTATTTCTTCTTTATAATCTTTTAATTTTTTATATCTTTTTTTATAATACTTTAAGTATAAAAAAGTCTTATTACCTTTTTAATACTTAAGAAAATATATTAATAAACCTTAATATAATATTATAGCTATATTATAAACTATCTTACTTATTATTAATAATATACTTACTACCTTTACTATATAAATACTATAGATTTAAATATATTAATATCTTATTAAGGTTTCTTTATATTTATTATTTAAAATTATTATCTATAGTTTAATATTATTATTATATAATATAAAACTTATATAATATTTAATAATAATTATGCTTTATTTATAGTTTTACCTTTTTTTTTTATAAAAAGCCCTTTTTAATTATTAACTAGTCCTCTTGCTTTATTATAGCAGGCTGCTTTTTAGCTTGACTAATAGCTTGACTTACTTAAGGACTGGTGTAAGGAGCTAGGTAATAGTTCTTAACCTTTTAAAGCAAGGGATAATATTTATATAGCTTATTTTTATAAAATGCAATAAGGTTTTATAATAATAGTATATAATCTTTATACTACTTTTAATTACCTTAATTAAATATATTAATTTAAGTATAGCCTTTTAGGTTTAAAAAAGAGTTTAATTATAAATTAAGGTGCTTATCTTTATTTTATTTTATAATAAAAGGCTTTTATATTATAGGAATACTCTTGTCCTTTACTATATATCCCTCTTTCTATAGGTAGGCCAAGCCTTAAGGTTTTACTTAATTAATATTATTATTATTAAGCTTTTATAGTATTAAAGGCTTAAGTAGTAATTACTTTAAAGTAAGATCTTACTATATAAATAAAGTATTATTAACTTTATTATCTTTTTTTTAAAGACTTAAATTATATTTTTTAATAAATTACTTTTTATAGTATATTTAAGATAGTTAAAGGTATTTTAATAATAAAGGTAGTAAACCCTATAGACTATACCTAGCTATTTAATTTATTACTAGACTTAAAGGTATTTATTTAATGCCTTAATTATTAAGTTAAGGTTATTATAAATTTATTTAAGCTTTTTAAGTATTTTCCTTTTTATAGCTAAAGCTTTATATATAAACCTTTATTATTAATTACTTTATTATTATTAATATAGCTAGATTCCTTTAAGTATTATTAATATTATATTTCCTTTTTTACTTTTTCTTAGCTTAGCTTATATAGAATCTTTTAGCTAGGGTTAAGGTATTTATATTATTTTTATAAACCTACTAGTTATATTCTATAGGCTACTTAGCTTATTTAATAAAATAATAAACTTCTTTTTTTATCTTTTTATTATTTTTAACCTTTTTTACTTTTTATTATTTTTTAAGGTTATTTAAATTAGGCATTATTAAGGGTTTAGCTAAGCTTCTTTCTTTAAGTCTTTATAGCTTAAGGAGGCTTATATAAAAGATATTATAAATACTTAAATATTTTTTAAATAGTATAAGTTTATAGGCTTATTTACTAAATTAAGCAGTAATATAAAAGGGCTTTATATATTTAAGTATAAGTTTTTTCTTTTTTTTCTTAACTTTAAGGTTCTTAATTAATAATATAATAAAGTCTTTTATATTTAACTTTAAGGGTTTATACTTTTTATTATAATAAAACACCTGCTTTTTAATTATAATTTACTATTAAATCTTTAATTATTTATATATTTTTTTTAGCTTTTTAATATATTATTTTATATTTAGTGCCTTTTTTTTATAAGTAGTAGCCTTATTATTAAAGTCTTAGATATAAAAGTTAAGGTTTATGCCTATAAAGGCTATAAAAAGAGATATTTTAATAATAATATTTTATATTATATTTAAGCAGTATTAAGCTAATACTAGTAGGTAAGGCTATACTGCTTATTCTTTATTAATAAAGTAGTAAAGGTAGTGCTTAATAACTTAATTTATTTATTTTATTTACTTATTAATTTAAGGGTAAAATGCTATAGATAACCTTTATATTATTTTTAATATATAGTAAAGCTTTAATTAAAACTTATTTATAAATACTAAGCCTTAATTACTTATAATTCTTTATATAAAGTTAAAGATTATTTTTATTTAGCTATAGAATAATATTATAAGGTTTACTATAGTAATAGTATTATTAATAAAAAAGTATAGTAAATACTTTATAAATTAATTTATAATAACTAAAATTATATTAACTTCTTTAGTCTTAAAGAGAGTAAAGGGCAGGCCTATAATAAAGTTTATTAAAACCTCTTTTTAAGGTTATAAAAGAAGTAGTAAGGATTTAAGCTTACTATATAGTTTATGCCTTTTAAGTATACTTTTTTAATAAGGCCTGTAGATTTATATATACTCTTTTATATCTTTATTTATAAATAGCTAAAAAAACTTTCTTTAAATAAAATTAAAGGTTTATATTATATTAAAGTGCTTAGCTAAGGGATTATTATAATAAAGATTAATTATCTTATCCTTTATACTCTTTTTTAATATAAAAATATAGTTATAATACTATAAAATACTTTTTATATTTATTAACCAAGTGCTAGTCCTTTAGTATAGCCTTATTGCTATTTCTTTAATAATTTAGTATTATATCTTTAAGTCTTTTACTTAAAGGTCTTTAATAAAAGATAATAATAATTAAAAAGCCTCTTTTTTATATACTACTTTTTTATAAAGTATTATTTTAATTAATTCCTTAAGAAAGAGCTTTTTATAATAAAGTATCCCTTTAGCTTAATTAGCTAATTATTTAAGAATTAAAGGGGTTATACTTTTTAACCCTTTAACTTAAGGCATCTTACTTATTAAAGATATTTTATTATATTAATTATAAGCTTTAAGTATCTTGCCTTATAAAGATATCTTATTATACTTAAACTAGTTAAGAATATAAGCCTTTTTAACTACTTTTAATTTTTTATTATACTCTTTATAATATATTAATACTATAATAATGCTTTATATTAAAGTAAGCCTTTTTTTAAGGTTAAGTAATAGCTCTTTATTTTTTAATATTAAGGTTTTATAGTCTAGTCTCTTTAATAAAGTATTAATAAGGTTACTCTTCTCTAGCTTATATTTAATAATAAAGTTAAAAAGGGCAAGGTATATATATTATTTTACCTACTTTTTTAATAATTTTAATTAATATATAAATATTTATAAATTCTTATAGTTTAATAAGACCTTTATAAGGTTCTTTACCTCTTTAATATAGTATTATTAATATTTAAATAACTTAATAATTATAAATATCTCTTAATTTAGTATTTTATAGTTAAGTTTAGCTTTATTAAACTTCTTTAATTAAAAAGCTATTAAATAATACTTTTTTTTTATTAAGTTAAAAAAGTATACTAGCTATTATAAACCTAAATATATTAATCTTTATTTAAATCTATAGCTATAGGTTAAAATACTATAAAAAAGGTATTATTTAAAAAGTATCTTTAAGTTAATAAAATGCCTTTATTGCCTTAAGATCTAGCTAAAGAAACCTAGGCTTTTTTTTATTTTTACTACCTTTAAGTAAGGCTATAAAGGGGGCTGCTATCTTTAAGTAATCTTTAATAAAGTATTAATAAAAGTTATAAAACTTAAGGAAGACTTATATCTCTTTATAGCTTTAAGGGGGCTCTTAGGTTATAATAGTCTCTACCTGCTAAGGGTTTATTAAAATGCTTTTATTTAATAAAATAAACTTAAAGAACTTAACTTAATCTTAATAAAATATATATTTTAAAGGCTTTATATATAGCTCTGCTTTTTATAGTTATTTAAAGACTTGCTTAATATAGTTAATATATTTATTATAAATCTTTAAAAAGATAAAAATATTATTTAAGTATATTATATAGATAGTATTTAATAATTTATATAGTACTTTATAAATATAATATTAAAATATAATAAAAGTATTAATAAGTTTAAAGGGTATTATAAAGTATTTATAGTACTTATACTATATTTAAAATATTATTTTTTATTTATTTCTTTCTTTAATTTAAATATAATAATAAGTATCTTTAATATTAATCTTTATAAAATATTTATATTAAAGATATAGTTTAAGATTTTTAAAATTAAAAAAAAAAGGTAGTAATTTTTTTTTATTACTTTATTAAGGCTTTAATAATTAATATAAAGATAAAAAGTCTTGTCTTTCTTTAATATAAAAAGGATTAAGGCATTAATAAGACTTTATAATAATTAGATCTTTTTTTTTTAAGGTTTTCTTTAAGGTATTCTTAAAGTTTTTTTAGCTCTTTAAAAAATAAAGAGTAAATAAACCTATAAGGTAGTTCTATACTTAAAAGTAAGTTAATTATATAATTACTTAATTAATAAAGAGGTAAGATACTTAATTTTTTAAGGTTAAATATTTTTAAAAAGTTAAAGAGTTTAATAAAGATATTATTAAGGTCTTAAGGCCTTATCTCTTTATCTTTATTAAATAAGAAAAGGCTATTTAGTATAGTTATAATTAAGTAAATATAAGCTATTTATTTATAAGCTTTTTAAAACTTATAAGGTTATATAACTTTAATCTACTTTTAGTTTAATTTAAACTACTACCTTTAGTCTTAAGGTATAAAATAGATTTTTTTATTAATTAAGGTTAGTATTTTTAAGAGTATTAAGGCTTTATAAAAGTATAGGTTATAGTTAATATTAAGGCAATAATAAGTAAAATATTAAATAGTTTTTTTTAAGTTTATAAAGTTAATAAAAATAGCTTAAGTACTATAATATAAAATAATTAAGTTGCTAAAGACTTTAAGTCTTATGCCTTTAATTAAGACTTATTAATAGCCTTACTTCTTTATAAATTATATATTAATAAGGTTAACCTTACTACTGCTATTTAGGTTTATATAAAACTTAATAAGGTTTAGGTTTTTTATTATAGCTAAAGTATTAAAGTATTTTTTTACTTTAGTATTTTTATTATTAATTATAATAAGGGTAGCTACTTTAGCTATTTTTTATTTTTTTAATCTTACTTATTAGCCTGGTTAAGATAATAATTTATATAATAGCCTAAGGCTTTATAAATAAAATAAATACCCTTTAGGTTTTTATCTCTATTTTTATTATAAAGCTTAACTTTAATTAAGATATAGTTAAGGTTTAATAATTAATTACTAAAGTATTATTAATAAGGCTTCTTTTTTTATATATAAAGAGAGTCTTTAACCCTTTACTTTAAGGCTGTATAATAAAGATTATCTTAATACTTTATTATTAAAGAGATAATTTCTTTATAAGTCTTTAAAAGGTAGTTACTTTACTTCTTAATATAGTTTTAAAAAAAGAGAAAGAGTTAGTTATAATAGGTTAAAATATAGTTTTTCTTATTAAAGAAAGGAAATTATTTTTTTAATAAGTCTAGATAAATATAAAATTTATAAAAAGACTGGTTTTTTTATTAATAAGCTTTATAAAAGGTAAAAGATAAAACAAGCTTTTAATAAATAAAGTCTTTAAGTAACTTATTACTTTATTTTTTAAAGTATTTTTAGTCTTTTTTATAATCTTTTTTTTATTATAAAGTCTGCTTATTAAGGTAATATTTTTATTTTATATAGGCTTTATTATTTATATTATTAAAGGTATAAAAGACTTTATAAAAATCTTTTTTATATTTATAAAAAGTACTTTTAAAAAAGTATTATAAATTACTTAACTATTTATCTTAAAGATATAAATCTACCTTAATTATTATATACTATATATTCTTAACTTTAATTTCCTTTTTACTTTTTTTAAAAAAGTTATTAGCTTTTTAATACTTTTTTTTTTAACTTAAAGAGGCTTTTTTTATTTTAAAGTTTAATATAAAGCTTTTTTATTTATTTTTAAAGTATTTTTAATTTTTTAAGTTATTTTAATTAAGTTATTTTATCTTAAGCCTTTTTAATATTATTATAAAGGTATTAAATATTTTATTTATTAAGCAAGGCTTTTATATTTTTTTCTTTAAGTTAAAAAAGATCTTTATCTTTTTTTATAAACTTAAGGGGGTTTTATAATACTATAGGTATAGGTTCTATAGTATTACTATAGGTTCTTATTATTATTACTTTCTTAAGTAATTTATAATAAAAAAGCTTTAAAATATAATAAAATAAAAAAGTTAAGTAAAAGGTAGTAATAATAAGTTATATTATTAAACTAAAGCTTAAAGAGCTATCTTTTTTTTATACTCTTTAAAGACTTTATAGTTAAAAAAGGGCTAAAGCTATAAAAAAAAGATTAAGCCTTACTGCTAGTTAGGCTAATTAATTAAGCCTAGCTATAATAAAGGAGGCTGATTAATAAAGACTAGTTAATAAATTAAGGCTGAATATAGCTTAATAATCCATTAAGCTGAACTTCCCCTGCAAGAGGGCGGTGAGCTACTGCAGGCGGCAGTATTATTATAGCTTATTAACTATACTTATTATATTAAGCTTATTAAGAGTAAAAAAGTTAATATTTAGTAAGTATTTTTTAATTTATTACTTATTAATAATTATATTAAAATATTTTATATTTATAATAGTTATAGTAAGTTTATTATTAAGATAGAATTTAATTTATATTTATATATATTTATATTATAGTATATTAATTAATTAACTTATTTTTTAAGCTTTAATTATTTAATTAGGTTAAAATATATAGTAATTATCTTAAACTGTCTTTACTATAGTATTAATAATAATTATATATATAAGTAAAGTTAAGTTAAGGTATATAAGTAAGTTTTTATTAAAAGATAATATAGGTTTTTTAATTAATAGTTTTAACCTTAAAGGCTTAAAGGGTATATAGTTATTTAAAAAGATATATTTTATTAATTTTATATAAAATGTAAAGGTAGTATTATATTTATAATAAGTATAGTTAAATAAAGTCTTATTTAAGATAAATTATTTTTTATTAAGCTTAAATAAGAAAATAAGCTTAATTAGTAAAGTAAAGGGTTTAATTATATTAAAGGAGTAGATATAAATAAAAAGGGTTTTATTTTAAGCTATATAAGCTTCTTTATTATTAATAAAGTTAAATTTTTTTATTAATTAATACCTTTATACTTTTAATTCTTACTCTACCTTAGTAGCTTAATTATTATTAATAATAATATATATATTTTTTATATTTATTTAATTAAAGTTAGCTTATATATTATTAAGTACTTATTTTTAAAAATAATATTTATTAATATTTAATAATTATTAATTATAATATTAACTATTTTTTTAAAACTATTTATAATAAATATTTATATAGTTATAATTACTACCTTTATACTATAGATTTTAGTTTTTATTATAGTTTTAAAAAAAGAGGTAGTAAGTAAGGTTTATTGCTTTATATAGATAAATTTTAATTAAGTATTTTTATATATTCTAGCTAAAGCTGCTAGCTTAAATATTATTATTTTAATTAATATTAAAGTATAAGGCAGGGGATATATTAATATATAATATAGTAAGTAATAAGGTTAGTAAAACTTAATAATATAATATATTAATATTAAATTTATTATTATTAAGGGTAGTATAGTATATAATTTTTTTTAAAATACTTAAGGTATTTATTTATATAGATTTAAGTATTAAGCTTAAAGACTAGTTTATAAAAAGAGGAGTTAAAGTATAGGTATAGTTATAATAATTATTACTTAATTAATTAAAATTTAATTATTTATATAATTTAAAAGAACTTTATAACTTATTATTTAATATTAAAGTTATTTTTATAGTTTTATTTAATATAATATAGTTTATTAAGTTATATTATTATATTTATTTAATTAAGATAAAACTAGTATTATAATATATTAATCTAGCTATTAATAGATAATTTTATTAATTCTTTTTTATAAAGTTAAAGGATAAATATTTACTATATTAATGCAGAGCTTTATAATAATTATAATAAGTTTAAGTAAATATAATTTATATAATTAAAAGTAATAATATTATTATAAATACTTTTAATAAAGTTATTAACCTAGTTTTAAATAATGCTATCTCTTGCTATAGTATTATTTATTACTTTTAGATTAAAGTAGTTAACTTAAGCTAGCTTTTATTAATCTTTAAGATTAAGTAATTATTTTTTTTATTAAGGGGTTATTTAAAGTAAATAATTAAATAATAAATTAAACTACTCTATAGATAAATAAATTATAAAGGTTAGTATTATTAATATAATATAAAAAGATATAAAAATATTTAGTTTTATTATTAATAAATTATAAAGGCTAGGCAATAAGGTATATATTTATAAATTAAGGTTTAATTTTATTTATATTAATAATAAGTAATAATAAAAAAAGATAATAATAAAGAGTAGTATACTATAATATAAAGGTTTTATAAAAATAAAGTTAAGCTATAGTCTTTATTTAATACTTACTAGATTTAGCTTGCTAAAGGTGTTTAGTTTAATTAATAATATTACCTTAATTAATAATAAGCAATGCCTATAGATTAAATATAATTAATAATTATGCTTTTTTAATTAAGTATAAATATAAGGATTAATAAAGCCTATATATAGGTTATTATATTAATTAAAAGTTATTATTAAAAGTAAGGTTGTTTATTAAGAATAAAAAAGGATAATAAGTTTATAAAGATTAAGATATTAAGGATATAATATAAAAGGTTATTTATAAAATATTAATTAATTTAAGGTATTAAGTAAATATTATAATCTTTAGTATTTTATAAATACTATAAATTATTATAGTAAGGTAGTTAGATTATTAATTTAGTTTAGTAAAATAGTAAGAGGTAGTGCTAGTTTAAAGATAAGTTTTTTTTAAAAAAATATATATTTTATATTCTTAAGAGTAAGAATAATAAAATTTAAATATTTTAACTTAATAAAATATACTAATTAATAAAGTAAGATAAAGTTAATTATTTAACTAAGGATCTTATAGCTTTAATAAATAGCTTAAAGAGATGCTAGTAGGTAGAGAGAGAAAAACTAATAAAAAGGAAGAAAGAAAGAAAAAAGAAATAAAAAAAAAGGATTTATATTATAGTATATAGGCATAGGATTAATATATAATTATTATTAATTATTATAGATTAATCTAGTATCTTTAAGTTAGTTAATTCCTCTCTTTCTTATTTTATAAACTATAAGCCTTATTTATATATAGTATAGTATAGTATCTTACCTTACCTTACTATATTATATAGATCCTTATTACTTAATTATCTAACTACACTATATTATACTATATAGGTCTACCTTACCTCCCTTAATCTATCTTAATAATAAGGCTTTTTAACTTTATTAAGTTAAATAAAAAAGACTTTAATAATTATTAATAAAAAAATATTAAACTTTGAATATTAAATAAATAAGAAATTATCTTATAAATATATTAAAGGGTAGATATAATAATCTTATTATTATCTAGGCTTTAAATAAGAGATTATATCTTTAATAAGCTTTAAGAGGCTTATTAAGAATACTAAAAGGAAGAAAGCTAAGAAAATAAAGGCTTTAGTAATAAAATAAAAAAAAAAGATAGTTATTATATAAAAATATAATTGAAAAAGGTAGAATTTTAAAAAAATAAGTAAAAATTTAAATTATTCTAAATAAAAAGATTAAGAAAATAATAACCTTATACTATTTTTTTAAAGTTATTTATAATACTATAATTAATAACCTATAAAATATTATAAAACCTTTAAGAAATTAATTATAATTTACTTATCCCTTACCTTTCTTAATAATAATAAATTCTATATTAAAACATTTAATAAGTCTTTATAAATCCATTTAACTAAATAATTAATAAAAATCATACCTTATTTATTTATAGAGTAAAAGCAACTTTAAAGGGCCTTTTTAAAATCTTCTACACCTATAATCTATAACTTAATAATATATTTATAAAGCTATAGTAAGTTATAGCTTAATAAAGCAGTAGTTACTTAATAAATTTTATTTAATACTATAGATTTATTATCTCTTTTTAACCTTTTTACCCTAGCCCTTTTTATTATAATACTACTAGCTATACTACTTACTATACTTAATAACCTTTATAATAATAATAATAATAGTATTAATAATAATAGTAAAAGTATTAACTATATTTCTTTTTCTTTATTATTATTAAAGGTAAAGAATTTAAGTAAATTATTAATATTTTTATTTAATAACTTTAAAATAATATTATCTTTAATAAAGACCTCTCTTTTTTTTACTTAAGTAAAGCCTTTAGCATTAATAACTTCTTTAGTATATTAACTAGTAAAGAGGTTAAAAAAAAAATCTTTTTTTAAGTTTTTATTATAACCCTTTAGTTAATAAAAAGGCTATTAATAATAACCTTATAACTATAAAAAGGGTGCTTTTTAATAATTAAAGCTTTATTTTCTTTACTTATTATAAGCTTGTTAGTATTAATATTATAGGTTATTTTTAATAAATTTTCTACTTTTTTAAAGACTTACTATAGCTTTTTATAATCTTAATACTTATTTTCTAGGCTTTTAAGCTCTTAAGTATACTTAAGATATTATATATTTAGCTATATTAAGATATTATTAAAAACTTATTATAAATATATTACTTTTATTAAATTTAAATAATCTTTATAGTATACTTTAAGCAGTAAGTTAAAGAATAATAATATTTAGTTAGTTAATTATTAATTTAAAGTTAAAACTAACCTTTATAAACTGCCTTGTAATATATTCTTAAATATTTAGCTTATAGTAATTTTAAAAATAATTAAAATTATATATATTATAAAGTACTTTTTATCTAGAGCTTTATAAAAAAGTTAAATAAGGCTAGGATTATAGCCTAAAGGCAGTAATAAATTTCTTAATAGTTTCAGCCTAGTGTTTTAACTAGGATTATATTAATATAATATATTATCTTTATTAATTTTACTAGCAAGAAGTACTTTTTTAATTAGCAAGCCTTGTTAATTAAATTGTATGAAATAGGGCATTTACTATAGCAGAACGCCAATCCCAGCTGCTATATATTAATTTAGCTATATAAAAAAGAACTATAGTTTTATTAAAAGAAAAACTACTTTTCTTTATAAAAATCATTCCTTACTTATATATTACTTTTATTATTAATATTTTATAAAAAGTTAAAATTATTATTATTTTACTTAAGTTTATTATAATCTCAAACCACTAAAATAACTATAAAACTATAAAACATTATAAATTACTTAACTTATTTTATAAATAAATTTAAGTTAATTTATATAAAGGAATTATTAATATTTATATCATTTTTATTTAATATTTTATTATAATTACTTTAAAAGTGTTTAATATTTTATAATATTATTTAAGCTTATTATTATAATAAAGTGACCAGATGTATTAGTCAGCTAGTGACATTAATTAGCTAGTAATATTAATTAATTAGCAAGGGATTCTCTTTAATAGATAGTTAACTTAAGCCTTTTTATCTTTATTTCTTATCTTTTTATAATAATTAATAATAATTTATATATATACCTTTAATAACTACCTAGCCCTTAATACTACCTATTATTAAAAATTAACTATCTAGCAGCCTTTAAGCACTAATGCATCCTAGTAATGCTTTTACTATAATATTATATCTTAATAATACTTTAATTATATTTTAATAATATTTTAATACCTTTTAGCTATAATTATATCTTAATAATGCCCTTTATAAATTCTATCTCTTTATTACTTAACCTCTTATCCTTTTTAAATATTATTAACCCTTACTACCTAGTTTAAAAACAGCTTATACTTATTAAATAATATTACCTTTATAATTATTATTATTAATATATTAATATATTATCCTTATCTTTAATTTTATTAATAATACTAAATTACTATATATACTCTTAAAGACTAGTTTGCCTGTGCTATTTATTTAACTAGGCTATTAACCTCTCTGCTTTTATTTACTTAATTTAATATCTCCTCCTTTATCTTCTACCTATAGCATTAATATTATTACTAGTTAATAAACTCTTAGCTAATAGCCCTATACCTCTTGCTTAAATTAATTATTTACTTTATATTAAATATATAAAGCTTTCCCTTAAGGCTTAAGCTTGCTTTTTATTATTAAATAATAAGCTAGCTACTCTTAATATTAATATTACCTTTATAGTTTCTTAAGTTAATTACTTATCTTTTTTCTTTATAACTATATAATAACTATACTTTCTTTAATCTTTAAGTAATTACTTAATAATTATAAATAAAGCTATTATCTTTATTAATATATTTAAAGTACTTTTTTTTTTTACTTTTTTTACTACTTTTTTTACCCTTTTTCTTTTTATATTACTTATATTACTTAATATTTAGCCTCCTGCTTTTTTATTAATATTTTTTAAATTATTATTAATATTACCTTTACTTATATTACCCCTTATATTAAATACCTTAAGCTCTTTACCTTTATATATTCTAGTTTTTATTATTATATTGCCTTATAATAACCCTTTAAAGCATCTATAGCCCTCTAGCTAACCTAGCTCTGCCTTTTATAATATCTTTTTAATAACACCTACCTTAGTCTTTAAAAATAGTTTTAATAATATAAATAATTATTAATAATTATTATAATTTCTTAATACTTATTATTTTACTTTACTTAACCTTAAATACTTAATAACCTTTTAACTCTTTATTAATAATAAAGGTAAAGCCTTTAAGTACTTTTATAACTTATTTATACCCTTTATAAATATTATTACTTTTTTACTATCTTTAGTTAAGACCTTACTTAAGGCTAATTATAAGTAATAAACCTATTATAGCTATTACTATCTAGTATTATTTAATAATAACTCCTTCTCTTTTTTAAACTCTACCTTTTTTAATTTAATTAACTTTATAATATAAAAGAAATATTAATATTATTAATATTATTATTAAAATTAATAATATATTAATATATATTATTATTCTTATTCTTTATTTATATCTTTATTACCTTTTAATAATAATAACTTTTAACTTACTTTTAAAATTAATAAATTTAAGTTAAAAAATATTAACTACTTTTAGCTTAATATTAATAAATATAATAATATTTTTTATTAAGGCTGTATATATTATTATAAAGATATTTATTTATTTATAAAAGTATTAAAGAATTATATTATTATAAACTTTTAGTATAATATTTATAAAAATATAGTATTTATACTTTAAGGTAAAGCCTTAAAATAGTATTATTTTTAATTATTACAAGATATTATTTATAAATATAAATATAGCCTTTTTTTATATTATTAAATAAAGGTCCTTTTTTATTATTTTAAGATAAATATACTATATACTTAATATAAACTTAAGTTATTATATTTTAACTATACTATTTACTATAAAGGCAATAATATTTATACCTTTATTATAAAGGTTATATAATTAATTTATAACTATAGCTTTAAGTTTAACTTAATTATTCTTTTTTAAGTCTAGAACTACTTAAATACTTATTTATAGCTTAAAGTACTAAAGCTTATCCTTAAGGTCTGCTTATACTACTAGCTTAATAACCTTTATAATAAGGCTTTTATTTAGTAAAAATAAATCCTAGCCTTATAGCTTAATAAGCCTAGCTTTTATCTTAAGGATATACTATATTATAATATTATAAATAACTTTTAATAAAGGCAGTAGTATTAATTATTATAAAATTACTTTCTACCTTGCCCTCTTAATTATAATAAACCCCTAGCTCTTGCTTATCCTTTTAAAAAGCTCTTTAATACTTTAATTACCTTTAATAACTAGCACCCTTTATTAAGTAATTATCCTTTATTCTATAGATATTAATAATAGCTTAACTAGGCTAATATAGCTACTAAATAATTCTTTATTTTAGTTAATAATTATAATATAGTTTAATACTATAATAATAACCTTAATTATAACCTGGTTAATAAATAGGTTTACCTAAATAACTATAATCTTAATAAATTTTATACTATAGATTAAGCCTTTTTTATTAAATCCCTTCTTAATATTATTCTTTATTACCTTAACTAGCCTTAATATTATTATTACTTACTTTACTTTAATAATAATAATACCCTTTAATAATACTTTAAGTAGCTGAAGGCTTATAAAGGTAATATTTTAAACCTTAAGTAATTAAAATATTAAACTTACTATAT
The DNA here is from genome assembly GCA_020631695.1 of Trichoderma cornu-damae. Classification (NCBI taxonomy): domain Eukaryota; kingdom Fungi; phylum Ascomycota; class Sordariomycetes; order Hypocreales; family Hypocreaceae; genus Trichoderma; species Trichoderma cornu-damae. The sequence goes on from CM036089.1 coordinate 4,371,824, forward strand.
TTAATTTATAATATAATAAGTACTTTTTAATTACCTTAATACTAATTATTATTATTTTATTAATACTACCTTATTATTAGATAATATTTTTATTATTAAGGCCTAGCCTATATTTAAAAGTACTAGTTTATATAACTTTACTACTTACTTTTATACTTTATTTAATATTTACTCTTGCCTTAATATATAAAGCATTACTACCTATACTATAGTAAATATTAATTACTTTATATTAATTATTAATATATAATAACTTTAGTAATAACTTAATATTATATATAAGTTAGTATTATTAATATTAATTAAAGGCTTTAATAATATTATTACCCTTAATTATTAAATTATTTTTATTATCTTTTTATATAGGGATACTTTATTTAATTATAAATATTAATAAGTTATTATTAAGGTTTAAGTATAAGTAATTATTAACCTTAAACTATCTTTATTATTAAAGATATAATAACTTTATTTTTATAATATTAAAATTAATTTTTATTATAAAATATTATTAATTACCTTATACTAGAACTTAACTTTTTTTATTTAAATATATTACTATATATTAATTAAGATTTACTATAAAATAATATTAATATTTATTATCTTTATACCTTTATATAAGATAGTATATATCTTTATTAAGTATACTTAACTTTTTAATAACTATACCTTTATATTTATACTTAAATATTTAAGTATTTTATATACTTTAATAAATATTAATACTGCCTATATTATTTATATTAACTTTAATAATTTTATAATTAAACTTAAATAAAATACTTAATTAAGGACTATCTTTAAGTATAAATATAATATAGTTTATATTTATTTTATAAGCCTTAACTATATTATTCTTAATTAAGCTATCCTTTTTAAATTTATTATTATTAATAACCTATATTATTATTATTATTACTATAATAATAACTTTATTATATTTATTATTAATAAAGCTATATCTAGCTTAATTACTATATTATTAATTACCTTTACTTTTAATAAAGACTATATACCTAGACCTTTATTATATATAAATACCTTATATCTTTACCTTTTTTTTAATAATATACTTTTTAGTATTTAATAAGTTATTTTTAAAAAGATAGTTATACTTAAAAGTATATATATTATTATTAATAACTTTATTATTACTGCCTGTTTTACTTAATTAATTACTTACTATAATATTTAGCAAGATAAAGGAACCTTACTTATTCTTATTAATAAGTAAATAAAAGTATTATTATATAATAATTAAGTAGTTATTAAGCTTTATATTAAACCTTACCCCTTAAGTATTAAAGATAAGTAGGTTATAAAAAATACTTTTAACTTACTATATTATATAGGCTATATATTATAGAATTATTAATTAATGCCTTTTACTACCTTTATCTTTATAATTTAAAAATAAGTAAATAAAGTAAATAAAGGATAAGTAATTATTAACCTTTAATATTTTAATAATATTACTATACTTAATACTTATTTATTATTATATTAAGAGGACTTAATTAATATACTTTATAAAGCTTAATATATCTTTATTATTAATGCTTAATCTTTTTTTTATTAATTTTTAATCTACCTTAACTACTATAATAAATTAATACTTATTATATATTATAGCCTTAAGTAGCTTAATATTATTCTTATAAAATTTTATAACTCCTTGCTTTATATATAATAATAAATTAATGCTAAATTATACCCTTTTTATTACTTTATTAAAGCTTATATTAATAATATTATTATCTTTTTTTAGATTATTAAAGAATATTTTTCTTATTTAAAATAGCTTTTTTTATTATTTAACTATAAAGGGCTTTACCTCTTTTTATTAAAATCCTTTATTAACTATATATTTATAATACTTTTAAGTTATAAGGTTAATAGTATTAATTTATTACTTACTATAAGCTATATTAATGCCCTTTATAAATAGTTTTTTTTATATAACCTTAAGTAACTTAAGAAATATTATATTACTATAAACTAGATTTATAACTATATTTCTTTATATACTTAAAAAGTAGTGTTATTATTTATAAAAAAGATATTACTACTTATTAATATTTATAAATTTAAGTAGTCTTTTACTAAAGTAAAATATTATTACTATATAGTATATACTTTTATTCTTAATAATTAACTAGCTAGAGATACTTTCTCTTTACTATAGAATAATCTACTTTATTATTTATTACTAAAACTAGTTTATTATAATAAGTAATAATAATTATTTATTAAGATTAATGCCTTTAAGGAGTGCAGCTTTAAAGCTGCTTTATTTTACTATAAAGGCTTATTTAATTTAATAGCGCTAACCTTAATAAATATACTAAATAAATCCTTTATTAACTATATTAATTTTTAAAGTAAACTCTTAAGGCTTATTAAGTATAATTATTAACTTATTAAATTAAAGTTAGCCTGTCTTATCTAGATTATTATAAAAAATAAATCTTTATTTTATAATACTATTTATTTAATTATTATCTTTATTAATTATACTGCCCTTAAACTTATTATATATTAAAAATTATTATTTATATTTAATATTATTAAAATAAATCTTTATATTATTAATATAAATATTTTCTTTTCTTAATATTACTTATTAATACTATATATTCTTAATTAATTAAATATCTTACTTAATACTTTTTTATAACTTTTATATATTAATAATAACCTATAGTAAATATAAATATAAAATAATAACTACCTTTAATAAATACTTACTTTATTTAACTATATTTTCTTAATAATAAAAATAATTACCTAGCTTAAATTTTGCTAATAGTTTATTAATAACTATATTAATAATACTAAATATACTAAGCTAATTAACTAAATCTAAGCCTAGGATTTATTAATTAATAATAATAACCTTTATTCTTAATAAAGCCTTTTCTTTAAGCTTTAACTAAACAGGATGCTTTTATATATTGTTTATAATAGTATATACTATTTATATATACTTAATATTATAATTTAGTTAATTATTAATATAGTTTATAATCTTTAATACTTTAATAAAGCCTATACTTACTATAAGCTAAATGCCTTTACTTTCTTTAATATATAATAATAAATATATATTTATATTTAATACTATTTATATATTATATTTTATTAAATATAATAATTAAAATTAAGTAATCTTTAATTTATTTCATTACTTATTATTCTTTATAAAATATAATACTTTAACTTTATTTCTTTACTACCTTTAGTATTTATTATTAACTATATATTTAAACAGGCTGGTTTTAATAAATTTAATATTATCCTTAATATTACCTATAAATCCTTTAAAAAATATAATATCTTATTAAGTTATTTTATATATCTAGTATTTATTTAAGCTAAGGTTATAATATCTTTCTAGCTTATTACTAATTAAGGCCTTTTTTTTATTATTATCTTTAATAAAGATTAATAATAAACTAGTGATTTTTAAATAAAGGTTTTTTACTTACTAAAGATATATCTTATTATAATAATAGCCTAGTATTTAGCAGGCAATAGCTAATTTAAATTAATAAATATAATTATTAAAGCTGCTATTTATTACTATTTCTTAATTAACCTAACAGGTTATTAACCCTCTGCACTACCTACTATTTAATTATCCCTTAATAATACTTTTATTAACTTTATTAACTATATACTAAATAAATTAATAACTAGTTTTAAGCTATAAACCCTATTTATAGTCTTAAAGAATATACTATTACCTTTTATATTAATTAATAATAAACCTACCTTTAACTTTTTATATTCTTTATAATAATATAAAGCCTAGCTTATAATTAATTTTATTAATATTAAGTATAAGTATTAATTTAATTATTATTATTATTAATATAAATTTAATAAAGGCTATTATATATACTTATACCTTTACTATAAATATAAATTACTTAATTAATTTTATAAATTTAGCTAGTAAAAGGTTAGCTTTTTAATTATTTATTAAAAAGTAAACCTATATATTTATAAACTTAACCTACCTCTTTACTAAAAGATTTACTTAATTATTTTTATTATATAATTAAAGCTAGTATTAAATAAAGATAATTTATTTAAATATCTTTAATATAATATAGTCTAGGTATTAATATTAAAAAGTAATAATAATAAATAATAGTTTTTTAAAATTAAATATTTACTTATTAAATAACTTTTTAATAACTATTTATAATACTTAATGCACTAGTTAAGATAAAATGCTAAGTATAATAAATAATATAATAAAGATTTATTAACTTTTAATACTTAAGAGTTAGTTTATAAATTTAATACCTAGCTACTTATTTATTAATAAGGTATTTAATGCTTATATACTTATTAATATTAATAATTTATAAATACTAGCGCTACTAGCTACTAGCTATATATAGTAACTACTGCTTAATAGTTCTAGTTATATACTTAATATATAATATATATATATTACTTCTTTATTTACTTTTAAAACTTTACCTTGCTTTTATTTCTTTTTTCTTTTATTCTCTTACTCTTCTTTTAACCTTATTCTTCTTTTAACCTTACTAAATCTATATAATCTTTATTCTTTATAACTTTTTATCTAGCTACTATAGTTATTATTAACTATATTATTATAATATATATATAATATAATAACCTATACTTAATACTAAAGTTATTATTATTGCCTCTTAAGCTTTTTAATATTAATATTATAGTTAGCTATAAATAATATTTATATATTATAAAAGCTATTTAAATATATTAATACTAAGTAATTAATATAATAACTTCAGGTTAATAAAAATATAAAGATCTTTTTATTAATTATTAATTTATTATAAAAAAAGCTGCCTTAAAAGCCTTTAATAACTACTATCTTTATAAATTATATTATATATACTTATCCTAGTTAAAATTTATCTTTTTATATATACTATATATAAAAACCTTTAAGCTAGATAAATATATATAGCTTTTATTTTATTTATTATAAATAAATAACTTTAAGGCTATTTATTAATAATATAACTTTTAGCCTTTTTATTAATATATATATATTATTAAAAGTTAACTTAAAATATTAACTTACCTATAATTATTTATAGTATAACTAACTATTACTTTTTAATTAGCCTTATCTTAGTTTTTATTAATAATAACTATAATACCTAGCTTTAACTCCTTTATATTAACTCCTAGCAGCTTATCCCTAGTTACTAACTATAGTACTACTATCCACTAGTACTATACTTAATAAAATAATATTAATACCTATATCTATACTATAGTATTAATAAAATATATTAAGATTTATTATATTATTAATAAAAACTATAATAAGGTATTATTATTATTATAAAACCTTAATAATAAAGTAACTTTAGCTATAATAATATAAAATAAGGCTTATAAAGAGATTTTAAGCATTATTAAAGACTGCTTTATTAATTAATTACTTATTAATTAATAATTATAATTATTAAAGATAGTAATTTTTCTTAAGAAGGGGTAATTATTATAATAAAGTAACTAGATGTATTAGTTAGCTAGTGATATTAATTAGCTAGTGATATTAGTTAATTAGCAAGGGATTCTCCTTAATAGATAGTTAACTTAAGCCTTTTTATCTTTATTTCTTGTCTTCTTATAATACTTATAATTATTAAAAAAGTAAATGAATTAAAAAAGCTTAAAAAATAAATTATAAAAGCCTTAAATAAAATAATGAAAATAAGTATAATAAAGGCTTATAAATAATTATATAAGAGACTTTTTATCTTAATAATTAAGCTTTATCCTAGAAAAGGCTTAGCGCATTAAGTATATATTATACAAGCTATATATGCTTTTAGTGTGTATAAGTCGCACTGATTTAACATCCTATTGATTACACTGCGCTCACTGAGCTCTATAAAATATAAAGCTCTAGCTTTCAATAGTATACCAAATAAATATAAATAAATCACCGTACTACATAACCTTACTAGTACTAATACTGATACACCTGGCCAGGAAAAAGTCACCTAATAAATCAACCCTCTTTTCGCAGCACAATATCCCAAACTCCCCAGACCGTACATTATCGAGTTAGCAGGCTCCCAATTGCTTACCTTTCAACCCTTCCAACTCCTGAGACTTCCCGAGGCTAGCACGTGTGGTAATTGAGTGACTGATCAAGTTGTCCCTTTCGGCCTTTCATGCCTCAAAAGTCTTGACCTGACCGTTACCGCTGGGTGGCAGCATCGATTGACCTTCGGGTACGGTCTGAAAACCCAATTTCTCGCCATCCATGGCAATATCTTGCGTCATTCGAGATCCCTGCCCTCCACCCCCTTCAGTCGTCGCGTTCAGCGTATCCTGAATAGTCTGCACTTGTCTTTTGAAGGCCAGTCGATCTAAGAATAGCTGTTGCCGACCACGTTCTAATTCCCTACGTTCCTCTCGCAACAGCTCTTCCATCTCGTCGAAGTATTTTAGCTTTAATTCAAGTTTCTGGAGCATTACGTTGGCGGCTGCAGAAACTAATCGGGTCATCTCTCGCTCTTCATGCGATGCGAACACTGCCCCCCGGGCGCCAATAGATGCCAAGGGAATTGATGCGAGGGATGTTTTTGTTGTCGACGTTGTCGTAGTCGTAGTCACAACTGTCTGTCGGAAATCCACATCCATAGACTCTGTCTTGTCCACCTCGTTTTCCCGCTTGTCCGCTGGCACAGTGTTGCCTGTCTGATTTGCGCCATCAAGTTGTTTTCGCAAGTTTCGCTTGAGCTCGTCCGCTGACTTGTTTGCCGCTGCAGCGGTGCTAGCTGGGTCTGCTAGGCTTGCCAAAAAGCCCACGACAGACATAACAGGGTTATCCACTTGGTTGAAGGGGAGGTGGCCGTGTTGGCTTCCCAGCATGGACAAACCTGTAGGCGGATTTGTAGGCGCTTCGGAATCTAGGTACTTCTCTTCGATATCCAATTGAAGGAACTGCAGTACGCATTCTTCTCTAGTCCGAGTGCCAACATGGTCCGCTATTTCTCCCCAATCGTCGTCGAATCGCTCTAGGCCTTCTAGAAGTCGCAAGATTTCCGCATCGGTCCATGGAGCGTCTCGATCCAGGATGGATGTGTACGTTGGATTTTCCACCTTGGAGTACATGCTGGAGGTGTGACTGGCAGGCAATCGTCCCTCAGTAAAGCAATTGGGGCACAGATCGAATTTCGCCTTCGCTCTTGCATCCGATTGGGAGCTGTGGTAATATATCCTGGTACAGTCATTTCCGCACTGGTGGCAGTTGATCTTGGCCGCTGGCGCCTTGACACCTTCCTCGGTGGAAATGTCATCGCCGTTTCTTTGATTTTCAGATTTTGTGATAGGAGTTCCTTTTGCGCTAGCTTCGTAGATATTTCGACCAATTCCCAAATTTAGGTCGCCTTTGTTGGGGACTGAGGAATTGGCTTTATCTTCTGTGTCGCGATTCTTCTTGCCTTCCAAAACTACAGGGTCAGAGGCCGGCTGCCAGGGTTGAAGCCCCCGAGGCGTGTCGCATATTATTTTGAAGTGACCGGTAAACGGTGGGCCAACGTGTGATGGCCGCTGGTCGGCATCAACCTATTGAGCAAAGAGTGTCAGTGGTCCAATTTTTTTTTTGGGGGGGGGGGGGGGGTCAAAAAATAATTAAAAATAATCAAAGACTTCGTGTTCAGAATCACCTGGTAATTGATCAAGCCCCATTGTTCAAGAAAAGCATGAACACGCATTATGGCACAAACGTCCCCAGCCAGGTTGCGACGACAGGCTGTCATCGTTAAATATTCAACCGGGTTAAGTCGGTACGTATTAATCATAAAATCGCGATAATCTTTGTACACAGCGGGTGTCTTGCTCCGGTTGCGATTGTTGAAAAACTCGGCCATTGCCTTACGCTCAATCTCATGAATACTGTTCATGTCAAACCAGGTGCTATAGCTCGGCAGAACAATGGCATGCGTCTGGGAGATGAGATGATCTCTAGCAGCGGATTCAAACACTTCTTTCGACTTGGCTTCCACTCCGCCGTTTGATGTCGCGGGAGCAGCACTCGAGCCCGCGGGTAGTCCTTTCGTATCCTCGGACGCATCGCCCATCTCTTCATCAAGGCGAGTAGTGCTCAGGGCAGTGGTATCACCTGGAACATCAGCCAAGTTTTCCGCCGCTGCTCCAGCTGTAGGGCTCCCCCCGCCCTGTGCAATATGCTCCGCGCTTGAAGATACCTCAGACATCTGGATATCTATAGATTTCGTTAGACATATCCTTACTGATAGTAAGCCATGGACGATCGCGGACCTTGGGTATCTAGACTTTTGGCATTGGATTGCGATGGCCGTTGCGTGAGCGTAGGGTTGGTGGCTGGCGATGTCACGTTTCCTGGAGAGCTGTAGGCTGTAGAGTCATCCATTGCTACGTGTCTCGCCTTGGATAATTAGAAGAGATAATTGAGAAGAGCGATCCAGCTTGTCGGAATGGCGCGCAACAAGCGTTGGAGACGAAAGTTAAGTTGGCAAGGTGGTGTATGCATTTTTAACGCGACGGCAAACGCAATTGGCAATTGAGCACAGTGCATGCTAACTGTGTGCGGGAAACATACCGCACTTGGTACAAAATATAGTAGATAAGGCATTTATTAAGTAATAATATTATAATAATATTAATATTTATATTTCATTACCTTGTTTCAATTTATTTATATATTTATTCTATTTATAAATTAATTAATAATTAGTTATAATATTTAATAATTAATAATTCTATAATGTATTATATATATATATATATATTACAAACTAAAACTATATAATAGTACTATTAAATATATTATTAACTATGTTATATGAGTTTTCTTTAATTTTGTATTCTAGGATTAGTTAAATTAAGCGAGTTGAGATTTTCTTTATTTTATAAAAACTTGAATGTAACTTCTCTTCTTGCGCTACTGCGCTGGGGTAAGGTTGTGTAGTGCATATGCAGTGACTAAGCGCTGTATGCTTTGTACTTCAGATGCGCCTCTAGATATTATCTGCCTTGTTTGTACAGAGTAGTGATAGCATAGTTTGTCTGGCTGTCCTCAGATTGAGTCTTGTTTCTTGCCCTATACTTGGCCGCTTAATCTTCTTCAGCTGATACTCTTGGCACAGCTCTTAACAATTCACGTTCACGGGTGTCATAGTTAGAAGTGAATTCGCAATTGGCGGATACCCAATGTTCTGCGAATATGGCATTGCCCTCACCTATCCACAGCGGGCCTCCCGTATCACCGTCAATACACCATGATATTCCGAGGATGCAATATCGAAGCCGTCCCGTATCTGTTGCTGTAGAGCCTGTTTCATTGGTCATCTCCGAGTGTATATCGATCACCTCAGCTATTCAAAAGCATGCGCGGTCCCCTCATTTCTCCGTGTCTGCCATACTTGGCGGAAATCCTAATACCATACAATTCGGATACCCCAAATTGCAATCCCAATCGCGAGATCGAGGTGTTGGCAGTTCTTTCGGGGAAAGCGACGAGGATGTAGCAGCCAACAATCGCTGGAGCTTTCGCGGCCCGAGGGCAAAGAGCATACAAGATAGTCCCATGATTGCAGGCTTCGGCAAGCTTCGTCAGGAGATCACAGGAGTTCAAAGTGTGTATTTGGCTTTATCTCGCCACTCGCTGTCGGCTAATGGTAAATAGATATTCACTCGTTTGATGCTCCGACACTCCTGGCACCATTTCTCTTCGTAATCCAGGAGAAGGGAACTGCAGCACCAATCACGATATTGGCTCTAGGAGCGTTAAGGAAATTTCTGGCTTATGGGTTTATTTCTCCCGAGTCATCTCGGTTTGCCCTGGCTATGCAATCACTCTCGGCGGCTGTTACACACTGCCAATTCGATATAAGTGACTCAGCCCAAGGTGAAGTTGTGCTGCTCATGATTCTCAACTTGATGGAGGACATGATGTCTGGGCCCGGAGGCTACATATTGAGTGATGAGAGTGTTTGCGATATGATGGGGCGTGGTTTGGCTATATGTTCTCAACCCCGATTCTCGCCCGTCTTGAGAAGAACAGCCGAAGCTGTTATGGTTAGAATGTGCCAGATCATATTTGAGGACATCAAACACCTCGAGATTGAGGCTGGGGATGATTCTTCTGTCATGGATCAGCTGGCTGATCAACACATGGGCAATGTCAAAATGGACACAACCGCTGACAGTACTGATACAGAGCCTATTGGACCTGCTCCTCCTCGAAACGAATCTCCCCTGGGAGCTTCGGATGGCGTTAACATTGAGAAGGCGGAGGAAGGCTGTGTAAATAACCCCGTTAACGAAGAAAACGGAGAAAGCGACACAGAATCGATAGATCTTCGACCCTACTCGCTACCATCTGTCAGAGAGCTATTTCGAGTTCTGGTCAATTTCCTGGATCCCAACGATCGCCACCATACCGATACAATGAGAGTAATGGCATTACGCATAATTCATGTTGCGTTGGAGGTGTCTGGCTCCTTTATTGCTCGGCATCCTCCCTTGGCGACCATTGCTAAGGATCAGCTGTGCTGTTATCTTTTCCAGCTAGTCCGATCTGATAATATGGCTATTCTACAAGAATCGTTAACCGTCGCCGGAACATTGCTCGCCACATGCAGAGGCGTGCTCAAACTGCAGCAGGAGCTATTCTTGTCGTATTTGGTTGCATGCCTTCACCCAACGATTCATATACCTCGCGAGGCCGGCATTGATCCCTCATTGTACACCGGCATACCGGAGACACCAAAACTAGTCAAGCCGCCGCCAACGCAGTCTAACAGTGGAAGATCAACCCCTGTTCCTGTCAAGGACCGACAAAAGCTTGGATTGGAGGGGGGTGCTCGTAAACCCGATGCTCGGCAGGCAATGGTAGAGGCCATTGGCGTTTTATCAAGGATGCCAACATTTGCTGCCGAGCTGTTTGTCAATTATGATTGCGACGAAGATAGGTCGGATTTATGTGAGGACGTGATTGGGTTGCTTTCGCGCAACGCCTTGCCGGACTCAGCTACGTGGAGTACTACGAGCGTGCCACCGCTTTGCTTAGACGCGCTCCTGCGCTTTATCCAGTTCATGGCCGAGAGAGTGGATGATGACTCCGTCTATGAAAACTTTCCGGATCCCGATATGCTGAGAGAGAAGAGACGAAGGAAAAAAACAATCATTGTTGGGACGAGCAAGTTCAACGAGAAGCCCAAATTGGGGTTGAGCTATCTGGAAGCAAACAACATCATAACTGATATTGGAGATCCTCTTTCGGTGGCTAAGTTTCTTAAAGGGACATCCCGGATTTCAAAGGCTGTGCTTGGGGATTTTCTATCGAAGAAGGGAAACGAAGCTATTTTAGGAGCCTTCTTGGGTTTGTTCGATTTTTCCGGCAAACGGATTGACCAGGCCTTGAGGCTGTTACTCGAAACCTTTCGGCTACCCGGCGAAGCGCCCCTGATTGCGTCAGTAGTCGAATCTTTCTCCGAGAAATACTGCGATTGTAACACGCTCTCTGAAGTGGCAAACAAAGACGCTGTTTTCATCCTGACCTATGCTATTATTATTCTAAACACCGACCAACACAATCCCAATGTGAAGTCTACTAAGAGGATGACATTCAACGACTTCTCTAGAAACTTGCGAGGGCAAAACAATGGCCAAGATTTCTCAGCAGAGTATCTGAAAGATATTTATGAGTGTATTAAATCAAACGAGATTATTTTGCCTGATGAGCACGACAATCAGCACGCTTTCGATTACGCATGGCGAGAGCTTCTTTTGAAATCTGAGACAGCCGGCCACCTATTCCCGTGCGATACCAATATCTACGACGCCGATATGTTCGCGGCAACCTGGAAGCCAGTCGTTTCAGCTCTCTCGTATGTCTTCATGTCTGCGACGGACGACGCCGTCTTCGCTAGGATTGTGACTGGGTTCGATGAATGCGCTCGCATTGCAACCAAGTATGGCAATGTCGAAGCACTTGACCAGATTGTTTACTGCCTTAGCCACATCACTACCCTGGCTACTCGTGTGCCGTTCAATACATCCTTGAACACTGAGGTCCAAGTTGGGGACGGCAGTGTCATGGTTAGTGAGCTGGCTGTGAAGCTGGGCAGAGATTTTCGTGCCCAGCTTGCAGTACTCGTATTATTCCGGGTCGTCATTGGCAGCGAGGCTCATATTCACCACGGTTGGAAGCATGTCAGTATTTGGCCGAGGGATCTGCAACGCTACGTCAAGCTAATTGCTCGTAGATTATTCAGATATGGATCCATCTCTTTTTGAATTCGCTTGCGCCCCCCTTATCTTCAACTGGTCTCCCAACTCTACCAATTCCAGCTATTCCTTTACAGACTCCCTCACAAGTCATCGACAGGGCAACCAGATCCAATGATATTGGGTTCTTTTCCGTATTTACATCATACATATCCAGCTATGCTGCAGATGATCCCCCGGAGCCGTCGGACGAGGAGCTGGAAAGCACCTTATGTACAGTTGACTGCATTAAGTCATGTAACATTGACAAAGTCCTCAACAATATTTCGTGAGTTTTAGCGGGAGGTTTTTGCGGTTCCAAAGGCCGGCATTGCTGACGGCGTTTAGCAAATTGCCTACGGCGCGTGTCGACATATTGGTCCAGTCATTGCTTGAACAGCTGCCACAGAGTGACCATTCAGCTGTCATCGGTGTCAAGCAGGACAATGTGGCAGTCGCATCCCCCACTGGCCCGATTCCGTCAACGAGAATACCTAGTTACGATCCTACTGCACCTTTTATTCTCGAACTTTGCACTATCCTAACTATTCGAGACGGTGGGTGTGCCGCAAATACATCGAAGCAAGTTCTCGACGCCATCCATGGTATCTTGCGCGACTACGGACAGTGGCACGGCATTACCATCTCACGCGCAGCATTTTATGGTCTTACGATACTCAAGTCAGGCTATGTACGTTTTCTGGGACTATCGTAGTTTCTTTTACTAACTCATAGCGAAAAAGGACCATGATTTTGTCAATGTCCCAATTTTCCTCCATACCATCTCTAGTTTACCACAGGACCTACTGCTAAAGACCGCGGACATTATCCTATCTGGTCTTTCGGTTTGTACGCGTGACCCGGGCCCCCTGAGGAGCGAGATGATGACTTCGCCTGATTTTTGGGTCATCTTACGAGTAGTAGCGGGGGACGCCAGTGCTGCTGCTCAGATCTTTGACATTCTAGAGAAAAGCACCACAGGGACCCCTCCAGCAATCATGGCCGACAACTACGAGGCGGCAATTTCACTCCTGAGCCACTTTGCATCGGCAACTGATCTTTTAGCTTCTCGCGATTCCAAGATACTCGAGTCGACGAGGCGCGATACGTAAGTCTGCGATATCACCCCGCCTTCTCTCCCCCCAGGCGAGACCAGATAAGTAACATTTTGAATAGCGATGCTCGAGTCATAGCGAGAGGTTGCCAAGCAGTCAATACATTGCATGGTATGACCTCTCGGATCCCACAGCTTATGCAACAGTCTCATCTAGAAAGCAGCGAGGGTATGTTTTACACATCTTTCCAAACGTGGCCGTGCAGTTTGATATTAACGGGTTTGGTCAGCCTGGTCAGCCTATTGGCTACCTATTCTTCAAGCGCTAACGACGCAATGCACTAATTCCTGCCGTGATGTTCGCCAGCTCGCATTCTCTGCTTTGCAAAGGTCGTTGCTCTCACCTGAGCTAACTTGCAGCGATCCGAAAGAATGGACGGCAATATTTAGCAAGGTTCTGTTCCCCTTAATTTTCAGACTTTTAAAACCGGAAGTCTTTTCATCTGACCGAGATGGGATGAGCGAAATGCGTGTTCAAGTGGCCTCCCTTCTCTGCAAGGTCTTTCTGCAATACATGGTTCTTTTATCTGAGTGGGACGGCATGCTTGACTTGTGGATTAAGATCATTGAGATTATGGATCGCCTCATGAACAGTGGACAAGGCGGCAGTCTAGTACGTTTGCACCGTTGGTGCTTCTGACTCCAGAACCCACTCGACTTGGCTAACCTCTATTTGTAGGCAGAAGCAGTACGGGAAAATCTAAAAAATGTTGTTTTATTCATGGCTACTAGCGGGTACCTAGTTTCTCCTGACAAAGATTCGTCAAGACAGAAGCTCTGGGATGAAACCTGGGCAAGGGTTGACAGATTTTTGCCGGACTTGCGAAACGATCTTCTTAATGAAGAAAATCCCCAACTAGAACAGGCTAAAGATGGCGAAGAAAAATCATAGACAAATGATTTTTTTTTTCTTCTTCCTCTTCTTGGATAGAATACATTTGAATTCACCTTATATAATGGTAATATATACGCACGTCTACGCTGTAAACGGTACCAAGGATTGAGGAATGATGATGCCTACTCGAAAGAAATCTAGGGAAGTCAGCCGTGCGATGCCAATGGCTTAACTGAGCAGCTGGTTTTATGTCCCAATTGCGCACTATGCACGCTAAGTAAATAATTAGCTGGGCGAGACGGGGATTTCGGTCTCGCTAATCTACGAATATATAACAATTCTATAATTCTAATCACGACATAGCCACCCTCTCCTTCAATAGCGAAATGTGAGAGCTGAGGATATCGCACGTATCGTTCCGCCACGCCCCTTACTGTCGGCGCAACAGTTATTCTCTTTCAATAATCCAATATGCTTACTTTTGCCGCGGCGGTGACTTGCTTCATCTGTTAGTTTCTAATCCTCCGGGACCGAATCGAAGAATCGTCAGCCGCAGAAAGCTTTTCACCCCCAGAAGCAGCAACGAGGACACTAGGTGCCGAGACTGTTGCCTTGGATGATGGGAGTGGCATGTTTTGAGCCAAAGATTTCTTTCCCTTCTTTGCGTACGTCGCAAAATAAAATGAAATGAAGAGGACAAGGTACGAGCTGAGAATGATGATGCCGGAAAATGCAGCGAATTCTCTGCCAGCGCAGCTGCCCCAATTAGGCATCCAAGGCCAATACGTAGACGTGAAGTATGTGTATGACGCAAAATAGACAAAGCCGAGGTCAATGACAAACTGGATGATTTGCAGGCGAGTCACCCACTCTTTCCACCAGATCCGCACCCCCCGGGCGCTCTGGAAGTAGTACCAGTACATGACGACGTGAACAAAGAGATTTAGAGAGATGACAGTCCATTGGACCGATGTGCTGCCAATGAGTTGGGTGTAGCAAAGGACCGCCGTTGCCCCGTGGTGGTAGCAATGAAGAAACGTCAGGGGTTTCTTCTTGAGGAAGAGGAAAACCGTGTCTAGGAGCTCGAGGTATTTGGTGAGATAGGTCAGCTAGACGAGCAGATGGTCAGCGCATATAGTACCAGGGTCAAGAAGGCTTCTTCCTCGGTCGACGTACATAGTAAAGCACAATGAGAGGCTGTGTCCAGCCGCCGTCAGCATCGCAGATGGCGTAGAAGATTCCATGTCGAACAATGGTAGGAAATAGCTGCTCGATGAAAAGCACCAGGATGGCTGCGCTGACAGCCGTGAGGACAAAGTTGTGTATTAGAAACAGGGTCTTGAGCTTGAAGGGCTCCCGATTCCGCATCAGCTCCCGGCCGCCGAATATGATGAGATAGTAAATGGCGACAAAGATGGACGTGTCCCTCAATGTCGACATTGGCGTTGCGCCAACGACGAACTCGAACCCATCGGCAGGATGCCCTGCCACATACTCAAACGCCTTGTTGAAGAGTGGCCACAGATGTATGCCAAAAGGCCTGTCGACGCTAGGAATAGGCAAAAAGTCTGCCATAGTTGCTGCGAATGAACTCCAATTGAGCAAAGGGACTGACTGGCAAGGCAAGGGCACAACTGAACGAGAGAAGAAAACGAGTTGAAAACTGCAAAATGCTATGGGAGAAGGGGGAGAGAAGAGGGGGAAAAAAGAAGGGGGAGAAAAAGAAAAAAAAGAAAAAAGAAACCCCCCCCCCAAAAAAAAAGGAAAGGAAAAGATCGATAGATAGAGAAAGAGACAGAGAGAGAGAGAGAGAGAGAGAAAAAAGTAGAAGGGGGGGGAATAAAGCCAGCCCCTCCAGAGATGTAAGACAGTTCGAGAAACAAGCTTCACGCCGAGTTGGCTTATCTATAGAGGCAAGTTATCCTTATAGTAGGTACTAAGAATATACCTAACTACTACTACTACCTAAAGGTACTATAAGTTATAGTAGGTACTTTATTGGACCCGTAAGGTACTTGGGTGACACCGGTGATCAAGGTGGTCAAAGGTGTACTGAATACCAAGGCGTCCCATAAGGTAGGGTCAAGCTGATGGAAAGTTCGCCAAAAACGCTTGTCGCGGATACAAGATGCGTTCCTTGGTCGGAGCTTTCGGATATCTTGCCCGCGCTAAAATTGCGGAGCGTGCCGACCAGCCCCCCATCTTGCCTAGAAGGATAAAGGTATTCGGGCGTTGAAGCCACCGAGATGCACACACACATACACACACACACACAAAAAAAAAAAAAGAGCAAAGAGCTACTTTTTGGACGGAGAACACGTTGCAAAGAAACATATATTAGGTGTCGCAGCATCATGGTAATAGCGCGGCTTGTCTATCCTATTCATCTTACCCTGGTAGCCAGCAGTGATCCGCCTCCTTCCGCCCTGCCCTCTTCGGCCATCTTGCCGCTCACCTTTCGTCGCCCATGGGCGGCTGAGTGGTTCGGCCAGTAGTCGTTTCCGGATGAAACTTTGCGGCCACTGCCGAGCGCAGCTTGGGCCGTCGCGTCCTCACCTCCGCTGGATTGTCTTGTATCAAAATGGCTGTCGAGCTGGATAGAGCTGTCTCGACAACGCTGGGACCGGGTCTCCGGCGGTTGCTGCTGGTCGTCGGCAATATCCCGTCTTGCCCAGCTCGCGGGCTCACCATCAGAGATGGCTTCGTACTGGGCGCCACAATCTACTTGGCCGCGGCGAGCATTTAGTGCCCTTGGCAGCATCGGATTCGACGTTAGCGGCTTGGGTTGTGCGACGCCTAGCCGGCCCTTCTTTCGAATGACGTCGCCCAAGTCGCTCTCCGGCTCATATTCCGAATCGGAACCCATCTCGCCCGCGTCGTAGGGCCGAGTTAGAGCGGCATAAGATTTAGAGCCTGCGGAGCGGTGGGAACGCGCTGCATTGGTCGCACGTTGATCAGGCCGAGTTGCTCGCGATGCCACGGAAGACGGCCTCCAAGTTTCCACAACCCTGCCTTCAAGGGCTTCGCTGACCCTATGCGCCGTTGGCTCCGGTTCTCGGGAAGGGACTGCAGCGTAGGAGTTTGGATAAGAAGCGCGTGGCAAGTATCTGAGCGGAGCCTTCTTGCGCTCCGGCGAATTACTGATTCTAGACCCCATGCTTATCGCAGAGTCGCGGGATTCTGTCCTCGTGTGCATAAAGGAAACTGAGACGCGGTCTGGGACATTGCCATAGACGCCCCCTGAGTTGCGCCGGCTTTCCATCCACGGCTTGTCAGCCTCATTGGTGGTGCTTGCAGCAGTGGATACAGACGATTTGTTTCTCTTGTGCAGGGGTCGGGCCGTCAAGTTATCCTTGAGTGGGTTCATATCCGGCGGCATGAGGCTTATTTTGCGGAACATCCACCCCAGCCAAGCACACGATGGGAGCGAGAGCAAATGCGTGCTGCCAGCGCCGATCGTCGTATAGAACGCAGCTGAGGTGAAGATGGGCATAGTATCCTGGTTGCTGAGAGCGAAGCCCCAGTTGGCTGCATTCTTGTGCACCGCAAGGGCCCCCAGAGCATATCCAGCCACAGATCCCGAGTCTAGTATGACGGCAGAAAACTGATAGGCCGCTGAGGATGCAGGTGGTCTGGCACCTACTTCCCGCGAGAGGTGATATAAAGCGTAGGCAGAATGAGCAATCGTCACCGCTTGCTGCGAACAGTATTAGATCCACTACCTAGTTGCGTCGGATATTGACGGGGAGCACATGGGAACTTTTTTTTTTTCTTGGGGAGGGGGGTGAGATACGCACAAGAATCCTCATCGCCCAGGCTGTTGTGTCATCCACATTCTTGAACAGAGAAAATAGCACCAGCACTGCGATGGCGGCGTTAAGCTGTAGCAGGCGCAGCACAAACTGGAACCGACGCAGCCATGTGATGTAGATTTTGGCACGGCGATCCAAGAGGGTATAATGATTCGTCCGATGGGGCAGAATTACATGGTAGCTGAACGGAATGTCAATTGACCAGCTCTCGAGCCTTGCACCGCCCGCTTGGTAAAAACGTACTCGGGATGAATTTCAAACGACACCAAAGGTCCTTTTGGCGCGCTTTTTTTTTTCGGCTTGGGTTCCCAGCTCGCGCGGGTAATGGCCTTTGGGTCGAATGTAGCCGTCGGGAATCTCGAGTCTTCGCGCCGCTGTGGCTCATACAAGAAAGGCTGCGACTGGCCCATTGCCTGAGGAATCTGGGCACTTCCGCCCTTGCAAACGTTCTTGTGGAGTGTTTGTTCCTTTCTGCGGAATGCTGCTAATTAGCTCAACAAATGGAAAAAGAACAGCGGAAACCACCTCCCCCCAAAAAAAAGGAAAGAACAAAGAAAGGGGGGGAAAAAAAAAGAAGAAAAAATTGAGGCCCAAAAAATTCCAGCCGCGCCGTGAAGGGATGAAATGGCTCCGTAATACTACTACAATAATGCATGCATGCGCGACTTGCCGTGTCTTGCCTTTGAGCTGAGCTCTGATTGGAGGTTGGCGACGCCCGTCACTAGCCCCGGGTTGCCGCAGCAACACGCTTTTCGGAGCTCCGATAACCGATGCGGGTGCGGGTCCGGCCCGATCTGCGTTGTGTGGGAAATCTCAGTTTGACAACGAAGTTGAAGGCTCCGCCGTCCGAATGAGGCATCACGATGCAACATGGCTTTTCAGTCGGAATGGGCTTTTGTAAACCCTCGCTTCCATAATGCTTCCCAGCCTTGGCAGGTGTGCTGTCCGGATGCATCAATCCATTTCTCTCGGAGGCTGCATGAGGAATTATTCCGCCTCACAACATGTCGTCACTCGGCAAGCCGATGCCCCCTTTCGCATGGCCGTCGTCGGATCCGGTCCTGCCGGGTTTTACACTGCGTATCGGGTCATGTCCAAGCTACCACAGGCGCGCATTGACATGTACGAAGCTTTGCCAGTCCCGTTCGGCCTTGTGCGTCATGGCGTTGCGCCAGACCACCCGGAGGTGAAGGTGAAGGAGCCGTTGCCATCCATCTCGGGCAGCCGAATTGCTCTAACCGCCCTTTCAGAATTGCCAAGATAAATTTGATCAGGTTGCCGCCTCTCCCAATTTCTCCTTCATCGGAAATGCGTCTGTTGGCCGTCCTGGGCATCTGTCGGAGCATTGCGCCATACCTCTAAAGGTGCTCATGCGCCACTACGACTCTGTCCTCTTTGCATACGGAGCATCGGAGGACAAAAAGCTGCGCATCCCGGGCGAATCGTCTCTTGATGGGATTTACTCGGCGCGGCAATTTGTGGGTTGGTACAATGGCCATCCGGATTTTGCCCAGCTCGAGCCAGATCTGTCTCGGGCGGAGGAAGCAGTCATCATCGGCCAAGGCAATGTTGCCTTGGATGTGGCTAGAATTCTGCTAGAGGACGTCGACGTGCTTAAAAAGACTGACATTTCGGAGAGGGCCCTCGCCCGGCTGGCTACGAGCAAAATCAAGAGGGTCCATGTTGTGGGGCGGAGAGGGCCAATGCAAGTAAGCAAAGCCCATCTGAACGGTCGTGTCGACCATCGCCTAATCAATGACTGAGCTTGCTCCCATTAGGCGGCGTTTACGATCAAGGAAGTACGAGAGCTCATGAAACTTTCCGGAGTGGCATTCCATGGAGTGGACGATACATTGATACCAACGGCTCTTGATGCCCTCCCGAGAGCGGCCAAAAGGCTCATGGAGGTCCTGCGAAAAGGAACGCCAGCCAGCGCCTCCAGCTCTCCTAAATCCTGGTCTCTCAATAGCTGCCTGTCACCAAAAGCCTTTGTTGGCAACAAGCAAAATCCTTCGCTTGTGGGTGGCACCGAGTTCTATGTAACCAAACTGGGGGATCCATTCGATCCCCAATCCTCTGTAGCCCTTACAGAAGACGCAGTAACCCTGCCATCGGATATAGCTTTTCGTTCCGTCGGGTACAAGTCAGTCGCTCTGCCAGGGTTCGCTGAGCTTGGTATTCGGTTCGACGAGAAACGAGGAATCATCAACAATGATGGGTCCGGACGAGCGACGCATCTGCCAACCGATCCTGGCGAAGCCCTCGAAACCCAACCACTGCCGTTACCTGGCGTCTACTGTGCTGGGTGGGTCAAGAGCGGTCCCACCGGCGTGATTGCTTCTACCATGAGAGATGCATTCATGACAGGTGACGCTGTGGTGCAGGACTGGCTCTCGGGGGCTCCTTTCCTGAGCTCCTCGGCGAATGGCGCGGCTGAGGGGTGGGGAGCGGTCAAAGCCGATGTTGGCGCCCAAGGCGACCGGGTAGTTACATGGGATCAATGGCGCCAGATAGATCAAGTTGAACGAGCACAAGGTCAGGCAAGAGGCAAAGAGAGAGAAAAGTTTACCAGCATTAGAGAGATGCTCGATTCAATCAGATAAATGGCGAGAAGAATTGTACTCTATCGTGCTGTGTCGTATTTATATTTGTAATTGTAATTGTAGTTGTATTTGTATTTGTAATTGCATCGGCTCAGGAGCTTTTGATCTTGTCTGTCAATTCTGGGACCTTTTCAAACAGGTCGCCGACGAGTCCGACGTCAGCGATTTGGAAAATAGGCGCATCGGCATCCTTGTTGATGGCTGCGATGACCTTGCTGTCTTTCATGCCTGCCAAGTGCTGGATGGCGCCCGAAATGCCGACGGCCATATACAGCTGCGGGGCAACAACTTTTCCGGTCTGCCCAACCTGGAGGCTGTTGTCTGCATATCCGCTGTCAACAGCGGCTCGTGATGCACCGACGGCAGCCCCCAGAGCATCAGCCAGAGGCAACATGACTTTGTCAAACTCCTCCTTGGACTTGAGTCCACGGCCACCCGAAACCACTTTGCTCGCAGTAGAGAGATCGGGGCGATCCGACTTTGCCAAATCCTCGGACACCCACTCTGAAATCGGCTCTGATTTAGGGTCCACTCCAGCCTCTAAGGGAGCAGATCCCTGCTCTGGCGTTGCAGGAGCAAAGGCGGTGCCGCGGATGGTAAGAATCTTGATTGCGTCGGTCGACTCGACGGTAGCTATGGCGTTTCCGGCATAGATTGGGCGGACGAACGTCTTCTCATCTTGGATGGAGGTCACGTCCGAAATTGGCTGTGAGTCGAGCAGGGCTGCGACTCTTGGCAGAACGCTTTTGCCGAACGCCGTATGGCCGGCAATGACATGCGTATAGTTGCCCTCCTTGATGTTCTCGACTAGCAACGGTGCATAGTTCTCTGGCAGCCCCTAGCGGTTTGTTAGCATCGGCGATTGCATCTCGACTGGAAGGCCAATGGTATCCAAACTCTCTCATATGCATCGTTCTCCACGGCAATGATCTTTTCCACTCCGTTGACTTTAGCAGCCTGCTCCGCGGCTGCTGATACGCTGCTTCCGGCCAGAAACCCGTGGACAGAACCTCCGAGTTTCAAGCCCGCAGTAAGAGCACTGAGCGAGCCATGCACGAGCTGGCCGTCACGCTGCTCCAAAATGGCCAACGTAGAAAGGGCGTTGCTCCGGCTATATTTGGATGATGCATACCGCATGCATCTGCCAAGGACTGCATCTCCACGCTTGGAGAGCAGTTGTCTCGTCAAGGACAACATATCGAATCAATTGGTAAGATGTTGATGTCTAGAAGCATCGCTTCTGGCCCCAGAGCAGTTGGGAAATAAGATCACGGCGAGCGGCTGGACGCGGCCCTCGGTTGTTAGACTCAGCGGCAGAGTTCGCTTTGTTCCTACAAGAGTCACGTGCATCGCACGCTCAACAAGGAAGAATCCGGAACAGCAGTTGTTCCCGGAGCGAAGCGCCGGAAAGGCACCAACCACTGCTAGTACTGTACCGTTTTGCACTACTACGGTATGTTTTAGAAGTAAAACCATCCAATTGATTTCATCAGGCGGGTTTATACAGTAGTACGGAGCAATACATGCAAGGAGATTGCATTCGTGTAGCAGAGGTACTAGGTATTTCTTCAAATTTAGAGACATGAGGTAATCACCAATGGGCTTTATAATAGCAATACTATAAGCTGCGCGGTACCTTTTGGACATGTTAGGTTTATGATGGTACCTTGCCCAAGGCATTGTGTCGTTCACGAATGCCCCTCTAGACTAGTACCTAAATACAGACCTACTACCTTAGTAGGTGGGTACCTATCTAGTAGGTATCACAATACATACATATGTAATACCTATCGATACTAGGTGTTTTAGGCTTTAGGTGCCTAGTAGGTACTAGGTACCTAGTGAGATACAAAATAGTTGGTGCTTCAATTTTTTATTATTATTTAGTATAATTTTAGGGAGCCGTTATCCAGCACCCCAATTTCATTATCCAGCACCCTAATTTTTTAGTGGAAATACTAAAACATACTTATACCTTAAGTAAAGATTTAAGGTTTTATATATAAAAAATAATTTATAAATATTTATTTTAAAATTTCAATAAATTAAATATTAAATAACACTTCTTTATTTATTTTTTTAAAAAAAAGAAATTAAAATTTAATAAAAACCTTTAATTTTAAAAATTAATAAAGAAGTACCTTTTTGTAAAGAACCCATTGGTTTTTGCTGAGTCATCCGCAGTGGCAGTACTTTATTCTGCTATGGGCCTTCTATAGTGCGCGCAAGTACCTGGGGTGCTGGATAATGAATTTGGGGTGCTGGATAACGGCTCCCTAATTTTATCTTTAAAAATAAAATTAGTTACTTCGCACAAATAGCTTGCCTTGAATTGTCACTGGCAACCCATTGACCTATCAAACAACACAATGGCGCATGTCCCTTCGCGACGCCGTGTCGGATTCTGAATGCGCCAGTGGCATTTCTTTTGACAACACTCAATGTCCGCAGCCCAAGGCGTTTTTTCCAAGGTACGCTATGGAAGCTCTCTAATTGCTTTTTTTGTCGTTCGAACTTTCATTTTTGCTGCTGCGTTTTCGGCCACGCATATCCAAAGCCTTCCATCACGGCAGCCATGGGCCGGTTAGGCTTCCTGGCCACTGCGGTGGTCTTTCACTTGGTTTACATTTATTCCATCTTTGATATCTATTTTGTCAGCCCCATTGTCTCTGGCATGCAGTTAGTTTCTGTGGACCGTCCCGCAAACACCAAGAGCCCTGCGAATCGATTAGTCCTTTTTGTCGGTACGATTGCCACGCTGCTTTCTGGGTTACGCCCCTCGTCCTCGGAACTTGAGCTAACCCCTCCTTCGATAGGTGACGGATTGCGCGCCGACAAGGCGTTCCAGGCCTTTGCCGAGCCGTATCCCGAGTCGGAGGAAGACCTTGTCCCCAGGCATTTGGCTCCCTTTCTACGCTCCCGGGCCCTCCAGCATGGAACATTTGGAGTGTCGCATACGCGCGTCCCCACGGAGTCCCGTCCCGGCCATGTGGCCTTGATTGCTGGTCTCTACGAGGATGTCTCTGCAGTGGCAACAGGATGGAAGCTCAATCCCGTAAACTTCGACAGTGTTTTCAACAGGAGCCGTCATACTTGGAGCTGGGGCAGCCCTGATATTTTACCAATGTTTGAACGCGGGGCTGTGCCTGGCCGTGTAGACGCTTACACTTATGAGTCTGATTTTGAAGATTTTTCAAAGGACGCGACGTTCCTCGACTTCTGGGTGTTTGATCACGTTAAAGATTTATTCACTAAAGCTGCGACCAACAAAACGCTTGATCGAGCTCTCCGACAGGACAAGGTCGTCTTCTTCCTCCATCTGCTTGGTCTGGACACGACCGGCCATTCCTACAGACCCTACTCAAAAGAGTACCTGCACAATCTTCAAATAGTCGATAAGGGAGTACAAGAGGTGACGGACCTTGTTCAGCGATTCTACGCGGACGATCGAACCGCATTTGTCTTCACTGCAGACCACGGCATGAGTGATTGGGGTAGCCACGGCGACGGCCATCCAGACAACACTAGAACGCCTTTGATATGTTGGGGTTCTGGCGTGGCTTCCCCCAATCTGTATCCGGGAGCGGTTGCCCCAGGGCACGACGGCTATTCAGCCGATTGGGGGTTGGATCACGTTCAAAGGCACGACGTTGCGCAGGCTGACATCGCCGCGCTGATGGCCTATCTCATTGGCACCGAGTTCCCTGCAAACTCCGTGGGCAAGTTGCCTCTACCGTACTTGTCCGCAAACAACCGGCAAAAGGCCGAAGCGTTGCTGGTCAACGCCCGCGAGATACTAGAGATGTACAGGGTCAAAGAGCAGAAAAAGCAGGCAAGCGAGATGAGATATAGGCCGTTTGGCGCTTTCGGCGGTGCAGGACTGGCTCCAACACAGCGTGTAGGTCACATTGATGAGCTAATATCCCTCGGAAAATATGAAGAGGCTATTGAGGAATCCGACGCTCTCATCAACGTTACATTGGAAGGCTTGCGCTATCTTCAAACCTATGATTGGTTGTTCTTGAGAGCCTTGATCACTGTTGGATACCTTGGCTGGATAGCATATGCCATTACGACGGTTATCAATTTGTATGTGGTTCCGACATCCACCGCACCTAAACGCAGCACCTCGTCTGTTCTGGGCTTTTTCTCAGTCTTGACAGCACTGTATGCATCCTTCGTCGCTTCTAAATCTCCTTCGACATACTACGCATACGCATTCTTTCCCGTTGTGTTTTGGGAGGAAGTGTACGCCCAAAGGCTCAGTCTGCGCGAAGGAGGCCGCGTGCTCTTCGGTCACATCGGATCGGCTGGTCGTATTGCAACGTTTGTTGTAAATGCGGTTGCTTACTGCGCCATTGTAGTATCCTTGGTGAGTTCATCTACACGCGACACCTTGTAGGGTTACTGACCTGCTGTAGGCTCTCGGTTATGTTCACCGGGAGATTTTGACTGGGCTATTCATCTTGGGAACGATATGGCCCGCCATGCGCGGCACATCTTTTGTCCGCTCAAACGTCTTGCTCACCATGGCATGGGTGATTTCTTGCTTGGCAATGAGCACCTTTACGCTCTTACCAGCAATGAAAGTCGAGAATGTGACCCTGATGTGAGTTGCCAAGATCTGTGCAAGCCCCATCTGTGCCTGATTCTAATGTTGAATACAAAAAAAAATAGTTTGGCCGGTGGTGTGATCATGAGTTTGATTGGACTGTTGTATATGATCTTTGAGCCCGCCATACTGTCCGACTTTTCTTATGAGAGTGCAGAGCCAAACGACCGTGCAAATTCTCTGATTAGCAGGGTGGTGACTGGTATTCAGGTAAGATAGCCCCCAGTTCGCTGAATATCATGACTTCCATACAAAAAAAGAAGGAAATAAAGAAAGAGAAAAGGGAGGGAGAGGAGGAAGAAGAAGAAGAAGAAGAAGAAGAAGAGGGAAGAAGAAGGAGAAGAAGAGGGAGGAGAAGAGCGCTGAATGTCAAATCACAGGTCGGCCTCATCATTCTCGCCACATTGGTAACTCGCTCCAGCTCCCTATCACTTCAAGCCAA
Source organism: Trichoderma cornu-damae (assembly GCA_020631695.1). Classification (NCBI taxonomy): domain Eukaryota; kingdom Fungi; phylum Ascomycota; class Sordariomycetes; order Hypocreales; family Hypocreaceae; genus Trichoderma; species Trichoderma cornu-damae. The sequence continues at coordinate 4,397,530 of CM036089.1, forward strand.
ACAGGGTTTGCCTTTGGGGAACCAGGTCCTAGGATGGGCTGTTTTAGGTATGTTCTCTGATCGGAACCTGCTAGTTTAGCAACATGCCAACCAGAGGGCTGTCTAACATGACAAAAAAAAAGTTGCGTCCTTCTTCCTACCATTGCTACATCGGCTACAACCAAACAGCAATTTCATGCACCGCCTAGCAATGATTTTCTTCACGTGTGCGCCAACATTTATAATCCTCACAATCTCTTATGAGGGTTTATTTTACGTCGCCTTCTCTATTTTACTGGTTGTTTGGGTACGTCTAGAATACCGAATGGAGATGTTTGGTAAAGCCCAAGCACCCCGCGCAAACGGGTCCGTGAAGTCGGACAAAAGCATCTCATATCGGCCGTTGCGCCTATCGGACGCGCGCGTGTCCCTCTTCTTCATGGTGCTCCTGCAGTCGGCTTTTTTCAGCACCGGAAACATGGCGTCTATCTCATCTTTTAGTCTGGATAGCGTTTACCGACTGATTCCCGTTTTTGATCCATTTTCTCAGGGGGCACTCTTGATCCTTAAGTTGATGATCCCTTTTGTTCTGATTTCAGCAAATCTTGGCGTTTTGAACAAGCGACTTCGAGTGGCACCGTCAGCGCTCTTCATGGTGGTCATGGCAATCAGCGATATTTTGACCCTTTACTTCTTCTGGGTTGTGAAAGATGAGGGATCTTGGTTAGAAATAGGATCCACCATCAGTCATTTTGTGATTGCTAGTCTTTTGTGCGTATTTGTTGCGGCGCTCGAGGGGGTCAGCGCCATGTTCATCCACGGAATTGACGTTAGCGATGGCACACCGCAAAGTCCGAAAAGCCAGGTCAACGGCAGCAAGGAACACGAAAAAAGCACATAATTAAAGTACCAGCGCTTAATCATGGAGAGAGAGGATGACGACGGACCTCTTTTCCAACATTGATGGTTCCAGGCAGAGGAGCGATCGTCTATAACTGACCATGACAGCTGGGCCGCCTCCCTCTGCGATTGGAGGAGCTGCAGTTTACTTTATTACGATTAGGTGGTTGCATCTTATATTAGACTTGGAAATTAGTAGAGACACAATCATTTGCGCGTTCAATTTTGCAAGTAATTGAGCCTCGTTCATGTGCCTGATCGCCCTCTCATGTCGATGTTGTTGGCACGATGCCCAGTTCGTGAGACTTGTCTCTTACTTCTTGGACAGCCCCATCTGGACTCTTCTCTCCCGGATTCCGCAGCTGCCAGGCCATGCAGATGTCCAGGGCTTTGCCCATCCAGCTGCCTGGTGGGATCCCCAAGGCCTTGGCTAGCGCGTGGCCATCTATGATACGCTTCAAGTTTGGGGCATCGTAGACGTCAAGCTCGGCGAGGTGTTTGAGGAACTTTTCCCATCCTCGAATAAAATCATCGCGGTCTATGATGACGAGGTGCAAAGTCAGCAGGCTCGCCTTGAACCCAGCGCAGACGCATTTTGCCGCAGACGCTTACCTTTACTGCTCTCTGCTGGAAAGCTTCCGAGCTGCTTCATGGCGTCGACCAGTATCACCCCCAGAATCTGAAGCTTCCAGTTTCCCCCGACTGCTTCCCATTTTCTGATCGCCATGCCAAACGTGTCTCGTTGGTCCATTATCGGCGAGGATTCACACACTGCCGTTTTCAGTCCAAGTATTTCGGCGCGATGCTTGTGGCAAGCCGCCATGACGGTCGTGAGCTTGTTGGAAGCTCTAAATCCTTCACGGGCAATGACGCCAACGGGAGGGAGGGTGTTTGGCTTTTGCTTGCGCCCGGAGCGATCTTCTATGGGAATCCAGGGGCTAACGGCAGCGAGATTCCACGCCAAGTATGCGCCATCGCCATCGCCATTGCCACCACCATCAACCAGCACCTGGCATATCGATCCAGGATCTCGATTCCGCAATAATTCATCTAGGCAGCTGTAGGCAACGTGCCATGGGGATGTGTCGGGCATGGATGGCTTTTCTTGCAGCGGGTCGCTGAAGATGGCCTGGTAGAGGCCAAGGCGGTCTAGCAACTCCAATGCCACACGGGGAGTTTTGCCTTTCAACATCTTTTCCAATTCCACGCCAACTCTTTCGCGGCTGATCTTTTTCCGGAGAGCCTCCAGGACCCTCTCGTCGCTCATGGACTTTTCCGTCGCTGCATCTATGGTAAATCCAAACCGGGCAGCGAAGCGAATTAGACGCAATATCCTCAGAGGGTCATCCATAAACGTCTGGAAAGGTTCCAGGGGAGTTCGGATTATCTTCGCCTCCATGTCGCGGATACCGCCGGTAAAATCTTCAATCTGTTCGGTGTGCAGGTTATAGAATAGAGCGTTCATGGTGGCGTCGCGACGGAGCGCATCTTCCTCCGCAGTTCCAAACTCCATTTGGGGGTTGCGACTATCATCAGCGTACGTCTCTTTGCGGAGGTTGACAAAGTCAAGATCCATGCCAAACAATTTGACCATGGCAGTCTCCAGATGCTTGGACTTATCCGGGTTGCTTGCGATGTGATGAAGCCTGCCGATGTCTCCAGGAGCGAAACCGTGAATCCTGGCGGCATCGGGCTGCTTGCAATAGTCTGAGATGTGCTGCGCGAACTGCTGTCCAGTCATGGCATTGATTGCCACGTCGATGTCATGACTCTCCATTCCGAGGAGCCTATCCCGCACCCAACCTCCCGCCCACCTCAGCACTAGAGGCTGGTTGAGCTTTGCCGTCGTGTCGATGAATTGAGCAACATTCAGGAGGAGAAGGCGGAGCTGTTGCTCACGCTGGGTAAGCTGGACTGGTTGAGTGGACATGGTGGCGGCGAAACTCGAATCTCCCAAGACTGCGCTGAGTTTCCTCTTCATTATGAGGCGAGGGCGGTACACTCGCGACAACATGAAAAGCTGATCCGCATTATCCTCGAAGCAAACGAGCGTTTGTCATATACCTAACGAGGCTGTGAGCAGTGGAAGCAGGGTGATTTGAGTCGTACCAGGTCTATCTCAACATCCTCTGGGGAAGTGAAGTGATCCGATAACAGGCTTTCTGATAACCTACCCTGGAGAATATGTGGGAACCCGTTGCCCGAGGATAAATTAATAAGTCAACCACTGCGAGTTCCTTTTACTGAGCTACCTACAAAGAAGAAGAAGACAAAGGGAAGGGAATGGAAAGGGAAGGGGATGGAGGGGAAAGAAAAAGAGAGAAAGAAAAAAGAACCTATACAAGGTGTATGTATATACGTTATGTAAAAAAAAAAACATTGGAGCAGCAGCGAGAAGTGACGTCATCGCCCATACATTTGATCCGACATTGAAACTTGTCTTTTGTGTTTTTTTTTATGGTTTTTTTTTTATAAAAAAATGTTTTTTTTTATGATTTTCTTTTTTGAACATTCAGACAGAGTCTGCCCAGGATGGCATAATTTCTCTACACACTGCCTCATAGTCGTTGAGCCGTTGTCCCTCACTTCCCAGCTCCAATGTTGTCCAAAACATTGCCCAGTTGCAGTCGGCAAGCTTCCTAGTCCCCACTGACCGCTCGAAATACCACTTATTGACGGGGTTATCTTTCCTGCTCCTCCAAAGCACTCCGTCGGGAAAGCAATCCCGGACCATGGCGTTGAATACGATATCGGCCACTCCACCGCTACCCTGACGGCTCCGGAGGACGGCGAACTTATCGAGGTATGGCACGAAGCGTCCCTCCTCGTAGGCCGTGCGAGGGTCAACATTCTTTGGCTTCTCCCAAGTCAAAATGGCACAGCCTTCGTATTCCCCCGCAATGATCAACCCAGCCAGATTGTCCTTGGTCCGCCGCAAGTAGTCGTCGAGATCTAGCTTACGGCCGAAAGAATCGCCAAGCAGGGTAGCGAGTCGCGGCAAATCAATACACTTGTCTGTGAGCTGTAGGCGACGCTCTCCGGGCGCCGGCGGTCTCCATGGAGCTGCTCTTGGATCGGGATAGATGACCAACGGCATGCCTCGCTTGACAAGAGTAGCGTCAATTGACTCCTCTGTATCCAAGCGTGCCAGACCCGGAGATTGGATGCGCTGCAGTGGCAACGACGGGGAGAATACCGGCTTATCAGTGAGGAGATTATGAAGCAGAGGATTCTGCTTTTTGCGAGTCGTGACCATGCCGTCAAAGCAAAATTGGTAATCGCCGCTTCGCGCCGGAGGAAGTCCCGAGGAGACTGTCGATGTGTTGGCTGCAGCGAATGGGGTGGTTATCAGAACAGAAGCTGTTTCTGGTAAGAGGGACAGGGTGTCCCTCGCCAGCTTGAGGTTTCTCGCGTGAGCTGTGTTCGCCTCCTTAGCCCCGCTGTTTGCTGCCTCTGGTGAACTCTGGCAATTCCCCAAGTGGCCCAGGAGCGTATCGTATTCTTGCTCGAGATTGATAAACCGTTGGCGGACCCCAGAACGACCAGGCACAGGGGTACCTCCAAAGGGGTCGAGGATAATCACTCTTTCGACGGAAGCAAGCGGACCAATACCTTCTCCGAGGCTGCCATCCCGACTACGGCCTAGATCTTGCTCAAACTGCATCCCCGTGAAGTATCTCGTCAGTGCAAGGGCCGCCCTTTGAGCATCAGCAGGCGCAGGAGTAGTGGTCTCATCGTTCCGTGCAAGCGACGGAATGACCGCTATCATGTTATGTTGAAGCGCCCGGTCGAGGATTCCGTAGTCTTGAACGTATATATCGTCCCAAAAGGGAGAAGGCGTGGCCCCCCGGTAATGAGAGGTGCCGACAAGTAAATTCTCAATCAGTCTGGCGCCCGGCTTGCCAAATGAATCCACTGCCTCGCAGAGCCGCAAAGCCTCGTGCTGAAACGCGGATCGGCTCTCGCTCTCTTCCGTGCCGCAATCAACAACAACAGCGCTCGTGAGACCAAGGGCTCGCAGCTGAGTTAGAGTTTTGGCGATTCCCCTCATGATGTCTGGCCGCAGCCTTTGGGGGTTCCGCAACACCACAACGGCCACATTGAACGGCCGCTGGGCCCGAAGAGGCCTTGGGTGAGGCCTGTGCTGATGCTCCGTCTGCTTCGACGTCCCTTGCTGGGAGGCGGGATTTGGTGGAGCGTACTTTTGAAGATAGCTCTTGGCGTCCCGCCTGGTAGCGGATGACTCTAGAACGGACACAATGACGTCCTGATACAGCGTTAGTGGGCTTCTACAAGGCCGTTGGCATCACGGGACGAGACAATGTCTCGTGTGAGGTGAGCTGGCGGCAATCAGGCAAACTTGTACGCACCCGATCAAGCTTTTGTCGCTTCGTTCGGGCGATTGTGGGCGAAGAGAAGCGGCGAGCGGCAGCAGCGGCAGCAGCGGGCTGAAGTGAAGATCCATTTGACGATACACGGCAGTCCCCCGCTGACCCAATTGACAATTTACTTTGGGCCGCGGACCAGCACAAGGGCGATGAACAAGGTGTAGCCCATCTATTCTTGAAAGCACGGATCCCATGGTTGGGGTGGGAGGAGTTGACGCTGGCACGGCTCCAATATATATTGGTGGCCATGCCGCATCTCGGACTGTCAGAAGGAGCTTTGTTGACGGTGGCGGGAGCCAGAAAAATCCCCTTTTCTAGAGATTCCTTTTCTTGGGACCCAGTTGATAGTTTCCACGATCAAGAAAGTGCGTTTTCACTTCCAAGTACACATGCCAAGGAAGAATTTTTTTTTCAAGGCAACGGGAGTGATAAAAAAAAAAAACAAAAAAAAAACCAAAAACAACAAAAAAAAAATAGTTAATTAATTGGCCGAGATTGGATGGATGAGAAGGGGCAATTTAAAACAAAAGCAGTCGGTCAAACAAAGAGAAAAAAAAAAAACGTCAAAGAATGACTACACAATGGGCTGAAATTCTGGAGGTAATATGACTTAATTTTTCATTACCCTTTTTGTAGTTGCACTTGGGAGAGGTGATACTAATGGCAAATTCTCATGTGGAGTTGCATGTGCTTGCGTCGCAGAATTAACAATTAATTCCTAGAGTTATGACTCTTAAATCCGTTACCCGTTACCGGCCAAGTTTTTTTTTTTTTTTCCCCCAAGGCATGTTCCTGTACCAGGCATGTATTACAATAGTCTATAAACACCTATAAGGTAGGGTGTGAGATTGCTTTATAACCAGCAAAATAACGAAAGGGCTTCACTGGCTCTCGGACCTACGTAGAACTTTGCACGGTGGTAATTTTTTTCTCTTCTCCTTCTCCCCCCTCCCCTCCTCAAGCCCATTTCAAATGGGTTATGTCATGTCATGTCATGGCTCACTATTTTTTTTTTTAAGTTGGCCTTAATACGTACTTACGTAGTATCTGGAATGCTCCCCCACAGGAGGGAGACGAGAAAGAAAGAGAGAGAGAGAGAGAGAGAGAGAGAGTGAGAGAGAGAGAGAGAGAGAGAGAGAGAGAGAGAGAGAGAGAGAGAGAGAGAGAGAGAGAGAGAGAGAGAGAGAGAGAGAGGGAGAGAGAGAGTGAGTGAGTGAGTGAGTGAGTCAGTGTGTGAGAGAGAAAGAGAGACAGAGAGATGGAGAGAATTAGCACATCAGGCACCCTTTCATATATCAGGGGAGGCCGTAAAAAACGCCTAGCCTATGAAAAACGTGAGTCACGCCGCAAGGATGATTTCTCTCCAACGCTGTCATCACTCACAAATGAATTCTCGCGCGCCCTTTTGAGGCTTGAGCTTCTTGAAAATGTTCCACGTTTGCAAATCCTTATACTATATATATATACTTGACATGATCCGTGTACCGAGATGGAAAGGCGATGCGGTTGTCGCTCATCGTCGTCCTTCCCTCCGCCCTCCCTTTCGCCCTTTAGCCAATCGTTAGCTCACACAGATTTGCATTTTCCGGCAATCTTTTGCGAATAATAAAAACCATTCGTTGCTCTATCGGAGTCTCGGAGGAATTATTTTATACCCGCGCCCCCCCGATGGAGCACTCGTCAGTTGATGTGACTGCTGAAAAGTCCTTTGATGAATCGCACGATACCGCCCTCTGTTTCATACCTCCGCCACGCCTTTGGGGCCCTGTGAATGCGCTACGATGGCTGAATGATGAAAAATGCACGAAATGGCCGCCGCACGTCACTCTCGTGTACCCCTTTGTTCCGCCGGAAGCCCTTCCCGACGTGGCTGAAGCACTTTGCCAGCAGCTCCATCTTATGCCACCGCGCGGCGACGACGACATCTCCATCAGCTTAGAAGAGGCGGGAGCCTTTTCATCACGTCGTCGGCGCTGCACAGTCTTCATTCGGCCGAAATCCGGAGAGCAACGCGGTCGTCTTTCCGAGCTGAGAGACCAGATACGCCGCTTCCTTGGATGGCCCAAGGGCAGGGAGTACCAGCCTCACTTGACGGTCGCACAGAGCGAAGATTCTCATGCGGCATGGCACCAGTTTCTCCTGGAAAAGGCGCGGCTGTTGACGCCAGTGGCGTGGCACACGCATCGGCTCGCAATCTTGATACGCGATCCTGTATCCTCGCACGGTTCGACCACGGCCTCGCGACCAATGAGGCTCTGGGGCTATCTCGATCTGGCCTCTCGGTCTCTGGTGCGCGATTCTGCGGCCTTGGCCACGCTTCCCAATCTGATGCCGGATGCATCTCTGCCGCGCCCGCAGGCCGCCTTCCGCTACGATGGATTGGATATGCTATGGAAGCCTCTTTCGGATACCCTCGCTGACGCGTGTATTGAACCGACTCCGCTCAGTCGCCTTGTCATCGCTTCGTACAACGTGCTGGCCGAGTTTGACTGGCCTCCGAGCTCAGCCCGATATCCCGCCCTCGTTAGCAATATTCTTTCCGAGCGCGCCTTGGCCGATATCCTTGTTCTTCAGGAAGTCACAGACCAGTTCCTCGGGTTTTTACTGGCAGACACCGGCATCCGCTCGCGATATTCTTTCGCGACTCACGGGCCACCCCACCAGCCTGGCATTGCTCCTCTCCCTAGCCATCTGAACATCGTAGTCCTCAGCAGGTTCCCCTTCCGGTGGGAATACCTCCCGAGCCCATCGAGGAAGCATAAAGGATTTGCCATTCTCAAATTCCCAACCATACAAACCAGCGGGCCATCGGAACCTCACCCGGTGCCCTTCATACTGGCCGCCTGTCACCTCAGCAAAGGTTTGACGGACGTTGCCCTCGGTGCCAAAAGAGACGAGATGGAGAAGCTTGTCGCGTACTTGGATTCTTCTTTTCCTCAGCAGCCGTGGGTAGTTGCCGGAGATTTCAATTTGGCCTCGTCTTCGCATACGATTGGTGAGGCGCTGAAAAAAGGCGAAATCTCGGAAAAGGGTCTTGAATGTCTTGGGCAAATCAAGGCTATTGTATCCAAAGCTGGGTTTCAAGACGCATGGTTGGCAACACGAGTTGGCCCCGGGGAATCGTCGAGCACGGCTGGAACCCATGAATCTAGTCTCGGTTTTTACGAGGGAGAGCAAGGGGCAACTTTTGACCCAATCTCTAACAGCGTTGCTGCGGCTTCGGCTGGCGTTGATGGGAGTCGCCCGCAAAGGTATGACAGAATACTGGTCAAAGGGGGTGCTCAATTGCATCCTCGTGGATTTAGCATGTTTGGCCAGGCCACGGATGAAAAGGAAGCCTCCTTTCAGGGCCTTGCTAGTGACCACTGGGGCATTCGCTGCCTTCTCATGCTGTCGCCTCGCAACGAAGACGCTGCAACGCCGTCTAGTCCCAACTCTCCAGTTAGTTTGCGTCAGGCTGCCCCTACGTTGGGCGGCTTCGAGGATCTAAAGGCCAGTCTGATATCCAGCGGCCAGTTTCCTACTGCTCTCGAGGCGGACTTGAGAAAGGAAGCAATAGCTCTCCTGCAGAGGACTCTACTCGAAGAAAGTCCCCCTCCTCATCCTCCCCCTGCTGCTGTTGATGCTGCTGCTGTTGATGCTGCTGCTGATGCTGCTGGTGGTGGCGTTGAAAAACGCTCGCAGGTCCATCTTGTTCTCATCCCAGTGGGATCGTTTGGTCTAGGCGTGTGGACCAGCTTGTCAGATATCGACTGCCTCTGTGTAGGCAACATAAGCGCCCGCACTTTTTTCGCCTTGGCGGTGCAGAGATTGAAGAGGGGCTCTGCGCATGGCATAAAAATCCTCCGCCGTGTGATGGCAATTACTGGAACAATGCTCGAGCTGGAGATCCGAGGCATCAAGTTTGACCTTCAGTACTGTGCCGCCATAGCAATCGCTCAGGGGTAAAGCTTCTTCTCTCCCTCTCCTCTTAGATCAGAATGCGAATGCGAATGCGAATGCCTTCACCCTCGGGAATTTTTTTTTTTAAAAACTGACATCCCAAGTTAGGTATCCCGATATCCTGAAACGACCTTCATCAGATCCCGCCTTTGCCTTGCCGCTACAAACGTTGGCAAAACTGAAGCCTGCACGGGACCTCTTTTACTTACGAAGGTCCATCCCGGACATGGCCAAATACCGTGTAGCCCACCTTTTCATCAAAGCTTGGGCACAATCGAGGGGCTTGTATGCGGCAAAGTTTGGTCTTTTGGGGGGGATTCACATCACATCGATGCTAGTGCCCATCTGTAAAGCATTGGCAAATGAGCCCGAGGCAGCCTCCACAGCCGATATTCTGACGTCCTTCTTCTACCATTACTCGACGCTAAGCTGGGCAACAGAGACGGTATTCGATCCCTTTTACAACATGGGCTTAAAATATCACCGCACATTTAGGGAACCGCTTTGTTTACTTGGCTGGCACGGGCCGTCCCTTAATACTGCGTCCAACGCCTCCGCGTCCACTGTCAGCGCTCTAGCTGCCGAGTTTACTAGGGCTGCAGATCTTCTTTCCCGACAAGATATGACATGGAGCAAGTTTCTGGGCTTGGAATTACACGAAACGCCGTCGAATTTGATTGAGAAAGGCGTTGCGGATTTCCTCGCTTCGCATCGAACTTACGTCAAAATAAGTGCTCGCTACTGGGGATCCTCGCAGCAGAAAGGAAGAAAGTACCTGGGATGGCTGGAATCCAGATGCATATCTATGCTTGTTGGTAAGTTCGGCTTTACAGGCAGCCCCAAAAATCACCACTGGATGCTAACCTGCAAAACTTAAGATATGGGTCGCAAAACCCCAAGTCTTGTCCCGCGCATCTGGCCGGCTAGATTTGCAGACGAGGAGCCGACCGGCGACCTCGGCGACAAGAATTCGGAGCTCAATGCTTGCTATTTAATAGGTCTCAAATGGGACGAGAGCGTTGTTGACAAATCCACCACGAGTCTGACTGCCGCGGAAGGGAGCATTCATGCGATCCTTCAGGAATTCGAATCTCGCCTTCAGAAAAGTGAGAAATATTTCGACGCAGAGCACTGCTGGGTGAGTGCATCCATCACACGTCGATCTGGTCTTGGCCCCATTCGGCTTGCGCCCGGCCAGCTGTACGATTATGACGCTTCCGATACCGATCTGGATGAAGAGACCGACCCGGAGGAAATGAACGAAACGGATAACGAGCCTCACGCCTCCGACAAAGAGCCTGGAGGGCTGAAGGCGGGCGTCTCCAAATCCTCCCCCCGAGTCGTCAAACAGCCGGGAGCAGGCAAATTTCGCAGTGCGGTCGATGCCCTGAATCGAATCCGTTGGGATGATGGGATGGACTCTAGCGACTACCTAGTTGGATACGAAGATCGCTTCATCGGAGCTCAAGAAAAGGCACTGGACAGCTGGAGGACGGAGCAGACGGACGAGGAGTTCATTCCACAACATCGAATACTGTACTTCAAGCGCAAGAGTGATGGAGTAATTGTGTGGGATAGAAGGTCGCGAGTAGACACAATATTTGGTAGTGGACAGTAGAAACGAATGCATCAAGTTGATGCACCAAGCATGGGGGAGCTAGAAAATCTTGGTATATTAAGACAAAAATGGTACTATATACAGGCCATGCTGGCTGTCGCTGTCGTGCCGATGAACACAGCACGCGCTTTAAATCGGCATGCGTGCAGATGACATCAAGTGACGTTGTGGGCAGGCCACCCAGCAATCGTGATTGATATCTGCACTCCTTGGATTGAGAGTGAATTATTCCGCAGCTGACATTCCAAAAGCGCCCGAAAGATTGAACTCGTTCAAGAAGAGGAGGGGAGGGGGGTCAATCTGCGGCGGTTCATGCCAGCAGGCTCTCCGGAATGCACAGGTGAAGGGAGCCCAGCGGGCATGCAACTTTCCCCCCCAAAAGGATACTCCGGTATTCTCTCCCTCCCTCTGAGCCGAGCAAATGGATGGAAAATTTCCAGCATCATCGAAATCGCACGTGTCTGCTATAGCACATGATGACGCTAGGAAGTGAGGCTCATGAAAACACCCGCGATCGATATCTTGTCATATTTGACATATTTGCCTTTACCTTTATCAATCTCGTGATAACGATCCCAAAACCGCTCATACAAAGGCTGCAACTTCTGGCGAATGTCCTGGCCAAACATTGCTCGCACTTCACGCTCCATAGTGTAAGATTTGTGCTTGGTTACCATGTCATCAAATGCGTTGTTGAACTGCGTGAATTTCTCCTTGATCTTGTCCTTGTCCTTGCTGTTGAGGCCCTTTACTACCGACGCTGAGTCGGCAGAGTCCGCATGACCAGAAGTCGGACGTTTGCTTCGGTTTGTATGGATGGTGTCGAATAGATAGACTGACAAGTCCTTACAGATGTCAGTATATTGAGCAGTGGCTCTCTTCCTCCACTGCTCCAGCACATCAAGACGCGAATCGAGCAGCGGAGCAAGCTCCGAACTGCGGATCATTTGATCTATGAGCACAACGCTGTTGGCCATGAATACGCCCAACAGGGACTTGTTTCTGAGGAGCACACGCGACTTTAGGTCCAGAGAGGAGAGCAAAACATCGATGGTGTCGAGGCAATAATGGGCGAAAAGGTCTTTGCCGTCGGCACCGACATCAAACGAGGCCAAACTTGGTATTCCCTCCGTCGTGCGGCCGCTTGCGGCGACTCCAGGCTTCCAACCCCCGTCGCCAAGAGATACCATGATGCTTGAAATGGGCCTAAGAAACTCTACCATGGAGCTCAATCGATGAATCGTCTCCGCCACGATGGGCGTCGTAGCTCCATCGGATGGAAGTGTCTGTAGGTTTCCTATTTTTCGTTTGGTCTCCTCTAATAACTCCGAGAGAGAAGACTTGGCCGTCTCACGGACGGGTTTTAGAGCGGCGGACAGAGAACTCTTCAGTTCGCCTGTCCTTTTGTCCAGGTTACTCGATAAGCCGGAGATGATTTCGGTGACCTCGTACGCCATGTAGCAGTCGGTGGAAAGGTGGGATTTTATGTGCGCATTGAGCTCTCGCAAAGTTCGAGCCAACTCAGTGACGGCGGCTTGGCATGCCGCTTGTAGGATGGGACCCCAATCCTCACGCTTGAAGATACTGCATATATTGTCATACTCTGATAGGAATATGCCTTCCATAGCCTTGGTGTACGTTCCAATGCCATTAGCACCCGCCTCATACATATCGCCCGGGTTTTTCTTCTTGGCGGTATTGACACTGGCTGCAGCCAGATTAGCCAAGGAGGCGGACAAGTAAGGCCCTCGTATGTCGGCGTATATCTTGGCAACAGAAGAGTCGAAGCCGTTGGGGCTACTTCCTGCGACATGGGAGTAGATGAGGCCTAGCCGGGCGATCTTATCTTGAGAGAGCACGGGGAAGGGCTTGTCTTTGGTGATGTAGTGGAGCGGTTCGACTGTTCGAGGGGTTTCGCCACGAAGGATTTTGTCAAAGTGATTCTCCAACTGCGAGTTTCCCAACTTGATGAGACGGGTCAGGTCTGTCATGGTGCCCTGGTTCGCGCGCAGGTTAGAGGTCTGCATCTCCTTATATGAATTGCTGAGCCGTTTGATGGAAGCCAGATAGTTTGACAAGCCGGCCTTTTCAGGCCCGGAACGAATAATTTGCTCCTCGTCATCTTTGCTGTCCGAAGGTTGACGTAGGCGATCGATGGCAGCAAGCACAGATTCGACATCTAGCCTCCTTGCTTAGCAGAAATTTCGACTTTCGACAAGGGAATGCGCCTGACTTTTGGAGAGCGTCTGTAGGCGCCTCGTCTCTCCGTTTAGAGGACCGGCGACATCGCGAACGCTTTGGCCTGTAGCCTCAAGTCGGGCAAGCGAGGCCTGGATCTTCTTTGTCAGTTGGGTTGTTCTGTCAAGTCTAGAATTTAACACGTCGACTTCCGCTCTCGCTTCCTCGTCTACAGCGTGGTATGTATTGTTAGACAAAGCTCCAATAGCCATGACGCGTTGAACGGAAATTCGGCGACTGGGAAAGGAAGAGAGAGAGTAAAGAGCAGTTTATCATTTACGCTACAGCGTACAGGGGGGCGTAAATTCAGTGGATGGGGACTTAGCGGTAAAGGCCTAGCTAATGGAAGACGTATGTACTGTGGTAGACTCGATCCTGGAGAACACAACCCCCCCCCCCGCCTTTTTTTTTTTTCTTTTTTCAAGATGAATGAACAAATAAACAAATAAACAAATAAACATTATAATATATATATAGTATATATATATTTATTAAAACGCCCCTTTTTATTTTCATTTTCTACAAACTCCATTTCATCATTCAAGGATCTTTTATAGCCACAATAAAAAAAAAGGGAAATATATAAAATAATGAAATATAATATATATATATATATATATATATATATATATATATTGTGTGTTTATTGTTAGTTTGAAAATATGAAAGGCGCCATGAAATTAGGTAAAATACGCAACACAAGCAAAAAACGTTGAAATTTATACATAGAGAGTCATCCGATGAATCATACTAGGTAGTTATAGATTGTTTAATTTGGACATGCCATGCTCGAACAGGACAAAACGGGCTATGCTGAACAGTGACGTCAGTAGGCAACACGGATTGTGTGGCGGTAACTCGATCTCAAATCACCTCCTTGCCGCCGTCCAAGAAGGCTATTTTGCGGGGTAATCTAGAGTCTGGAACCTTGTGGTGACCCAACCATCCAATGCAAGGTGAGAGTTGATGGGATTCATTCGACCGCTGCCCTTACACAAAGATGCAGTGTCAGGCCAATGCCCATAGTTCCCCCACGTATATAAACTCCCGAATACCCCATCAAACTAACAAGTGCTTGTTCAGATAGGCTGGGGTTCATCTTCATATACGACAAACGGAGACTGAGAAGATTCAAGGCGACGTCATGCAGCAAGCAGCAGGCCCCAGACAACAGGGGCAGCAGCAGCAGCAGCAGCAGCAGCAGCAGAAGCAGAAGCAAGAACTGAGCACTGCCACCACAGGTCAAGCGGGCGAGTCGCCGCTATCCAGCGGCAAGAAAGATCGTAGGCTCAGTGATGAATGGGGTTCGTTCACTAAGCTCTCCAGCACCATGCTGATCGGAATAGATTTTGGCGTCGCAGGGCGAAGGCTGTGGGAGGATGAGCCGCGTGATCAAGCCGCTAACGAGACATCAGATGCCGCCAAAGTCCCTCCCAGCCGCTTTCAGAAGCGCAAAGGGTCAATATATGCCACACCTAGCTCTCGCGATGGCCACATCGATAAGAACTATGCCGAGAAATACCATGCCAAGATTGCCGAGATGAAAGGCGGCAAGTAAAATTTGTTCTGCAACCAAATGGAGGGACTCCCAACCCAAATCAAACAACGAAAGTGAAGCCATGAAATTCTTGGAAGCAAATTTGATTTTCAATGTAAACAAGCCAACAAACTTCCTCCTCAGCGTGGTACTGTTCTTGCATATCTAGTCATCAAGATTGTCAATATTAATTGCATCTGGGTTCGTTGCTGGAGCCTCTTGTTTTGCACGCGTGTCTTTGGGCCCTGTGCTGGCCGCCACGAAGCCTTGTGGTGCCAAAGACTGCTTCTCTAGAGCCGCGATGGGGTCAGACGGCCCGGCGCCGGAAGGACCCTCTGGTTTCTGTACGCTTCGTGCCAGAGCTTGTGACGCAATAAAGTTTACGTCGGTATTGTATTTTGCCTGCACACTTCGCTTGATGCGCAGCATTTCTTTGAACGTGTCTTCGTTGCCATGCTGTACTTCAAACTGTTCCCATTTTGTCCAGAAATCGACATTGGTTCGAGGGTCACAGAACTGCGAGGCATGCCCATAGATAGCCCTTGCCCGATCAATCTCTCCCAGTCGTTTCTCCATGTCCGCGAATTTGAGACACATTTCTTTCGCTTCGCTGTCGGGGAGAGCTGTAATGGCTCGCTCATAAATGGGCCGTGTTGATGGTAGGCCGAAATTAGAAGCCGATTTGGTTATGTAGAAGTTGAACATGTCGGCTCGATCTTCGTCGGAAACCGCACGTGTTGCCCTTTCGTAGATTCGCATAGCATGACGCGCGAGGCCGCGCTCCTCCTCCAAGTTGCCATACATGAGATATATCGTCTTGGCGAATTTGGGCGGACAGTCCTCTACCGCCTGCTCGAAGAGGTCCCGCAATCTCTCGATTCCAATCTTCCTGTCGACAGCCTTGGTGAGGTACAGGTTCCACAATTCGAAAGCCACGGGATAACTGAAGAGGTCCAAGCCACGCTCGAAAATCTTGAACGACTCCTCATAGTATTTATTCTCCTCCAGGAGATTGGCATAGTTCACAACTGTTTGGGGAGTTGCAATCCTGAGCTCGAATATGCGCTCATACACCTTTTTCACCTCGTCCAGAGTTGAGACGCTTTCTACCAAGTCCACGTAGAAACTCCACAGTTTCCAGCTCTTGTGCACTCGCTGCTGAGGAGACAAGGCCTCGTCAAAATAATCCACATTGGATCGCTTCGGCGCCTGGATAGCTTTTGCCATCACTCGAACGGCATCGTCAAAATTCTCGGACCGGAGTTCCATTTCAGCCCATTCGATCCACATATCAGCTAGCTCTGCCACTGATTTGAATGGGACTTTAACAGCCTTTTCCATGATGATGCGAGCGTTTCTGATATCACCACCCCGTTCATAAAACTTGGCGTAGTTGGCCCACAGCTGATGGAATGGGCCTACAGCCCTCTTCGGGTTGATGGTCGTAATTGCGTCAGTGTAAGTCTGAACAACTTCAACTTTCTTGTCGCCCCAGAGGGCAACTCGCTTTTCCCATTCCGGTACATTGTTAGGGTTCTGTCGAAGCAGGACATCGTTGAGAAGAAATGGACGCCGGTCCATTAGATTCTCGAACCGCATCATGCGTATGTCAAGCTCCAAGTCCGTCTCTTCGTTCTCGATACCTTTGCCAGCACGGGACGTTGAGACGTCCATCAAGGCACCGATAATAGACTCTTCGAATTCAGCATACGCATCGAAAATAAGAGTGAAGTCTCGAACTGTCATGACAGTCGTAATGCCTTCTTCAAAAACGTCGCGAGCTCGCTCGAAGCTTCCCCTCCTGATCCAATACGTAGCAAGCCCGACCCAAAGCTTTCCCCTCTGGTCACCAAATCGAACGATCCCAGACCTGATGATGCTCTCTACGTCAACTCCATTTTCGTAGCTGGTTTCGACCTCGGGTGCGTGTTCAACCAGCATTTCAACCATCTCACTCCAGAGCTCGTAGTGACCTTTCCCACGCTTGCTTGAGAACCGTGCGTCGTTAAGAATATCTATGTACCGCTTTGCTGCTTCGGTATAGCCACCTCGTAGGACAAGGAGCTCGATGAGATCCTCAGCATCTTCCGGATGAACTTGCATATATCTTCGCCATATTTTCACAGCGGTTTCTCCGGAAGCCGCATTGGCAAAGGGGAGATACAAGGACCATATGCGGTTGTGCTGTGTGATCGGTAGAGCTCGAAGGGCGCGGTCAAAGGTCCGGCGACTGAGCGTGACCACGGGCTGCTTCATAAGAAACTTGAGGTACATTTCCCATATCAACGGCATCTTGTTTAGCAGGATTAATGACTTCTCAAAAAGAGCGTTGACTTTTCTATATTCGGCAGCATGGGTTGCGGCATTCAGCTTCGAAACATGTTTCGTGCGAAATGAGAGGTACTGCCAATCAGTCAGTATTGGGGTCATCCCGATTCCACAGGTTGACAAACGAGTTTCCAGAGCTTGTATGATCGCGGTAGTTTAACGCAAGCACGCTCCATTATAAACGCTCGTTCGAGGACGCTTCCATGGCGAGTTTTGAAATCGATATATTCTAGCCATGGTTTAACACGTGAGGGATCGCGAAGAATGTCTTGCTCGTAAACAGAGTCTTCATTTGACTGTAGATAGCGTTAGGCAGAGGGAAAAGAAGAGAAGTTTATAACAACTGTGTGCGTTATGCTTGAAGCAACTCACAACAAGATACAGCCCCGAACTGGCGTGCTGATCGTCCACTGCTGTAGCCGCCATGGTGGCTTTCTTGCCCTCTAGCGAGAGAGAGGCTGAAGAGGCTGAAGAGGTTGCTGCAGTATCGGTATGGTATTTGTCGCAATTATGCAGCGAGGCTCATCGCTATGTTCTTGGCCTGCACGTGGCGGAAAACTGATGCCAGGATTTTAACTTATACGCGACGATGGCATTGGGATTCTCGCGGTTAGAAATATTCGAGGCGCTGGTCACGATTGGAAAGGAACTGGCACTTAGCGCAAGTGGCTGGTGGAAAGAAGGTACCCCCGCTTATAGTGATATTGATTTTGTAGGGGCGCTTGCATTTGCTCAAGTTGTGCTTGGACATGGGCAGCTAAGGTACGCAACTCATCGAAACGTTGCGAGTGACATACACAGCATCAAACTTCATACCAGCAATACAGAGAGTGTCTAATCAATCTCGCAAACATGTCTGGTGCTGCAGTGCGTTTTGGCCTAGGCCGATTTTTTTTTCTTTAAAAAATCTACTCCAGTTGACTGGATACCTAACTGTCCATTAGGATCGCGAGGCCGTCTTCCCTACTCGGCAATCGCTGGGCATCATGAAGGCCAAGCTCAAGGGAGCTGAGACTGGCCATAGCTTGCTCAAAAGAAAAAGCGAGGCACTTACAAAGTAAGAAAGAAGCAATGCCATTGTGATTGTTTTTCGTTACCGCGACAGCTAACAGGATCTGTCATCACAGACGTTTCCGAGGTTAGTCATCATGATTTCGGCCGGCGCCTCTATTTGAACAAACGAACGTTAATACGGCTCAGAAATTACTCGGAGAATTGACGAGGCTAAACGGAAGATGGGACGCGTGATGCAAATTGCGGCGTTTTCCCTGGCCGAAGTTAGCTACGCTGTTGGAGGCGACATTGGATACCAAGTCCAAGAATCCGCAAAGTCGGCTCGATTTAGAATACGTACAAAGCAGGATAACGTTTCAGGCGTTCTCCTACCGGCATTTGAGAGTTACTTAACAGAGGGCAACAATGACTTTGGACTTACTGGTCTAGGGAAAGGTGGACAGCAAGTTCAGCGATGTAGAGAAACATATGCGCGTGCTGTGGAAGCTCTAGTGGAGCTGGCAAGTCTCCAAACTGCATTTGTGATTTTGGACGAGGTCATCAAGGTGGTCAATCGACGAGGTTGGTTTGTCAATGCGATGTCTCCTATACGGAAGTCGACTAACCCGGTATAGTAAATGCTATTGAGCACGTTATTATCCCCCGGACGGAAAATACTATCAAATATATCAACTCTGAACTGGACGAATTGGACCGTGAAGAGTTTTACCGCCTGAAGAAGGTTGGGGGAACCTGTGCAAGACTTATCCTCTCCAAGATCGGTTACTGATGTTGCTCGTGTCTCCGCAGGTCGCTAACAAGAAGCAACGAGATAACGCTGCTGCCGATGCCGAGATGAAAGCGAGGAGAGAAGCAATGGAGGCCAAAGAGACGGGTGCTACAGCGAATGATTCAGGCCCGGCAGATATCCTGGCCGCAGAGGATGACGACGACGTAATTTTCTAAGTGCTCGGAAGCCGCCCTATAGCGAGGACTCCTTGACAAGTAGTTTTTTTTTTCTTCTCCTGTTCTTTGCAATTGTAGATAATGATGAACACTGCCATACCACAGAAGGCGGATACCAAAACGCAAAACGCCCGTATATATTAACAGTCTACACATTTTATTGACGTTGGTAGGTAACCTTGATGGGTTTATCCGCCAATACCATTCCCGCAGTATTTTCCTTTGCTGTAATAGCGCCCTGTTCATTCTCATATTCAACAAAAGCAATACCGCGTCGACCTGGAACCAGTCTGATTTCCCGAAACCCATCGAAACGACCAAAGATGGCATTAAGGCCATCGATATCATACTCATCGGGGACGTTTTGAATAAAGAGGATTTTGTTCGGCGGTAGATATTCGTCCGGTACAACAGCTGACGCTGGAGCACTCGTAGACTTCAAGCCCAGCGGCTTGGCTAATTTTGATGGTCGGTTTTCGGATGCGCCAGCAGCCCCTCTCTTGAGATGCCTTTGTTCGTCCGCGGCCTCAAGCGCCTTGCGTTTATCTAGGGAATTGATTATTATGATATTGCACGGATTCGGTTATTCGAGCTTCCCTTACCCTTTTCTGCTTGTCTATGCCGTTTGTGCGCATCGAACTCCTCATTGTTGCAATTCATCTCAACGGTTTTATCGCTCTGCATTCGGGCCATGGCAACCTTCATTGGCTTGCCGAAAAGCTCGAATCCTTCTGCCTCTTCGATAGCATTGTGAGCGGCGCTGGGTTGGTCAAACACAATGAATGCTTGCCCTTTAGCCTTGATGTTTCTCTTGGCTACAATATCAACTATACTGCCAAACTCGGAGAAGATGGTCTTTAATGCTTCCGCAAGCACATCGGGCTTCACCCGCTCTTCCAGATTTTGAACGTAGACACTACGAAAATATCAGCTTGCTGCTATGAATGACGCGTCGCGGTGCAATGACACGTACGTAGATATGGGCATATCGGACGCCATCTTCCTAGCCTAGTGTTGACGACGAAGCCATCAACATGGGAGACGCTGATTTGCGTTGAACAAGCAGCGAACTTGCATGGCTGGCCCGGAGAGCCAAGGTGAACCTTGGAAAGCTTGCTATTACCGTAAAACAAACACAGATGCTTACTAATACTCTCTTGGTTGGATTCAGCAACTAAACTTAGTACCTACTAGTAATAAGGACCCATATTTCTATATTGATTGGTTTTTTTTTTTTTTGAGAAATATATATGATATACGGAGTATTGAATAAATATATATATATATATATATATATATCTTTGAATTTAATGTGATTTTTTTTTGAAAAAAAAAATAAAAAAGAATTATAAAGAAGTTACTTAAATAGAATATATACAGAGTGCGGAATATAACCTTTAATTCTTGGCATATCTCCTTGAGAAAGTAGCAGATACAGGCAGTACTCCATCTTCTTCTACACAATCCCCACCCAGTTGTCTTACAGGTAAAATTAATCACATCATTGATGTTGGACTACTGGCTCAAGTTCCAAGGAAATCATGATGGCAAATCAAGATTTATCAGACAAATTCCATCCACAACTTTCGGATCCTGTCATTTAGCCAGATGCTAGTACTAATCAAGGCATCCCAGTTATGGAGGGAGAACGCATGTCTCCCTTTGTGTTGTAGATGCCCTCGTGTGATGGGTATCTCTGGATGATGAGTTGATGTCAAAGCTTCAGGGGGCAATGCTCTGGGCGGCCATTCTGCTCGTTCCTCCTTTTTTTCCCCCCTCTTTTATTTATTTATTTATTATTTACTTACTTTTTTATTTTTCATCTATTATGTTTTTTATTTGACTGGCATGGTTTCACCAGAGCAGCCAAGATAGTCTCTACTCCTTCCTACTCCGTACACTCGGTGTCTTATCAAGCATTGAAACAAACTCACACAATGCCATAGCGCAGAGCTACACGTATACAATCATTCCCAACTCGACGATTTCGGGGCCGCGTTTCCAGATGCCCCGACGAGTGCGGGTCTGCGTTCCGATTGTACGGGCCAGCTCCCTTAACTTGACGGCGCTGCTGCTGTGAGTGACTTGCAAGCAATTCTCCGATCGGATCTATTATGCTTACTGGCATAAATAGGCAGTCTGTGGTAGTCTATGGAAGCAGATTCTGTGTTCGAGGCACCATGAGCTGCTTTGGCCTCACTGCGGCAACGCATCAAGCATGGATTATTTGTTTAGCAGAGTATGCGAAAGAGCGGCCTCTCCTGGCCAATGGCGTATAGGCCCCAGCTGCTGCGGTGTCGCCGGCATTATTTGCCGCGGATCCCAATCACCCGGTGTTGTATTTCTGGCTTCTAGACATGTCTTATAGTCTGGCTCCGTGAGGCCAAGTATATTCCGTTAGTTGGTGAAGCAGCCTATCGTTAATTTGAGATTCCTAGTCATCCGGATCGGCGCCTATACCGGCATTCGTCAAACGGTCGGCTCCGAGTTGTGAAGCTCCCTCAGCGTGGTGTTGCAGCGTCCCATTCTTCAGTATGGAAACAAGAACAGGCCTCCCCTGTGGATAGACATTCTATTATCGCGACTCCTGACGGCCTAGATGATCGGCTGCCGATTAACGCCGTGGTAGCCACAGAGTCCCTGAATGAAACCCATCGCCAAGGTATAATTCACAGTCGCTGGGATTTGAATGGTCGGTCCCTAGATGTGAAGCCTTGGACGTGGCAAGCCATAGTTTACGCCATTTTGTGATCTACTAATGATGGGTTCCTCCATTTCGGATTTGCAGTCGTCAGGATCGGCCCCTAGATTGGATAGCCTTGAGCGTGGTGTCTCACATCCCATCCTTTTTTATTTCCCGCGGTATTGTGATGTGTCGCTACAAAAAGAGAGGGAAAATCGCATGCCGCAACTGGCATGTGTGTCTTTTGCGATGGCCATTGCGATATTCAACTTCATTGCCCATCGTGCCTGAATGTCCCTCTGGATTGTGACCAGTGGGCCCTCCAATGCCTCGCGTATATGACGTTGGAATTCCCGCTCATTCAGGAGTCTCCCCGAATATGCCTTGCATAGGTCACAGCTCTCTGATAAGGCTTCGCAAGCGAGTCCAAGCCGATTGCGTAACGCAATTGCGCATGGAATAGAGATTGATTTTGGTCAGACAAAGCTTTTAGTTGGAGATGGATTCACCGTATCCCCCCCCCTCGGGACTTTCAGTCTTGTTTGAGAGCTTGTACTCTGTGCCAATACCCGAAATCATCACAAGCAGAGAGTTTCAAAGCCTTCTACGCTGGGATGTTGAAAAGGAACGCATCTTGGAGGCAATCCCAAACACGCAACATCCTTCCTCTCGTCCCCTCGCTTTATTGTGCCTACTACTCCTCGAGCTGCCGGGGTCTTGGCCGGCGTTCCCCCTCATCAGATGCTTCACGAGGCTTTATCATTTGTTGCCAGAGGATGCCAAATCTCATAATGATGAGAGCTCGACACAGCTGGTTCGTGATACTTTGGAACTGGTCAAAAAGTCTTATACATCTTTCGCATCATTCATCCTCTACGACCCGCGGCCAGCTCTACGAGCTTCAGTGCCAGGAGACCACATGACCCACAAAGGTTTGCGGAGGTTTGTGGATGGCTTTCATCTTCCAACCGGCAACTCTGCACGCAAGCCAATAGTTGCCATAGCTCTGCCCAATGGCCCATTACTCGCAGCGGCCTCTATCGCAGTTACCACTTACTATACTTGTGCACCAATCAACCCTACTGCTGGTGCTGAGCAGTTTCGTGCAGATGTGCAGCAAGCCGGTGCCCAGTTCATCCTAACCACGAGCGATGACTGCGGTAGGTTAGGCTTGAGGGAACCCTGGGTTGCCGCAGCAGGGATTGAGGTCTTTGTGCTGGAATGGAAAAACTGCGACGAGATCGAGATCCAAGATCTTCACGGCGCTGCCGTTCCGCAAGCGAAAAGAAATCCTAGTTTCAACGGGCCAGATGACTTTGGCTTAATACTGCTCACAAGTGGTACATCCGGCACAAGAAAAGTTGTTCCCTTGACAATGCATTCCATCATCGCTGGTATCAGCTTTGTGGTGGACTCGTGGGACTTGACCGCCTCAGACATATGCCTCAATATGATGCCTTTA
This sequence comes from Trichoderma cornu-damae, assembly GCA_020631695.1. NCBI lineage: Eukaryota > Fungi > Ascomycota > Sordariomycetes > Hypocreales > Hypocreaceae > Trichoderma > Trichoderma cornu-damae. The sequence continues at coordinate 4,420,564 of CM036089.1, forward strand.
CATCATGTGTAAGTATGCAACAGATGGAAATTGCGTGTAAAGAAAGTCTCAGCTGATAATGATTGTGGCAGTGGCGGTCTAGTGAGGAACGTATTTGCTCCCGTCTTCTCGGGTGGATCGACAGTGTGCTGTTCTGCGTTTGATCCCACTTTATTCTGGGATGTGGTTCAGGGGATTCCGATTACGTGGTACTATGCATCTCCGTCAATGCATTCTGTGGTTCTGGCTGTTGCCTCGGAACGTCGAGCCGCCTTGCGGCAGCATCGCATCAGGTTGGCATGCAATGCCGCAGGAGATCTCCTGCCATCATTGGCGTGTCGGCTTCGAGACACATTTGGATGCACTGTCCTTCCAAGTTATGGGATGACTGAGTAAGAGATATGAATACGATCGTGGCTGATTGATCCTCATGTGAGGAATACTGACTGACACATGCTGCCAGGTGTATGCCTATATCAACGCCGCCACTTGACTACCGGTTAGACAGAGAGGGCACGTCGGGTGTTCGCACGGGACCAGAGCTCTCCATACTGGATTGGTCAGGCTCACAGGTTCCCTCTGGTGGCGTGGGGAGGATATGTGTCCGCGGCGAGCCTGTCTTTCCAGGTTATCTCAAACCGGACGGAACCTTGGACAGATCTTCATTTAATTCAAACGGCTGGTTCGATACGGGCGACCTTGGTCACATGGACAAGGACGGCTACCTTTACATCACGGGAAGGAGTAAAGAGGTCATCAACAGAGGTGGTGAAATCATCTCGCCGTTTGAAGTTGAGAATGCAATTATGCGTTTGTCCACCTCCCCAGAGTCGCCTCTCCATGGCCGAATCCTCCAAGCCCTTGCCTTCTCCGTACCCCACGATGTGCTCCAGGAGGCGGTTGCAGTGGTGCTGGTAACCCCGACGGGTCTGCCCCGTGTCGACCTGAAAACATTGCAAGCCGCGTTGCGCCCCTCACTGCAGCAGGTCAAGTGGCCAGTCCTCGTCGCTTATATGGACGATGTTCCAAGGAAGAACAATAAAGTTTTGAGGATCAAACTGGGTCAGCGATGCGGGATACCAGAGTTGAAGGATGATACACCGTATTTGAGCAGGCACTGGCATGCCGTCTGCCCGCCCCCCGACATCGACGTCTCGGTCCCAATCAATTCGTCGCCATGCACTGTTGACTACAGCGCCCTGACGGCCGGCCTAGAGGATGCGACTTCCGTCGGTTGCAAGCACCATTGCAGGCAGAACCATCTCACGGGCGTCTTGGAGGCTTTTGTCGGTCCAGCTGAAGGCAAGCCAGGCATGTGGAATCACCAACCAGATGTATTGAAAGCGCAGCTGTCCAAGACTTTACATGGATACATGGTCCCAGAGCACATACACCTGCTATCCAAACCCTTGCCTCTTGATCGCTCTGGTGCCGTTGATGATGACGCGCTAGATCGGCTACTGGCGGAATTGGGCGACGCTTCCTTGCAAGGACTCGAGGCATCTATAGAAGGAAAAGTTGTCAAAGTTTTCGCGGTTGTCCTGTGCCGGTCCGCGGGGGATATCGCGCTCGATATTGATTTCTTCACGCTAGGAGGAGACTCTCTCAAGGCAGGGCGGCTCGTATCAGCCTTGCGGTCTACGTTCAATATCCAGATCCCTATCGACCTCGTCTTCCACCAAGGGAGCGTTTCAAATATTGCTGCATTCATAGAAAATATGGCAGGATTTGCTATCGCAGATGCCACGCACGACAAAAGGGTTGGCTGTTCGGAGGCTTACAGCTCTACAAATCCTGCGGTAATGTTTCTTCAGCTGATTCCCCTTGTTGTCGTTTATCCGCTACGTCGCGCTGTCCAATGGACTGCCTTTATTGTTGTCATGAGCCTCGTCCAGAGGTTGCCAACGGACCAACACGCCTTGGGCCGGCTGCTGAACGTTGTGCTGTCGGTCACGTTTTCAAAGCTTATAATTCGATGCGCTTCTCCCCTTTTCGGCATCGCTGCCAAGTGGCTGATTATTGGCCGTTATCGGGAAGGACTCTATCCCATGTGGGGAGCATATCACACACGCTGGTGGATGGTCCAGAAGATTGTGAGTATTTGCGGGAAAGGAGTTTTCAACATTAACGACCACACGAAGTGCGTGTACTATCGCTTGATGGGGGTGAAGATTGGCAAGAATGTTAAGATTGCCGGCACCGCGCTTGGTGAGTGGGATCTCCTCGACATCCGAGATGGCGCGACCCTTACACGCTGTGTGTGTCGCCCATTTGCGGTGGAAGGTAATACGTCCATGTATCTGGGCCGCATCGTCATTGGGGACAACGCCTCGATTGGTCTATCGTCAATAGTCGCCCCTGGAGCGGTCGTGCCCCCTAATACTTGCATAGGACCAAATTCATCGAGCTGGGAGCTTGGGGACGCTGCCGAGGAGAACAGAGGCCTTTCTCCTGGCCAGGCGCCAAAACCCCATATACTTCTCACTTGCTTCCTCACTATCCCGCTCGTTTTCATGTCATGGGCCTTGTCGTTGCTACCTTGGCTGGCTGGTCTTGTCGGCATGGTAATGGACATGCCCCCCATGCCCACGCCCGTGCCTGATGCTTCACCAGTGAGGGACATTCTTGACTGGTTCTCAGGGGCGAAACGGCTGGGATTCCACTCCCTCGCGTTGGCACTGCGGTGTCTTCTCAGCCCATTCATATTTTTTGCTTTCGCCATCTTTGTGAAGACGGTTCTAGATGCCATGCTGGGAAAGTTAACCTCTGGCGATGCAAGGTGCCGGGGAGCCATCGCTACGTGGCGAGCGGCTTTGATGAAAACGCTGATACCGGTTTCACGCCTGCACGATATGACGGCCATGTTTGGCCAGCACTATGAAGCGACATCCGCAGCTATCCGGCTGCTCGGGGGTCGGGTTGGTCAGCGAGTGTATTGGCCAGGGACGGGCCCCAGTATCGGCGATTACCACCTCATAGACATTGGAAACGATGTTGTATTTGGCTCTCGATCATATCTTGTTACCTCAGATAGTGCTGGATCGGAAAGGATTACCGTCCGGGACCGTGCTATGGTGGCAGATCGGGCATGCCTCCTTCCAGGCGTGACAGTCGGCGAGCACACCACTATGGGCTCTGGTGCCTTGACACGTCGGGGAACGTCCTATCCATCTGGCGGGACTTTTGTGGGCTCCAAGGGCCGTGATTGCGTTCATCTCTCTGGTGGTGGCAATGTTACGGGACAAGATGAAAAGAATCCGACTCGCCGCCGCCGCAGCAGCCGCATGCGGAATATGGGCAGTGACGATACTCTCACCAGCACCAAGGTGGGTTCGAACAAGAGCTCCCCACGGATTCGCCACTCGAGCAGCGACGACACCCTGGCGGAATCACGCGTTTCGAGGACGAAGCGGGACACAGCGCATCACGGCCATCCGAAAGAGATTTATGCAACTTCGGAGAGTGATACAGATGACCACGGGTTGGAAACAACAGAGGCGGATCAAATGTCCCCATTTGGGCGTGCGTTTCACCTCAAGCTCGCGTCTTATCGCGTCTTGGGGCCATTTGCCATCTTCTGCTACTCCACCTTCATCGCTGTCTTCACTTCGTTTTACTGGAACGCGCCAATCATCTCCTGTGTGCAGCTGGTTGATCATTTCATGAATCGATTTGTTGCGCGTGATTCAGGAATGGCATTAAATGTTGTCGTCCTTTTCCTCCTGTCCTGGGTAGGTATTGCGATCCTGTTTATATTCATGGCTGTGTTGGCGCTCCTCATCGTCATTGCGAGTAAATGGATTCTGCTGGGCCGCCGCGTGCCCGGCAACCATGACTGGGACAAATCTTCTTACTGTCAGCGGTGGCAGATTTTCTTGAGCATCGAAAAGCTTCGGCGTCACTGCTACCATAGCCAAGGCATCCTGGGGCTTCTGACGGGGACTAGTTGGATCGTCTTTTACTTCCGCGCGCTCGGGGCCAACATTGGCAAAGACTGCGCCCTGTTCGCCAACGGCAGCCCTAGTTTGATGTTTACGGAGCCCGATTTGATTACCCTCGGAGATCGGGTTGCCATTGACGATGCTAGTGTGGTGGCTCACATCAACAGCCGGGGCAACTTTGACCTGAACAGGTTGAGTATTGGGGATAGGTGTGTGATGCGCTCGGGGAGCAGACTGCTCAGCGGTGCTACGATGAAGAACGATAGCTGTCTTTTGGAGCATACGCTTATTATGGGTGGTGATGTCGTGGAAGAACACTGGACAATGCAGGGATGGCCTGCGGAGAGGTTTACCGGGAAGCGAATAGCGGTTGAGGAGGATAGATAGGTTTACCATGAATGAAGATGAAATTTCTGCTCTCGTATTACGAGATACATGGCCTCTCCCCATTCGGGTTGTTATGACTTATGACTTCCGATGCCCAACATCTTTACTGCGCTGTCGATAGAAATCGATATATATACAATCATATCAATCTTCATATCAATCTTGATGAAGCACATGTATCAAGATGTCTTTCTTTCTTTTTTCCTTTTCCTTTTCCTTTTTTTTTTTTTCCGTTTTCGCTTTCTTTTCCTTTTTTGGTGCAAAGCATACAGCAATACCCAAGTGTCTTATCCTTATTATCATTATCATCGTCATTATTATTCAAAATGCGTGTTTCTTTTTCTTTTCTTTTCTTTTCTTTTCTTTTCTTTTTCTTTTTCTTCACTTTTAGAGATTTCCAATAGCTTCGCTGAGAGATGCCGAAATCAAACCGTGGGTTCCTTTACTCGCCTGCACCGCACTTGACATAAGTGATTGATGATTGTAAGAAGCAGATGAGGGCAGCTGGCCCTTGAACCAGAGATTTGTGACTTCGTCTCTGTTTGGCAGATATGCCACACAACAAGCGGCCAGGATAGACTCATGCTCCAAAGCCACGGGGTCGAGCACAATCGAGGCTTCATTACCGTCTTTGCCCGCCATTACCAGAGCAGCTACTCCCCCAGAGACAGTGTCCACGCAATCGATGCCCGCGTCCGCAATGGCAGCAGAAGCAACGGTGATGCATCCGCCGAGTACACTCATGACATCCCATCCCTCGACTCGTCGCTCCACTGCGTCCTGGCGAGTTGACTCGCCCTCGATAATCGTGACCACAACATCGACGCCGCTCTTTGGCCACCGGTCGGCAATCATGGCCCCACGAAGGGCTGCCTCTAGGTGTGTGCTGAGATCCTTCTCGCTCGAGTCGCGCAGGTAGCCTCTGCGCTGTTTCGTGGCAAAGGGTGCGAATTTGACATGAGTCGAGAGGACCATGTAAGGAGAGAATGGTGCAGAGCGCGGAAGGGACCTCGGCCCGTGAACGGTACATGTCAATTTCATGCCAGAGCCGTGCTTTCCTTCCCTTGGCTCTATCTCTAGATAAGCCGAGCCAGATGCCGAGGGGGTTACTCCCGTCTTGAGATCTAGCGGTTGAATGAAATCTTAGTATCGCAAGCAACGGCGACAAGCTCTACATGCGTCAGATGGGGGGATTTTTCTCACAGAGTGGCCGAATCGCATCAGGCGCTCGTCGGCGGCGCGAAGCCGCATTCGATTCGTCATCGTCGTATACTGGTGGCAGAGTAGAGCCTCCAGGTCCATTTACTCGTCTCCGATCTGCCATGATCATTTAATTTTCTGGCTGCATAACCTTCCTCCTCAGCTCGAAGAACTTTTTTTTTTTTTCTTTTTTTTTAAATTTTCCCTTTTCCCCTTTTAGGCGCGTGGCTCAGAGAACCGACCCACTATATTTCGCTGCTACAAGCTCTTCCATCCAGAGGGAGATACGCGCTGCTGGTTCCCCCCGATGTTAACACGTTATTACCTTGTCGCGCGGAATTTGGAGGCGCTATGTACCTAAGCGGGCGGCACTATTCTCATATCTGCATATCGATATGGCAGATGTCCACTCAACTACAAATTCCTTCTCGCCGAAATTTTTCTTTGCTTTGCTACAATCTTCTTCTTTGCAACGTCGTGGCTGATGATGTTCTGCTCACGCCAATGAACTGCTGCGGTCTTCTGCCAAAGGGATGGAGGCACATGACCGCAGCTGCAGCCCAGAGGTAAGCATATTCAAGACATACCTCATCGTTCGACGGCGCCTAGCCACTCTCTCATTTCACCGTCCACCAAGCATCTACATGATGATTTTACACTTTTCTGTTCCCGCGAACCCTGAGCGCAGAACTAACATGCATCACCATCTGATCGAGTTTTTCCCGTATTAGTCGTGCTATTACCAGTGATACATCAGTCAACTAATACTGGAATGATTTAGGTGTTTGCTCTTCTGTAATTGCTGCTGGAAAATTCCAGGCCCGAGAGCAATGATATGGTGTGGTAAGTTCTTGGGCGAGATTTTCTTCTTCTTTACTTTCTTTACCAACACCCCTTCAACCTTGATGATGAGAAACCTTTTTTTCCAGTTCTGCTACTGAACATTCTTGATGACTCCTAAATTACCATACCAAGATCTCTGATGCCGGTTCCTATATCAGCTTTTCATGTTTACATCATTGGCACCTTGCTTCGAGTTGACTAACATTTCTATTCTACTGTATAGTTACCTCCTTGTTTTTGCCTTTTGACATTTTCCCTTTTTTTTTCAACTTGCGCCATGTACGACTAAATCTTTACCTGGTAAGTGAACTCGTTTTGTTTCTCAAACCCAGCTCGAGGCGTGTGTGATGAAAACAAGTTCTATCCATTCAACTATTGCGTCTAAGCCAAGCCGTTCTCCTTTCTGGTACATGCTTACGCATGTTACCAGGATGGAGTTGTCTACTCGATGTCATACGGCTCTCGTTGTTTTGCTTGTGGGGGGCTCGTTTTGAGTCTTCTGCAGGTAAGGCCGGCTGGATGCATGAGTAAATCGGCTTGTCTGATGGTACTCCCCTCAAAGTGCTTTTGGTGTGCATCCTGGAGGCCTCGAAAGCAGTGCTAATAACTAAAAAGATTTTGTAGGAACATGGAGTAAGAACCTGCATTCCTTTTGTATTTCCTTGTTGTGTATTGAAGGAACAGAGTATGGACTCGAGAATTCCTTGCAACTGAACCATCCAATTGACAGAGAGGTAAGTCGTAGAGGCACAGCTATGCTAGGCAAGGGCATATTTGTGAGCCCATTTGACGATATTTCCTATGAAACATAAATATCTGAATTTCTTTTTTTTTAAAAAAAAATGCATATTCTGAAAAATAAAAATAAAAATTCTTTGTATCAATCCAATGAATTCGTACAGAGTTACTCCGTGCTGGTTATTTAGTTTCTTGTAGAATGTGTGAATGACCAACAGGTGCACGCCAACATGACACCAACTAGAAGAGGTTGGCTTTGAGCATGTGCCTACCAAATGCTTACTTGAAACGCAGTACGTTCTAGTACCGGCTTCCCAACTGCAGGCAGGTTTATCGATACTTGAAATGAATGCGAATTAATATTGCAGCCCTTCTCCCAGCCGGCACCGACTCATCTCAACCCTCAAAATAATAACACGTTCAACACCTCAACACCATCCCATCCCTCTCGGAAAAGCGATTAGACAATCCAGTCGCCGCTCGCAGTCTTGATTGATTCCGTTCACTCATCAGGAGTTTCTATCATGCATGAGTCTTTGCTTGGCGATGCCAACCGCGAAAGGCTTCGTGCAATCCAACCTGGTATGCCTGTCGCATAGTCGTGATCTTTGTAACATCAGCTAAGAAGATGCTTTTTTTTTTTCGGGCAGGCATCCGGCAAAAGACAGAATTGAATCCGAAGGATATCTCGTCCAAAATGCTTGATGCGGTCGCTACAGAGGTAATAAATAGCGTCCATCTATCCTCGCCTGGCTATTTCGTAATCTCACATTGCATCATCAAATCACGCATAGGCAGTTCGCGACATAGGTTTAGAATTATTTGATCACGTCGATGCTTTCTTCGCCGCTCGCGCAAATGGCCAAGGACATCACCGCATTTCGCCAGCACAAGATTCCGGCTCAGCCTCAGATGAGGAATTTGCGCACGTACGAAGCCTCCTTGATCCAGCAGCCAAAAAACTGTTAAAGTTCCCTGCTGGCGACGACGCGGGCAATGCCGCACAAGGTAAATCTCCTCAGACAGACAGTTCGTCGATCGAGTCACCAAGACTGAATCATTCTTATGAACAAGCCTCCGACTGTGCTGCGCACTCTCTGGCTGCCGAAGTTGGGCTGGCATTGCTCCATCTCATGTCTCTTCTTTGTAACTCGTCCTCAGGACAACTTCTCCTTGACGACGCAGCGCTATTGCACGTCGTTGCGTACACAGATAGAAACGACGCTTGGACGACAGAAGAGTCATCACGGCTTGCAACTCGCCTGTTGGAAGCCAATCTGGCCGATGATAGATTGGATACATTCATCACCCAGTGCCTCCTCAATGACACGCTTCGACCCCTATTTTCCGGGGCGTCTACCAGGTTAACTGCCTCGGGGAGGCCGTCGAACCTCGCTCATCAGCCAAACAAGATGCGACCTGGGACGACGCTGGACTCAATCTCCCAGGAACTCGATAAGCTCCATGCTGCATCAAGCTTTACATGGGCAGTCACATCGTGCAGCGTAGGCCTTTGAAATGACCAAGCATCTCAAGACAAGCGCTAACTCGTGCTAAGCAAGCTGCTGTAGGCCGTCACTGGCCTCTGTTTCTTCCAATCTTACTCTCACTAGCCGAAGATCACAACACGGCAGTTAGGGTTCAAGGGTTGCACGTCATTAGCCTCTTTCTAGACAAATGTCCAGCAAACACAATACTGTCTGCTGGCGTCGATAGCGTCATACAGGACGCCGTTTCTCCCACATTACTCTTCTTACCCACTACTACAGCTGAGAGCGAGTCTATAGAACTCCTGTATTCTGCATACAAAGTCCTCCTTCAGATAGCCCGGCTGGATCCAAATCCAAAGAGCTTACGAAGGCGGCGTTTTCTCGACAAGCTCTTGAGGGATGGAATCTTCGCTGGTCACTATCACGCCTCTCAGTATGTTCGCATCGTCGAAGTTCTTATGCGCATCACAAAAGATATTGTTTCCTGCCTCGGAGTCTTCTCAGCAAAGCATCTCCAGGTGAGTTGCAGAGCCAAAGTCATGACTTGCTTACCGCGGTGTGCTAAAAAAAAAAAAAAAAAACCCTCTCGGCGCAGAACCTCCTTCGTTTGTTTTCCACTACGCTGTCGGATCCTTTTGTCATGGCGTATCCGCCACTAGTCTGCGCAACTACCGAAGCTTTAGATGCGACCTTGATCAACTGTTGGCCGAGATTTTCCTCCCCGGGATATATCGACCAAGTGCTTCACACGGTGTCGCTGTGCTGGCTCAATCTTAACTCTTCACAAATGTCAACCGAAGACGTAGGCCAGATTTCGACACGTCTTATTCGCACATCGAACATCTTGCAGTCTCTTTGGAGCCGGCAGGGCTCTGGGCCGACTGTGGGACTAGCCGCTGTGTTGCAAAAGGAACCTCGACTTGTCGAGTTATTTCCCAATGTCCTGAAGTAATCGATCGTCCAAGGCTCTTCGTGCATGTGCACGCGCCACGAGCGCCGCATAGCATTCAGTCGAGAGGTTGCTGTTTGAAGAAAGATTTGCCCCGAAGCCACTTTCCGTAGGCTTTGTATCTCTTCTTGGGCGCATCCTCTTCAGTAACAGTCAGGGGGTTTTCCCCCACCTTGACCAGCTCCGAGTAAACGTCTGCGTCCTCATCGATGCCTGTCACCATAAGGCCTTGGTCCAGCCACGTACCGTCAACATATTCCTTGTACTCCGATGAGTCGATATCTGCCGGAGTGTCGCTAGATACGACAAGCGGGAGGTTTTGCGGATGGCGAATATAGCGTCCGTAGTCATCTGCTTCGTGATCCTTGACATATGGATTCAGGGCGTCGTGTACCGCCTTGGTAAATGTCCACTGTGTCGTCTTGGATTTTTCGAGTTCTAGAGACCTCTCCTTCAAAGCTTCCGCCGAAGCCGAAGCCGAAGCCTTGGCTGGCGATATCGCTTCAGGGCCGTCGTAGGTGCCCCAGAGCTCGCCACCCTGCGCTGGCTGCAGCCAGGGGTTCCGGAGCGCATCCCTTCCTGTTCCTCTGTCGGAGAGGACTGCTGAGGCTTGGTCCATGTCCAGCAGGGTTGTCTGTTGGCGATAGTTTTGCGTCGAAGCAAGAGATTCAGATGGCGAGGCCGGCTCCTTTTTCGCCTTTCTCTTCTCAGGGTCGACATCGCCGTCGGTTCGGACTCGGAAAGGGCTGAGATCATATCTACCATCCTGAGTTGCCTTTAGAGGTATATATTTAATGGTGGAATTCATCTTGTACGCAAACATCTTGGGGAAGGACGATAGGGTGGCAGGTCGATAATACTCTAACCAATAATCGTCAAAATACTCTGCGTTCTTACAACGGCCAAGACCCGTTGGCGCCACGAAAGGCGGAATCTTCCGCTCTGCCAGATGGGCCGGGGTGAACCAGTTGATGTAGTTAGGCCTTCCTGTGCCGGTCCATTCCCTGGGACTGGCGTGGTGGAGGTAGTAGTCTGTGGGCAGATCCCAGAGCATAGGCTGGCCCTGCGTGAAGATGTAATTACCCAGAAAGAGGTTGTATGCCTCCTGCCTCTGACTGTCCAGGAACGAGTTGTTGTAGTATCGCTTGAAGCTCTCGATCATGTCCCGGGAGTGGCTGGTCCACTGGTTGATCTTCCGATACGTCTCCATTGTGTTGACAAGCTGAGAGCCGCCGTACTGCACCGCGATTGTGTCTCCGTGGTCGTGCCACATGTGGGTGAAGAGATTCACGGCGTCGGTGTCGTACTCGACGGAGGTATTTTCGAGTATCCCAAGAGCGTGGAGCTGGTGACCCAATGCACGCTTGCCGATGACAAACTGTGCGGCGTTGGTGCGGTCCAAGCAGTCGATACAGTTCGTGCGGGCAATGCCGTTTTGGGCCGTCATGCGGCTCGTGAGCCCGTCGCCATTCTGGAAGAAGCCAGTCGTTTTCAGGACCGACTCGGCGATTGTCTCCAGATTCCCGATGACGTCTCCGCCACGGATCTTGGAAGCGCGACTCATGTCCCACGCTTTGTGTATGATCTTCTTGTCGGGTGGCAGGAACTGGTTGAGATAGTCAATGGCATGCGTGTACTCCGCCAAGAGCTTCGACTCCCTAGGTTGTCGTTCTTTGGACTTGATAAGGTTGAGCGCGTATATGGGGGCGCCGTACCTCTCGAACAGATTGTCGAAGTGCAGAGCCGCGGCGCTGTAGAACGGATCCACCAGGTTGAGCTCGATGGGCGGCTTTGGGGTTACGCCGGTGCTGTCCTGGGTCCAATAGAGAGGTATGCTTCCGCGGTGCTGGACATATGAGGTGTATTGAGGGCTGCAGTATGGACGGGGGCCGGGGGCGTGAAAGGAGGTCGTCAGAGATTCGGCAACGATTTGTTCCGTCTCGACGTCGTTGGCGACGTATCCCTTGCTGCCGAGTGAGAAGACGGGCGGAGAGCTTGGGTGGCGAGGCGTGGGGTGTCTACAACTTACCAGGTCATTCGCGCCTCGTTTGAGGAACCGGGCGCCTGCGAAATATCGAGACCGCCTGGCGATCACGGTGATGTGTGCGGTTCGGCCATATATCGAGAGAGCTTCGTCGCCCCGGTTAGCGGCTTGCATGGTCTTGCTGCTGGCCCGCCATCGACTTGCCTGCTTGATCAATGTATCCATGAATGATTGGCCGACACCAGTCATAGGGGTCTTGAAGCACGTTGACCGCCGGCTGTAACAGATAGCTATTCCACACGAACATGGAGTTGAGATCTTCGTTCGGCCAAGGGACGGTGCCGTTTGCCAGCGACGTCCTCTCTCTTGTAATGTTATGCTGGAGAGTCCGGGTTATGTCATATGAATAGCTGTAGTAGAAGGACTTGGTCAAGTCAAGCGTGTTCAGGATGGTCAGGAAGCGCTGCTCCTCCGGCTTGTTGCGAGCATCGACCTTGGACCGCCCAGGCGTCAGCGGCACCAGCTCGGTCCCCTCCACCTGGTGGATGTAGTGGCCGCCGATCATGGCAACGGTGCTCTTCTTTGTGATCAGGAGCATGTAATACGGGCCCGTAAACTTGATGAAGCCTAGGAGGCCCCAGGTGGTGCAACGAAGCTTGATGCCGCCGGTTGCGCGGTTCCCGTCATCGATGGTGTCGAGGAGCTGGTTTACTTCCCTGAGGCTGTAGATGATTTTGTCATCGGTGATATTCAGCTCCGCCCCCTCTGTGGCCTTGTCGATCTTCAAGATGCGGTACCGCTTCTCGCTCACGTCCACCCCCACCATGTAGTACCGGCTCACGGTCTCGTAGAGACTGAACTTGTGCATTTTGTAAAAGGACCGACCGTCAGCCTGGCCGCTTTCCACGTCGCCGTCGTGCCCTTCGGCGGCAGGGTTGGCGGCTCCTTGCGCGCGAGCCGCCGAGTCCGGGCTTGACATGCGAGCGAAGGGCTTCGCCACGGCAGGCTCGTCATTATCTTCCTCTGGATCTCGACTCCATCCGTTGGCGGTGTTGAGCGAGGCAGCACCGGGAGCTTCGATATTCTGCAGCAGCAGAAACGCCGGGGTGTCGACTTCTGGAGCCGCAGGCTTGGGTGGCTTGCCGTTGTGGTCTGTGGTGTCGTGATCCATCAAGGCTGGAAGCGTCATGGGTGGGAGACGTGCAAAAACAAAAACGGCTGTCCGTAATACGGCTGAGACGCTGCTTGGAAGCGGGTGGTTTCTAGGAAACCGAGCGGTATGACCACCGGCCTGCCGTCGATGTCAAACTCCAGAGAGCGGCCTGGGCAAAAGAGCGAAGCATTATTTGCGGCACGCCGTCTAACCATTTTCCGGTCCAAATGGCCGTCGTTTGCGCAGTGACAGACTTTTGCGATGGGCTTGACGCAAAACCGACCGTTGGGTACTGCGTAGGTACCTCCTAGATACTAGATAGTACTAGTAGGTGCACTAAGGTTAGGTACTAGACCTAGGTAATTCCATACTAAGACAGCAGTACTACCAGGGTAGCTCGATATAAGTTAAATGGTGGAACATGGGAGAGGGGCTTTCTAACCGTTATCAACTTGGCCACCAACATTGTGACAATGGTTTAGTACCTATTAGGTACCTACTGTAGTAGTACTCCTATTAGTGCTAAGGTATTTAATACCTACCTAGTATGTACTACAATACCTCAGTCCCTAGTAGGTAGTACTGATTCATTATTCTTTTGCCTAGTATGGTATAAAATTTCAAAATATCTCACTTATACTCTGTACTGTATTTTATAAAAATGGTTGTGTCGAGGCTCTACTAAGGTACTCCGTACTGGAAGCTTTCATTAAACAGTACTACAGGTAGGTACCTTAGTACTTCTACCAGGTACCTTGAGGTAGTAGCAGTACCTACCTAGTACCTACTTAAGGTACCTAGGTAGTGGGTTAACACACAGAGAAATACTACTACCTAGGTAGTAGGTATGTACTACTAGGTATTGCCACATGGTGCCTTGATTACCTATACATTCCTCAGTACGTACTAGGTCGTAGTAGGTACCTTGCCTGGAGTACTACTACTAGGTACATACTAGCTACAGTAGGTACGGAGTATGTCGGTTGATATATGCCTGTTAGGCCTAATCGTCAGCACTAATGAGGTGGCAGTCGTTTTATACCAACTCGGACTTGCACTGCAAGATCTGCCATTGTCGGTGGTTCTCTCCATGAGCCTTTAGTTCCTGATGCTATGTAGATGTAAGCAATTTAGGTGCCTCAGTGCCTCTATACAGGTACTAACTTACCTACTGGTTACTGCAGTACTAAGGTACTATAGTACCAACCTACTACCTGTAGTAGTACTTAGGTAGTACCTAGTAGTTAGCACTGCTCCGGAGCAGAGGCAAGGTACCGAGGTACCTGCGCTAATCTACAGCAACTCGGGCGTTGAACGTCTCTCTATCTATTTCTCTCTCTCTCTCCATCCCTCTCTCTCCAGAGGCTTCTCAACACGACATCCTGTCCAGTCTCAGTCGCATCGCCTCACGACTGCGTCGCTCCGGTCTTTTCCTCGTCTCTCTTGGATTCCCTGTTTAGACGCTTCCTCTTGTGCGTCGCCCTGCCGGACCTCTTCCCACGGCGCGGCCATCGCTTGACTGGCCCTCTGCCATGCAGGATGGCGTCGGAATAGTGCCGCCTTTGGCAGCGACACAGCAGGTCGGCGGTTTCGACCTGACGGCGGCGAATACGTGGTACAATCTGACGGCCCTGGCGCGAGCGGTCAATGTCACGCGGTATGCACCTCTGATCGAGGACCTTGTCATGGTTGGTCCGCGGATTGTCATGAAGCTCGGCTCCTTCATGGCGGCACCTAATTCCCTTGGCCTTCCGGCCCAAGACGGCATCTCTTCTGCGATGCCCGAGCCCGAGATGCTTCGGCCCATTACCACCGGCTCGAGCCTCTACAACGATATCATGGAAGCAGCGTCGGCCACTCCCGGCCCTCAGCCGGGCTCAGCAGCGCAGCCGCCGCTCTTGTCCCTGGATGGCGTTCGAGGCTTGGGTAGCGTCTTCAGCTACGCCACCAGCAAATGGGCGCTCTCCTGCGTCGCCATGGCTGTCGTCCTCAACCGCACTCACATCTTTGCTGCCACCCGTAGGAGGTTGCGATTCCGCTGGCAAGTCAGGCTCCTGGTGCGAATCGTTCCTTTGGTTCTCCTCGTCTTCCAAGCACGTCACCTCCTGCAGTCCATTCAATGCCAGACCTCGCCGGATTTTGCGCAGCTGCGCTGGGGCGATGCCAACAGAAGCTCTGATCTCATGTCCTCTTATTCGAACTCCTTTTTCAACACCATAAGCTCGTCGCTGCTATTCGGGGCTTCAGACGAACAGTCTTGCATTGCTGCGGCCATGGTGCCGGTACAAGATCCAGACACCACCCGGGAGCTTCTAGGCTCTCTGTCTCCATTGTGGCCTCT
Organism: Trichoderma cornu-damae; assembly: GCA_020631695.1. Classification (NCBI taxonomy): domain Eukaryota; kingdom Fungi; phylum Ascomycota; class Sordariomycetes; order Hypocreales; family Hypocreaceae; genus Trichoderma; species Trichoderma cornu-damae. The sequence continues at coordinate 4,435,569 of CM036089.1, forward strand.
GTTTGGCACTTTCTGCCTCAGCCAATTCCTCGAGACCATCTCCTGCGCCGTGCAGGGGCGCCCCGTTGCCGCCGAGACGGGCATGACGCTGTTTGAACAATCGCTCGCCTTTGCCGAGGCAGAGGCCGCCGTTAGCAGCCAGCTCGGATGGGGAGCGTTTTCTAAATATCAAAACTCGATTCCCACGTCGGTCAGCCAAGGGAACATTGTTGCCTTGACGCGATCAGCAATTCTCAGACGAGTCAATACCTCGCCCGAAGTCCTGTGGATCGCCCTCCTATCTTCGATGACGCATATTACAAGCCACCTCCTGGGTCTGTTTGATCTTCAGGCTAGATATCGGCTCCTCAACACTGGGTTTTGGGGCCTGTGCTTCATGGGTAGTCTCGTGTGGAGCTTTTGCACCTTTGAGCCGGATGATCCAGCGTCTCAAGGATTTTTCAGGTTCCCTACAGTCTGCATCATTGGCTTCGTCCCACACGTGTTGATTCTCGTCGGCATTGTCATGTGTCTGCTCGTGTATGGCTTGGCATTATTGCTCACGGCTGTGATGCCGCCTGCTAGTCGGGAACACTCCGGGATGAGCTTTCGCCAGCGTCTCGCTTACGCTCATGAAAATATGCAGGCGAATGTCTCCTTATCAGAGCTTCGCATCACGCGAGAAATGGATTTCTACACTGCGCTGCTGAGGACAGGCTTCGCCGCAATAACCATGGCCAGCGAGGCTGTTTATCTAAACGAAGACCGTGGTGTCAGCTTGAAGCGCCAGACCTGGCTTGAGGAGGCCCGCTATCGAGAGGCAGAGGAGTTGAGGAGGCAATGGACAAGCATGGGCCTCTCTGACCCGCGCTACGATCAGATCGGCACCATCGGCCTAATACCCGTCAAGGACGGGCCTCTTTTGCCCCCCAACGGGTACGGTCGAGAGCGTGCCGCGCAGAAGGTCCCTCGCGGTCGCGGAGACAAGGTGCTCAGAGTCGGCATTGGTGCTTCTGAGAGGAGCTCGAGATGGCTCCTGGTTTTAGAGTTCCTCATCAGCATCAACAAACTCCTGGCAAGAGTTTTCGCCCTGTCCCTCTTATGGATCCTTGGCGTCTGTCGCCTCCAGTCACGTCCCGCATGGCTGCTGTGGTTGGCGCGCCGTTCGAAGTCGCCGGGGAGCGATGACGCCTCTAGACAGAGTCGTGGCCCCGCTGGGGCCAAAGATGCGATGGCGAAACCCATGGACGGAGACGGGTCACTCAAGATGGACGCTTTGGATATCGAGGCCGAATTCAGACGGGTTGACACGGACCAAGACGAAGAAACTCTAGACAAGGATCTGTACAAATACTGGCTCAAAGGCGGGTGGTGGGGCTCCAAGGATATGAGCGGAACGTATCAGCCACGTGAAGAAGAGGAAGATTGGGACAACACGAGCGTCATCACCATGACCACGAATGGGGGCGAAACAGAAGATGAAGAAGGAGGCGGGTGGACATCGGATGAGGGTAGCGGACAGAGGACACCTACTCAGCGCTCGCCACAGCCCGGGCGCGAAGGCACTCCGTTTCTCGATAGCCCGCTGGCCATGGGCGATCTTGCTCGCCTCTTGCATCCCACCAGCCTGGAGGAGCGGCAGGAGGCCGAGAGACTTGCAGCACATCTTCAAAGCGATCGCATCCTGACTAGATCCGGCTTTAGACGAATGGAGCAGCTGCAGCGGACGCGGATTCTGACTGTGCAGAGCCCAAAGGCAAAGCAGCCGAACAGGCCCGGGCCTCAAGGCCGCATTACGAAGCTTAGCCCAGACGAAGAAGAGCACCTACTGGAACAGCTGATCTGGACGAAGCGGCAAGGATCTCCAGGTAAAGACGACCAACAGAGCTCTGGCACAAGCGAAACACAGACACCCGCCGAGGGAGAGAGTCCTCCTTGCGTAGTGTGCCAATGCTCACCGCGCACCGTCATCGTATGGCCTTGCCGCTGTCTCAGCTTGTGTGACGACTGCCGGGTTTCCCTAGCCATGAACAACTTCGATAAATGCGTGTGTTGCCGCCGGGATGTCATGAGCTTCAGCCGGATCTACGTTCCTTAATGCAAAAGCTACCACACTGTCTATGCGGCAACACCAAGGCTCAATGCGATGTGGGACACCAATAGCTTTGAGACATTGCCGAACCTCTTTTTTTCTTTTTCTTCTACTTGTTCTTTTTTTTTTTTTTTTTTTTGCCATTCATATCAGGAGTTGGGGCAGGGAGCTTGATTATTTCACCTCAGGCTTGGGATCTTTCATTTTTCTAGACTGACGTCGGATTATATATAGTGCCTCTCAATAGCGATTTTGTATGTTTGTAATCGTCAATTTGACCCTACATGCCAGCCCACTCTATGCTGAAGGTTCTCACGGCAGGGGGGACCGTGTCTGGACTTGCGGACGGCTGACGGCCGCCTATGAGAAATGCTTTCTTTACAGCTGTTGCCAGTCGGCCGCCGCCTACGATATCAAGGATAGGTATCTCTTCCTCCCAGCCATACTCATTCGCCATAAAGTGAGCGTGGAAACGTAGAGGATCGCCGGGATAGACGCTGTAACGTGACCCGAATCGAAGCCCAGGAGTCATGTAGTAGCCAGCCCCTAGCATGAACTGACATAGCGAGCCGCTTTCTGAGTTACGGGGTTCCACAGGCAACGCATAAGCTTCTGGAGAGACATGGTTGATGCTAGATGTTGGCGTGACGCCCAACAGAGTCACTTGGCTATGGCGGCGAGGTGCTGGATTGCCATCCGATTTGAGGCCATCAGCCGCTCCGGGACTGGTGGAGGAGGCATGGGCCGAGCTGGGATCACGCAGTCTCTCGTCTTTGCTGGCTGCTCTGGAGGCCTTCTGGGCGTTCATCTCCGCAAACACCTTCTGCGCCGCCTGTTTTCGCAATCGCAGCGAGCCAATGTACGCCCTCCGCGAGTCAGGGTCAAGGGATTGCAGAGCCGACTGGTGAGCGGCCGCATCATCTACGACGTACGCAACGTTTGTACGGATTAGAGCATCCACCTCTTCGGGCCGGAGCTCAATTGGCAAACCAAGGAATATGTTTTGCGTCGGCTGCTGCGGAGTAGTTCCCACCAAGGTTCCATTGGCGTTGGCTTTTCGGCGTAGTGCGTTTACGGCATCTGGGTCAAACACGAGATACCGCCCCGCGATATTGGCAATTCGAATGAGCCGAGGGGGGTCCATTGCAGCTATGATCCTTTCAAACGCGATGAATAGTTAGTTTCATATGTCTGCAAGCAAGCAAAAAAAAAAAAAAAAAAGAGTTGCTCTGCTTAAATAGAGAGAGAGGGAAAAAAAAAAAAATCATAAGTCGTCTTCGTAAAATTTGATTTTGTCATCAGTGTTCAGTGGATTGACAGATATTCAAGGAAATAATCATGTAGGGAAAATCTCCCCCGCCCCCATAAGGGAAAGAGGAGAAAAAAAAAAAACCCCTCGGTTTTGAATGTGCTAATGTGCATACGGTCGAGTTCTTACCTTGCATGTTTGGTAATCTCCCTCTCTCGGCTTCTCTAAGCTCTAAGTGAGGAGATGGAGAACAACAGATGGAAGGAGGTTGAGAGAAGAAAAAGAAAAAAGAGAGAAATAAAGTTTTTTTTTTTTTTTGAATCTCTTATATGCAAATATTGAGCTATTGTGGTGGGGAAAGCTATATGCCCCGATTGAAAAATAATGACCCACTGAATATTCATATTTCGAGTTCAAGGCGCATGCATCTAAGTGATGGGTACAAAGTACAAGTCCATAGTAATGGTTTGACCCACCAACACAATGTTATATAACATGGCAGGGCTCAATAATAAAATGCTTCTCAATAATAAAATGCTTCATGCACCGTACGGGAACTTTATAACTTGCAGCAGGAAAAAGTATTTAAAGGGGGAAAAAAAAAAAGAGAGAGAGAGAGAGAGGAAAGAGAGGGGAGAGAGAGAGAGGAAAGAAAGAGGAGAGAGAGAGAGGAAAGAGAGAGGAGAGAGAGAAAAAAAGAAAGGGGGCGACTTGTTGCAAGTTAAAAATCGAGTTTTGGCTTATTCTCGTTTGAAGGCCCATTTGTTGACCCCTCTTCGTCTCCCAATGGCGGCAGGCTATAAGGCGTGATGAGAAGCCCGCTTGACGCGCTGAGCTTAAAGGACATGTCCTCTTTTACCCAGCTTCCTTCCAACCCTCCTCCCTTTTCATGGAAAACGGGCAGCGAATGAATCCTAAAGAGTCCCTGCGCCCTATTTTCATTTGGGGAATTTCGGTCAATGTGGTGGTGAGGTTGGTGCTGAAGCGATATCAACTCCACCACCCCGTCGCAGAGAAGCTCTGCTCGCCGGACGAGCCCAGTCGAACGGGGATATAGCGAGATGGGCAGTGTCATCATTACTACAATCCTTGAAGGGAATTGTCGCAGCAAGGCACGGATGTGATGTACGAACTGCAACACCTCTTGTGGACGGCAGGCCGAAGGCGGGTAAGTAGTTGGGGAGAGTAAGCTGGGGATGACGATTCTGTGGACAGAAGTGGGAGGAGAGCTCTTGAGCCTGGTGGTAATATCGCTGATGAAACGCCGGAATGGTGACTGCGTTTGATCCATCCCGCTCCCGCGTGTGGTGTAAAACTGCCCCTGAGCAACGCTGTCCTCCAAACGGACCGACAGGTCGAACGCATGGCAGAAAGGGGCTATACCTTCTGCTGAGTCTGATATTGAGGGACCTTTTTTTATAGAAAATAAAAAATAAAAGATAAAAAATAAAACGAATCGTTATTAGCACATGGACCTACACATGCATTTCAAGACAAGCTCTCACCTCGTGTTGGTGTGGCTCTACTGCTCAACGTCTCATATCGCCAAGCAATCTTCATCTTGCTGTCCGAGGACTTGGAGCCGTTGGCCTCTTTGGATCGACCTTCGCTAGCCAGGCCCGGGAGCTCACGCCGCCAGTGATCCCCGAATCCCAAAACATGCACACAGTGGCCTTGAACGAGTCCCTCGGCGGCAAAGTAGCGAAGCAGAATCCCACCAAAATCGGTCGTCCCAGACTCCTCGACAAGCAGACAAGTTCCCAGCGGCAATCCCGCATGGCCTGCTAGAAGTTGGTCCAAGGATGAAGTCCCGGTAGAGGTGGTGAGTCTCCCATCATGAGGAGAAGGCCGGGTTCCTGGAACTGGCACCTTGGTTCGCTGTGATGGTGGCGCAAGCCCGGCAACACCAATTACAGTATTCCTCTTTCGAAAAGACATGCTAGAAGGTTTTTTTTTTTTTTTTTGGTGGATGGAGTTTTCCCAATGACAGCTAATCCAGATGAAACTGCAGGAAATTGAACGCAAAACGGTAGGCAGCCCGAGTGCTTTCCTTCAATACGATATTCTTTTTGCTTCCCTCAAAAGTATGGAGAAAGCAAAAATGAACAGGCGCAAGTCGTTCATTTATGTAGTGTCTTCGTCATACCTTAATCTTGACCTCGAGTCTTATCAAAACGTTAATTGCCCCGTTTCACCACTATCGCCAGGTGCCGCAAAGCAGTATATATATATGCACATATCCGACATCTTCAACCCACTAGCGCCCCTCCAACAAGGAATAAAATTGATTTTCCAGAGAACGACACAGGCCTGATATTGAAGAGAACAAGCCGGCCTTTTTCCCACGATATACGAAGCCAATTCCCAAAGCATTGCATACTAACGAAGAAGACCCGTCTTGTCGTCAGCTGAAAAAAAAAAATCATCGTCTTACAAAAATGTCCGGAGCCGGCGGTGGCGATGCCACGCTTTTCGAGGAAAGCTTCACTGTGACGGAGTACGATCAATCCAAATATGACAGAGTCGCACGCATATCATGCACGTCTAGCGACTCCCAGACCGTCATGACTCTGGATATAAACATTGAGCTGTTTCCATGCTCTGTATCGGATACGTTGCACGTCGTCCTCACAACTACACTATCGCCAGACGGCAGCAAAGAAGACGACAAAGGCTGGCGCGATGTCGGCAAAGCTGGCGATGCGCCAGCTACTCTCGCTGACCTCTACGACTACGTGTGTTACGGGAAGATATACAAATTCGAGGAGACATTTGATGGCAATACCATGTATGCGGACATGTGGCAATCAGCAGCCCAGAGGATCACTCCCTCTGTGTGTGTGTGTGTGAGAGAGAGAGAGAGACGAGGAGCATCTTTGCTAACGCCATGTTCTTACGACTTACAGAAACGCTTACGTATCATTCGGTGGATTACTCATGTCGCTGCAGGGTCCGGTCAAAAAGCTAACGCCATTACGGGTGGACAATGTCTATTTGCTAGTCAAGCGGTAAAAAGCAGCGCGTACTTTGGCAAATTACGAAGCGGGAGAAGAAGGGGGGGGGGGGTTAAACTACATTTACAAGCACATCCAGTGGCTTAATTCGTGAGCTCACATAGAGGAGACGCAATCAAATCCGACACACTTTGGCAGTGAAGAAAGAGGGATTAATAAGAGGCCAAAGAAAGAACAAAAACGCCCATATGACTTCATCTCATGTGGGAGGGAGTTTTCTATTGGGAAAAAAAAAAAGAAAATAAAAAGAAAATAAAAGAGAGAGGGGGAGAGAGGCAGATGGGGAGAGAGAGGAAAAGGAAAGGTGAAAGGAAAAAGATACTACTCAACAGCTAGCTTAGGTTGCTTTGACCGATTGCCTGTTGACTTGGCCAGGCCAATCGTACTGGTGTGGACCGGGGAACGGAAGGCTTCGGTGCATTTTTGCCTTGATGGTAGCCAAATCAGGCTCGTTGGCCTCGGTCAGAATGCCGCGACGAATGAAGAAGTCAATCATGACCAGCGCACAATTGGGCTTAAACTTTCCATCCCGCAAGTCCTTGTTAATCTCGTCCACATCGCACAGCCTGAATTCTTCAACTTCGCCGTCTTTGGGAAGAGGTATGACGTCGGCAGGCAGCTTGAGGTTATAGACCCATTGGCATTCAGGGTAAATATAGCCGTCCTCTCCAACATGCTTTGCCTCGGTGATGTAGATGTATGTGACATTCCCAACCCATTCAGCAGTGCTGCGGACCAAAGGATCCGGGAGGCTTGCCTCTTCATCAGCCTCTCGGATGATGCACTCAAAGGGGTCCTCACCGGTCATGAGACCTCCGGCCACAGTGTTGTCCAGCATGCCGGGGAAGGTTGACTTGTCGGATGCCCGCTTTGGCACCCAGATTTTGATGCCATGAGGGGCGGTCGGGCACTCGACATAGGCAATCATGTGCACCCCATATCGCGCAGTGCCAAATAGGCCCATGGCAGCCCTTTCCACACTGAAGAGGAGCCCCCCCTTTCGATCGTAAACCGGCCACAGTTCGTCGCGCCAGCCTTTGAGCGTCTTGAAGGTGCCCTTTGCACGCCAATAGCCCGTCAATGTCGCCGCGGCACGTGTTCGCTCCTCTTCCGTCTGTAGCGTCCCGAATAGCATGACAGTGCGGTCTGATGCATTGAGGCGCATGTCACCCCGTATGTCCTCGGGTGTTTGAGACAGTTCGTCGATAACCCAATCCGGCACAAAGCCGATGGCGTATTGGCCCTCGCCGTCTTCCCACAGCAGTTTGAACAGCCTACTTCGCAGGCTCTTCGCCTCACCCGTCTCATCATCATCGTACGGAAACCTGTCATGAGTCGTTTGTCAGCGGCTAGCACACAGAATGTGAGAGCCCCAGTCACCTGCTGAGCAAAAGAGGCGCTTTTTTTTTTTTTTTTTGTGAATGCCTGGCATGGAGAAGCAAACGCACTTATCCGTGTCAGCGATCAATTCCAGATTGGTCTTCATGGCGAGCAGTCTGGAGGGCTTGCTTGATATGGTGCTCAAAACGGTTGCTACATGTATGTACCTATGCGATTAGACTCTGTACACAGCAGATATGCAATGGGGACATGATGGAGGTCAATAAAGTCTCGCAGATGCCCTCTGTCACGAGCGTATGCCTTTTGATCACCAAAAAAACAGCTACAGCACCACTGGGCACGAGGCAGAAGAATCCGAGGCGTCCTCATGATGAGTGATTGATTGCTTTTGTAGAGCCGTGAAGCTCATCAGCACCTAGTTAGGCGTAGCAAATCAAGACGAAGCGGTTAAAAGTATAAACGTACTGGCAAGTGGTGTGAAAAGAAAGAAGGAAAGGAAAGAAAAAAAAAAGGCGATAAAGCCGGCATTCAAAACAAAACAAAACAAAACAAAACAAACTCAAAGGGCAAATATTTGCTGGTGTAAGATGGAGAGAGGAGAGCGATTTGAATCCCCTCGCTTGGTGGATCTGCCTAGCAGGCAGGCAGGCAGGCATGTTTAACGTTGCTTGAATGCACGCAGTATATTAATATGTACCTGCCAAAACCTGTTCTCTCCCACCGGCTAACTGCCTTTAGTAGCATTAACAGTTTTGATGCAAATTATTTCAGATTGAATTAAACCTAATTGATCTTGTTTCTTGCGTTTTCTTTTCTTTTTCTTTTTTTTCCCCCCCTCTGAGATATAAGTTTTTTTTTTCACCGTCCCTCGATAAAAGCATATACACTTACATATATACGTACACCACACAAAGCCTAAAGAATGGGATACTCCACGAGCATTCTTATCCTGTATCTCACACCAAGGCCAAATTCGTTTCCAGCCAAGAGAAAGAAAGAGAGAGAAAGAAAGAGAAAGAGATAGAAAGAGAGAGAGTGTGTGAAAGAGAGAGAGAGAGAGAGAGAGAGATAGAAAGAGAGAGACAAGAAAAAAAATCGATTTCAACATCCACCACTCTTCAATTCCTCCCGCCTATTGCCGCCGGCACAAGTTTGCGCGGATATACAACAAGCCACAAAATGTCCGGCCCTCTGTTTGGCATCGTCCCCGCCGGCCAGCCTCTCATCACCGACCCGACCTCGAACCCCTCCCCCGCCTCGTTTCTCTACGCCTTGCCCACGACAAAGCCCTTCTCCCACATCGTCGTCTTCCTTTTGCCCGGCGTCGCCCTTCCCGACAACACAGCCGCCGCCATTTATCTCACCACGGCTCGCGATGTCGCCGCCGCGGCGCAATCCAATTCGACACCCGACTTCCGCTTCCTCGGCGGCATCGGCCTCGGTAAGGAAAGTGCCATGTTCAAGGTCGGCGGCGCCGGTGCGGACGCCCAGAGCGGCGGCTTCATGATTGGCATCTCGGTCGAATCCGCCGACTCGGTCGGCCAGCGCCTGCAGCAACTTGCCGCCAGCAAGGCCAACGCATCGACGTCAGCATCCGCCTCCTTATCATCACCATCATCGTCGTCATCATCATCAACATCTACCGCCGTCCTCGCCCAGCGCATCATCCAAAACGCCTTCAACTTTCTCGCCAGCTTCAGCGGGACTGCGGGCCCCGGCGGTGTCGAGGTTGTTCCTCTCCGAGCCTTTGAAGACTGGTGGCGCAAGTTCGAATCCCGAGTTCGCTCGGATCCTAGTTTCCTCGAGAAGCAGGCTGACTGAATTTTCTTTACATCTTGTTGTATATTCGCATCCCCTCCTCCGCTATGCTCTCTTCCCACATTGGCTCTGTGGCGTAGAGCGGAAATCCAGCTTCACATGCATCGCTCCATCATTCTATCAGCATTGAATAAAACTTCGCAGCAGCCAAAAAAAAAAAAGAAAAAGAAAAAGAAAAAGAAGAAAAAAAGTTGGTTGAGCTACTCCCGCCTACAATCTTCATAGCACCGTAAAATCCTTTAATTAGTGCGTATTTGCACAACTCCCCCTAACCCCCCCCCCCCTTTTTTTTTTCTTCTCGGAATGGCTTTGACAGGCACACACACATTGGCGTATTTTTTGTATAAACCCACGGCTCAAAAATATGGTATATAGTTTGGTTTAGGCTCGCGTAGAGCAGAGCAGAGCGTATTTCTACAACTGGTTCTATGGCGTTGTGAATGACAAAAGTCTCTCCCCAAGCCGGCTTTGGAGACGCCGCTCCTCACCAGAAACTCCTATTTACGTATTTCCAAAGCAAAGGCGGTCGGTAGAGAAGTCGGGGAGATGAAGCAGGAAATGGACGTGTGCGAATGAAGCTGACAACGGTGAGATTCCTTGCAAGCTTCGATATGTCTTAAAAAAAACACACACACATAATCATGACTTTTCTTCTTGGAGAGCTGCCTCCATTGTTGTCGCTAGCTTCCCTGCGGTATCGTTATCGAGTTCTTCAAGCGAGTTGGGCTTCCAGCCCTACTGCGACGGCCGGCGTTCAGCATCTGAAGTGTCGGAGCAAGCCGTTCGCAGCTCTCCGTCCGTAGGACAAGCCCATGCCTATCCATCGCTGACGGCGGCCGCAAGTCGTCAAACCGCTCGAGGCTCGATTTCGATCCCGATAGGCGAGAGCCCCCGACATGTCTTGATGTCTCGCCACCGTCCGAGCCATCGGTCTCGTCGGACTCTGTGCCTCCGAGTTCAAATTCGCCCGCATCACCTTCTTCCATCACCCGTTCATAGGTGGTCGAGCTTCGGCCAAAAAACCTCCTCGCAAAAGACGAGCTCCTGGCTTTGCGGTAACGTCGGAACTTGCTAATCACTCTAGATCCCCATTCGGTTCTCCTTAGGAGATAGCCGATAAAGAGCAATACCAACATCAGCACCAGCAGACCGGAGACGGGCGTGGAACGACTCGTAAGAACGTCGTCGTTGTTGTCGTCGTTGTCGTCGCCATCGCCATTGCCATACGAATTTGGCAGCAGTGGCTTGGACCCGGCAAATTCAAAATCAGCCGGAGTCTCTGATCCCGTGTTGCTTCCGAATCCAACAGGAAGCGGAGACCCTTGTGGGGGGATCTGTCCAGCGGCATAGAGAACCATCTTGCCCAAGGTCCAGCTGACTTCAACGCCGCCAATCGTGTCGATTGGCTGGAAGGGGTCCAAGAACTCTTTTCCTTTGGCCTTTTCCACAGCTCCCTTGGTCGCATTGACCTTTTGGCCGGGGACGTCCCCTAGGCCAATTCGTGGGATGCCTATCCCCTCATATAGCACATTGATGAGCCACGAGGCCTTGAAGCAGGCTTCCCGGGCGTTCTCGGCCTTTTCTTCCAGAGTCTTCTTTCGTTTGTCCAGCCCGCTTTCAATGACTGACCAGTCCTGGCTGCAGAAATCATTGACCTCCTGCTCGTACGAGACCAAGTCGTAGACTTTGCTCTCCTGACCAAAGACGCCATGCGTCGTGTGCCAGTACTCAGAAACGCCGATGAAATGATTGACATCGAAATCAATGGCGGGCACATGTTGGCCGTTGAGCAAACATGGGTCGTCCTCGCATGGGACGTCCTTGCCCAGTAAGGGATACGTCTTGCGTAGACATTCGCTGAACATGCCTGTTCCGACGAGCGCCGCATCCGACGTCGTCCCGCTGGAGAGGGGCTCGCCCGTGACTGTAGTTCGCAACCCTTTCGGCAGGCAAGGGTCCGGAATGTCGCCCTTTGCCTTGCCGTACTGCTCTTGTAAGCTGTCGACGAACCGCTCCCGTGCCTTGTTAGCCCCGAAGCCGAGCCAAGTAGCCGTAAACACTTTGTACTCCGCGGGGGAGCCGTCTAGGCGCCGCAGTCGAACCAGCTTAAGGTCATTCTCGTGCTTTGCCGTCTCCGTGGCGTTTGGCGCAAAAGCAATCTGCGCCGACGCACCGCCCATGTCCAAAAAGCCATAGGTATGGTGGCCCTTGCCGTGCGCATGCTGGTCGGGCTTGTCGAAGCCCCCAAGCAGATAGTTGGCAGCAATCCACCCATACAACCCCTCTGTTTCGCCCGAGATGACCTGGACATGGCTCGCGCAATCAGGGAGCTGGAACCGCGTGTTAGCCCGCAGATATGTGCACATGCCCTGTAGCAACGCAGTCTGCTGGTGCTTGGGAAGGAATCGGACGCCAGCCGTTGCCAGGAGGAAGATGGGGGTCTCCGAGACTTGGGCTGCTGGTATCTCGGCGAGGGCCGTGTCGACCAGGGCCTTTAAATGATCGTGCCCGACAGCGGCGGCATTCTCAGCAAAAGAAGACACTCCCGGGTGTATCTTCTTGCTCTTCTGGAGCTTGAGCTTCGGTAACGTGTGGGCATCGGAGGCAGAAGCTTGCTTGAGGGCCTTGGTGGGATCCTTCCATTTGTAGATGTACACACGGGTGCCCGAGGAGCCAGCGTCGAGAATTACACCGTATTGACCTGCGCAGCAATGTCGGATTAGCGGAGCCGAGATCCTTTCTTCTTTTTCTTCTTTTTCTTCTTCATCTCCTTCTTTTTTTTTCCCAACTGATCTAGAGTGGGTTGTGTCGTGATTTACCCATCAGAGCATGCGAACCACGAAAATAAATTCGAGCCTCGCGCGGCGCCTATCAAACCCCGAGCTGCTATGATTCTTGTTTTATTGGGCCGACAGCCGCCAGCCGGGGGCAGGAAGGCGTAATGATGGATCGGTTCGCACGCCCCTGTCGAATGAATGAGGAACAAGGTTCGAAAAAAAATCGAGACAAGAACGACAAGAATGCTGGGAAGAGTCTTTGTCTCTCGGTTGGGCTCGGAAGAGTGAGATGTGATTGATTCAATGAGGAATGGAGGCGTCTCGAGGACAGGGCACAATCATTGGTCGTCGATAAGAAAAGTAAAGTAGGATTATGTGGCAGCAAATCGCCAAAGAAGAGGGGGGGGGGGGGTATCAGGGAAAAGAAATGAGGAAAAGAAGAAGAAGAAGAAGAAGAAGATGATGATGAAGAAGAAGAAGAAGAAGAAGGAGATGATGATGAAAAAGGGCTAGCGAGCGAATGGAAGGAGATTGTGCGACAGAAAATAAAAAGGGATCGAGGGTTAGGCGATCAAGCGATTGAACGAAAGACGGTGCAACAACAAGTCGTGGTGCGACGAAACAATGGAAAATGCAAAGAGTGTAACACGAGCAGCATGTATACGTGGACTCGCAGTTGTTGTCGGGCCACTAAGAGGCGCTGCAAGTCTCGCGCACAAAGGACCATTACGCCATGCCCAAAGGTACAAAGAACTACCTAACTTGACAGCGGTTCTACGGAGTACTAAGATAGTACCAGTACCTAAGGCTACCTTACCTTACCCAGTAGGTACTAGGTACACAACCTATGGAGTGCTAGTGTGCTAATGTTCATGTCGAGACAGTGCTATCTGCAGGTGGCTGTACTCTGTACTAGGTACATATGTAGGCACATTGTCGCCAGCGGCCGCTATTCCTTACCTGGTACCTATTTCGTCACTTGCTAAAGATGGAATACGAAGTCCATACGAAGTACTACTAGGTAGGTGCGTACGCTGTTCTCCATTCTCCGTTCTCCATACTACTAAGTACCTACCTAGTACGGAGTAGGTAACTGCTACCTACCTAGGTACCTTAAGTAGTACCACAGGTACTACCTGCACTTCATCAATCCCACAACCTGATTGGCTCTGCATCAAGAAAACAGATCCATCACACAACTCCCGAGGTCGTCTCGCCTATCGCTTTCATCTGATGTAGCTGTTGTGGATGAGAAGTTAATGCCTCTCCCGGCCCGCCCAGCTTCTTCCGGTCCAGCGCTACGCCTTCTGTGCCACACATCGCGATAGATCTCTGTGCTGCCGCAAAGGGACGAAACGGGGTTGTTGGTGGCATCATCTCCGGTGGAGAGATATTGGATGCGGAACACGACTGGTAATGGATTTGCACGGGGCCGCCGCCTTTGCCGTTCTGCAGTCTCTTGGGCGTTGGTGCATTAGTGCTCGTATCAATCGCCCGTGGCTTGTCATGTGCGCGGCTAACAGTGCCACCCTCTTCTGGACGTCTGCGTGATGGTTTGAATCGGCGAACGGTTTGTCTGAGCTGGCGGACTTGGTATTTGATGGCTGTGATGAAGGTAGCCTCTCTTTGGGGTGGTGGGCGCCTCCGCGGGTATTGATCTTTTGCTACATGCATGTCGGCCTTGGGCAGAAAATAAATGAAGGAATAAATAAATAAATAGATAATTTCACGACATGTTTCGCATAATGAGGGCGATAGAGAGGTGTACCAGTATAGTAATATATACACTGTATTTGACCCGTATCGGTATTTGTCTGTTTTGCTTTGTTCACTTGTCAGATTCTTAAGAGACGCCTTGGGTTGAAAGAGGACGACGAGCTTTTGCACACGAGTTTCGCCTTCACGACCGTTCTCTTTTCTTTCTCCGCCTGCTAGCGTTACTTTTCAGTTCATCTTAAAGAAGAGGTCGCGAACAAAACGCTTAATCTGCAAAACAGGCGCCATTCTCGGGCGGACAACTCACAGATCTCCGCCCAGATAGCTCAGGCGTTCCAATCAGAGACTCCTCAACGATCCATCGAGTCCAGAGTGGTTGGTTGGTTGGCCGACTTTCAGCCCAGATGTGAGGCCGACACCGGCCCATCCGTTTGGCCGCTGAGGAAAACTTGGAGAATTCATACCAGACGGCCTCATGCTGTCTCCCCTGGCAAGCCCTGTATTTTTAGCGATATTGGGTTGAAAAAGGTCCGCGCGCAGTCGATCGCTCGCGGCATGACGGTATGGTTGAGCTTCTGGTGTGAGCCCTGAAAAAAAAAAAAAAAAAAAAAACAAGGGTGAGTTAAAAACGAAATTGAAATCATGAATGAAGCGTGGTCTCACCATGGGGCTGAGGCTGTTTTCCTAGCCAGTTACTCTCCCTTTCGTACTGCTGCAGATTCGAACCCGACAGGCCGGGAGAGAATGCTGGGGCATCATATCTCATGCCACGGCTGAGAGGGAAACTGCGTTCATTGTTATCGCGGAAATGGCGGGAAAGAAATGTGTTGGATTCCTGGTTGTTTACTACGGGCTGAGGCACTGATGGGATGGAACTGTCCACAGCATCTGACGCCGCTCGCTCGATCTGACCCAATTCAGCTTTTCTCTTGACCTTGTTGTAAAGCTCTTGTGTCTGGAAGAGTTTGCGACTGTTATTTTTGAAAGCCTCTGCGAGCTCGTCGTGCTTCCGCTGTAGAACGTCTTGCGAAGCCGTCGCACCTATCCGAGTAAGCCCACGAGACGAGAAGGCGGATGTCTGAGGTCATGTACTATTCAGCTTCTCACACAAACCATTGATTTCTGCGTCTGCATCCCTGTATAGTCGTTCAAATCTAGCCCACAGCGTGGAATATTTTTCCGAGAGCGTCTTGTATAAATGCTGTTGGTAATGAAGGTTCTGGGTGGTTTGATACGCCCAAAAGCTGATGGCTCGCCCAGCACACTCCATGATGATGTTGGGATTCAACCCACTGAGGGCGCATGTCTTGTACTCCTCGGTAGGGTTTAGATTGGCGACGGCGACGTCTTCCGGTTTCGCTAGGTGGGCGTTGCATATAGGGCAGGTGGTGCATCTCTGGTTCTCTTGGCTTGCCAGTCCGATTTGCTGAACACATTCAAGACAAAAGATGTGGCTAAGTCGCGAACAAGTCCCTGGTCAGTATGGGGACTCTTATGCTCAGAGACTCCGTCATTGATCCAACCTGCAGGTCGTCACGACCGCGCGGTCGGTAAGCTCCTTTCTGCACTTGGGGCCATTGCAGGTGAGTGAATTCTCCATTGTGAAGCCGAGGGAGGCCTTTTTGTTGTATATGCCTAGCGAGTTCTTCAGTCAGGGGCGTGGGTTGATGGAAATCGGGGGGGGAGGAAAAAAAAGAAGAAAAAGGGGGAAAAAAAGAAAAGAAAAGAAAAGAACTGCGTAGTCGCCGTCACCGAACGTTTCTCGAATACAGCTCTTGAACAATGGCAGGAGCTCAGAAGCAGTTGAAGATGGAAAAGATGGAAAAAAAAAAAAAAGCCGTGAGGCGAGATGAACAGGCCTTCTTCGAACATACCCGTACTTGGATCGCCAATAATACGTGGAAGCGGTTATCTTCTTATCCCGCACAGTCCC
This sequence comes from Trichoderma cornu-damae, assembly GCA_020631695.1. Lineage (NCBI taxonomy): Eukaryota > Fungi > Ascomycota > Sordariomycetes > Hypocreales > Hypocreaceae > Trichoderma > Trichoderma cornu-damae. The sequence continues at coordinate 4,451,488 of CM036089.1, forward strand.
TGTCAAGGCAATAGCTACTACCTAAGGTAGTAATAGTAATGTTAGCACCTCTAGTAGGTACTTGTCATCTGAGTGAGATACGTACTAGATATTCACGATACTTCGGCACTTTCCTACCATGAGTGCTGAATCAATGTGTCTTTTATTTTCTTCTTCTTCTTTCTCAATTCCCTTCCTTTTTATAAGTACCTACCAGTCAGTATATGAGTGCCTAAGATACACACATGCCTTCGAAATTCAACATAATATACCTCTCGTTCAGTTACATCTCAAATCTCTCAGGGCCATCGCTACATCCATCTTCATGCAAATGCATATATGGATAGTAGTTTTAGCACCAGCTTATTGGACGGCATAGGAAAAAAAGGAAAAAAAAAAAAAATCCCCCTGGAATCTCTGCAAATGTCATCGTCATCCATCTCCGCAGATGCTCATCGTTCAGTATTAATAGCTGTGGATATATGCATTCTCCATTAACCCCCTTGGTCGCTAAATGCATCCCCCCCCTCTCTCTCTCACAGGCTCGTTTATACATTAAATCCGTGTCATCAATCCACCTAAGCCTCACACGCCTCTCTCATCTCAAGGCGGTGGGGCAAGTGTTATAAACGCAAAACCTGGCATCGGCTCTCAACCCCGTCAAATATGCAGGTATTGTCAATAGGGACATATTGTTTTGTAATGATTTTGATCACTTCTTGTGCCACCATGCCTCCGGTCACGGCGGAGATGTTGTGCAGCTCCCCACCGGCTGCCCGCGACAACTCCTGGGCTACCTGAGCCAGGCGCTCATTGCCCTTGAGAGCGGGCGCCTTTTGACAGACTGCAGCTATAATGTCGTCAGCCGAGATTGTCGGGATAGACGACGAAACGGCGCTCAAGGCAAGATAAATGGAGATCAGGGACGTTGGCATTTCTGGTCCGGCGGCGGCGGCAACTTGGTCGTTGCCGAGCTCTCGCTCTGGTGAAAACGGCGTCGCATTAGTAACGGAACCCACCTCGCCTGCTATTACCCACATTGCGTTGCCTACCCACCTATGATCTGCTCCATACTTGGGGGTTCTTCGCCCGTGGTATTAATGAGTTTGATGAACCGCGCATTCTTGCAGAACAACTCTACTTCTGCCAAGTCGATGTGTTCGCCACCTGAGATTTTATGAGCTCTATCCAAGACTTCGTTTGCATCTTGCCGAGCCTTGTCTTTGTATATATTCTGCAGCTTGATGTATACATTTGATTCCGCCTTCATATCAGGCAGGCCACCAGCCACGGGCAGGCGCTGATGCTCGACATAAAACTCCCTCATGGCTTCGGCAATGATCCAGAAACTGGACTTGGACTGCTGTTCATCCTTGTGCCGATATTCAAAAACCTCTTTTAGCGACGACGGGATTGGTGGTAGGACGACATGCTTCATTACGGCGGCGACAGCTTCGTCAAAGTTTTCTTCTCCTCCTTCGGGGTTGTCTCGCCTCGTGGCATTGGATACCAGTTGGCGAAATGCCGTCTTTTCGCTGTAGGCGGTCGGGCAGGCACCGTTGTGCTCCTCTTTCCAGACATCGAGATAGTGGAGCAAGATGACGACCATTGGAAGATGGCCATGGCCGTGGTGGTCTAAACCAGCAATGTCCTTAGTCATTTCATTTGCAAACTCGGAGAGCTCCGGCCACGGGGCGAGGAGCCTCAGATCTGTCGTGGCAGTTTCGTCTGGGTGAGTGTCAACGATGGGAAATGTCCCGGGTAGCGTGATCCGAAAGTACGAGTAGAATCCGACTGAGTGGATAGCCACAAGGGGCGCGCGGTGCTGGCGACCGTACGCCTCGATGACTTGAAGCGTTCCCGGCTGCAGGGGAAGGCTATACATGATCATGGTGAATGCCTCCGGCGCATCGAGCAGTCCCTGGAGACTGGCGGGATCCTAGATCAGATCAGCGCTGCATGCTCGATGCGCGTTGCGACGTAAAAAAGCAATCATCAAACGAGGGACGAGGGACGCACTGTCGCCGCAGAATCCCAGGCCCCATCGACCTCCGGGTTCAGCTCCAGGAGCAGTTCAGCACAGCACTGAGCCCTGGATTTGCCCAGAGAAGATTCGTCTAGGAAAAAGTTGACGCCGAGATCGACGTCTTGGACAACGGCGTCGTCGACAATGGTAAACTTGCCGATACCTGAGCGGAAGCACATGTGAGTACTCGCACCCGGGCCCAATCATTGGGCAGAAGGCCAACAAACCGGGCAGAACGAGATTCTTCAGAGTCTCAATACCGACCGTGCCGGGTCCCGAGTTTATGAGGAGGATGTTTGCTGATTCCAGGGCGGCCTGGCCCGAAGCAGCCCATAACCTGAGCTGGCGATCGTATTTCCTTTCCTTGTCTGACGGGCCATGCAGCATGGGAGGCGTTTGCGCCAGCATCTCCGTCATGCTGAGCTGGGCGCTTGCGGGGTAGCCAGAGCAGGCAGGGCGCGCTGCGTGTGTGCCTTTGAGGGTGTAAACGTGCCAATGTGCTGCGCAAAGACGCAGATGGCAAAAAAAGCTGTGATGTCGGAGCGAGATTCCCCAGCAAAAGGCAGAGCTTCCGGTGGCACAGGCCCGGCAATGGCTGATGCAGCTTGTTTTGATGATAACCCAAAAGGCGTAGTTTCGAGGGACCTCAGTTTAAGCTTTATTACTAAACGTACTAAAACCCAGTACCTAGTGCCACCAATACTACCCTCTGCAGGCTAGAGGGGACAGGCTAGCCTTGCCTATTCTGGACTAGGAAGCAACAGCCTACTTATTTATATGTAGGCGCGTTATTAGATAATCTCGACCTGGTTGTTGCAACTAATGCCGCTTTTGCTACTCTACACATCGTGACATTCTCACCTCGCAACATTCTCACCTGCGCAGAGGCAGTCAGTCATAGTGGCGGTTTAAATGAAAAGAGGCACGTGGGGGGGCTTCTATTGCTTTTTTTCTCATCAATCTTCGGCAAAAGAGCAAATCTCTAACTTCGTCGCTTGAGTTGACATCTCCCTCTCTAACAAATGGAACGTTCCATATAGAGAAGAGAGGGACGCACCGACGCTCGTCAAAACACGCGAAAAGGCATATAAGCAAACTTGAGGCCTCCCTTTTTTTTTTTCTTTTTTTTTTCTCTTTTTTTTTCTTTTTTTTTTTTTAACTCTCCTACATGTATTTCCTCATTGGTCAAGAGCCGGCCAAACGTACGGAGTAGTTCTGCTCTATTTATATATACGGCGTCAAGACTCGACTCGGATCTTATTGACTACGCAGCACCAACAACGTAAAAGGCTGGCCTCCTATAGACATGCTTGCTTCTCGAACGAGCTATGCATTTACAGTCCAGTTTGGGCCAGCAAGTGTTGTGATTCTGATTCAACAAATTGCTTCGAACCATGTCACACGCACATGCCGATTTCACTGCTCTGCTCTCGGTCAGCAACGATTGGCGGCGGACGGCTGTAATTAACTTGGATCTCAAAAAATTATAATAATAATAATAAAAAAAGGGTACTCAAAGCTGAAGCTGCACGCAAACAGAGAGAACCCCTTCAGCAGCTTGCCTTGAATTGGTCATCGTAGTTCCCGGACCCTGGTGTGCTTGTTTTACTGCTCGAATCTGGACGAGATGGTCATCTTCCCGCTTGTCTCGCCTAGCATGGTACTTGGCCCGAGCCGATTCCAATTGTTTAATCGCTCTTGCTTTTTCCAACGCTGTAGTAGTAAACATTCACAAGATTTCCTTTCTTTCCGCCTTTTCACTACAAAGGTATCCGAGGCTGTCTATTGGGAACTTCTATCACCGCACTCCGAGGACACTTGTTATGCCTGATCATGTCGTCCTCCTCGAGATCTATAAACGCCAGCTGCGGAGACGAACTCCCGGACGCCACACAATCACCCGATCTTGAGCGAAACGTGGAACCGCGACACGCAAATAATGAACGGGATCCCGAGGACAGGGTTGCTGCCATGCCAACATGGCGATTTTGGTTATTGTGTTTAGGGTGAGTGTCGCTAGTAGTTCTCGGGGAGAGAGGGGGAGAGAGAGAGAGAGAGAGACTGCATAACACGGGCCAAACTGACTGATTCGGTTCCTCAGAGTCTGTCCAGGTCTGCTACTGTCTATCATCGACTCTTCAGTCCTAGCGACCAGTCTACACACCATCGGGATCGAGTTCCAGGAGCGTAGTTTGATCAACTGGGTTGTGTTGGCGTATTCTCTGGGTTACGCCGGCTTCACTGTTTCATCCAACACTGTCTCAGACGTCGTGGGACGGCGTAGTGCTTTCGCAGCTTCCCATGTCATGTTCTTGTCGTTTTCCATTGCGTGCGGATGTGCTCAACACGTGAAGCAGTTGATAATATGCCGAGCGTTTCAAGGGATAGGCGGTTCCGGTCTGTGAACATGGAACGCTTCTTTCTTCACGGGCACGACGAGGAGATCACTAATCATGCCCCGCAGGACTCTACGCCTTGTCAATCCTGATACTGACCCAGCAGAGTCCACCACAGCTTCGTCAATACATAGGTAGCATCATCGGGATAGTTGTTGCGGGTGCCGGGCTTCTCGGACCCATTTTGGGTGGCACGTTTACTCAATACGTGAGCTGGCGGTGGATTTTTTGGATCAAGTTTGCAGCTCCGGTAGTGGATGTCATGACAACAGAACGTGGCTGACATGCAAGACAGCGGGCCGATTGGTCTTGTTTCTCTGCTCATCTTCCTTGTCAGCTGGCCTGGGGAAGAGACGAGGCCACATGCTCGGCTTCGATCATGGAAACGATTCGACTTTGCCGGCACCGTATTGGGGATCGCAGCTTCGGCCCTCGTTGTGTTTGCATTCCAGAATGCAGGCGAATCTGGGCCCGGGGCTTGGAAGAGCGCAGTCTTCATTGCGCCAATAACCGTCGGCCTGGCCTGCTGGATGGGGCTGTTCGCTTGGGCATTCGCCGTTGATAAATGGTTTGCTCATTCCATCGTCCCCATCTTTCCCGTCCAGCTTTTCCAGAATCGGCTCTACACAAGAAGCACAATAACGACTTTGCTCATGGGCTACCCGCATCTACTTTTGATATTTTGTTTTCCCATCAGGATGCAAGTCGTGAGCGGTAGGAGTCCACTCATCGCCGGCCTGACGATGCTCCCTATGCTGGGAACAGTTGCCCTCGGGAGCATGGTGAGCGGAAAGGTCAATGCGAACAACAACAACAACAACAACAACAAAAGTCATCTTGCCGAAACCATGCGCTGCGGCACATGGCTTATGGCTCTTGGGTGTGTGCTCCTCACAACCGTGCGAGGATCTGAAGATGACGCAAAGGCACTCGGATATCTGGCCTTTGCAGGTTTTGGTTTTGGCCTATGCACAGCGGCAGCGACCAATGTGATTGGCGTGGAAGTGCCGACGCAGCAAAGGGGTAGGATCTCTCTCTCTCTCTCTCTCTCTCTCTTTTTTTTTTTTTTTTTTTTCTTCTTTTTTTCTTTCTTTCTTTTTTTCTAGGCTAACCTTTGGCTTGTTAGCATCCGCTCATGGCATCGTTGCGCAGGCAAGAATTCTGGGGGGGAGCCTTGGCTTATCGGTTTCTACGGTGTGCCTACACACTGAAGTCATTAACCGACTTCCCGATATTCTCACCCCTGGAGAGCTGGCTTCTTTCGATGGCGACGTGAAGCGTATAATGGGCGATAGCTTGGAAGCCATACAGTTGGCATATGTATCGGCGTTTCGTAGGACTGTCCTGACAGCGGGGATCATCGCTTGCTGCGCAGTGATGTCGACTTTCTATGGTTCTCGACTGCATCGAGAGGGGCTGCATCGAGAGGACGACGAGCAGGGACGACACGAAGAGACAGCATTGGAAGAAACGCAACCGAGAGCCACAGAACCGTTGATACCTTTTCAGGATGTTGTTCACCCAAGGGCTTGATGTATGGATTAGGCACGGGAGCCACCACCAGCAATGGCGAATTGGGTATATTTCCGGGTGTTGCCATGGTGTTTATGATTGTTTATTAACATATTACGACTGTTTTGTTCTTTTTTTTCTTTTCTCTTCTTCTTTTTAAAAAGGGGCGAAATTATTGGTAGAATGTTGCGGATCAACTGCTTGCGGCCCTGATACATGTTTTTATTTAGTTCTTTATTTATTGATTTCGACAAGATGGACCCTTGGAGCGTCATTTTGCAACATACCTAGTAGGTGGTAGGTAGATGGCACGGGTTCTCTGGATCCCTTTTCCCTTGATTCCTCACCTTTCGGATAAGTGATGATAGCGATTTCGTATGAGGATGAGGATGAGGATGCTAGGGCGTTTGGCCGTATCTCTGTGTGTATAAATGAAACAAACATGTATGAATGATGAATGGTGGTATCATTTATTTATTTATTTATTTATTTATTTATTTGCAGCGCGGGGTTATCACCAAGCCCGGCTTTGTGGGCAAAAGTGGGGGAATTTGGCAACTTTGGGGGGAACCAGAGAGAGAGAGAGAGAGAGAGAGAGAAGAAGATAAAAAAAAAAGGAAATTGCCGCGCTACTCGTCATTTGCTTGCTGAATGATGAATTGATTGCTAACGTAGAATTTCCCTCAGCTCGTGGTTGTGGTAGGTCATGACTCAGTAATTGATTATCTATACGGAGTATGTATATCTATATCTATATATATTTTTTTGGCACTACCTTAACCAGGTCACGGCAAGCCCACGTTTCCTTCCATGCGATAATTCCATCCGTTTGGGTTTTTTCCCTCTCTAGCCTCTATAGCCATTTGCTTCACAGGCGCCTTTTTTATTTGTTTTTTTTTCTCTTTTTTTTTTTGACCAATTTAGCCTGCGTGCTCTAATTCATAAGAGCTGAGCCACGCCACACAGCAAAGGTGAAGCGTATCTTGATGCCTTTCGTCCAAGCCAGAGCCACGACCAGTCTTTTCCGCGGCGCTGCTGTGACTCGTCTGTCCTCTCGGGGCTACTGTGCCTTCTCATATAGCCTGAGACGGTTTCTCCCTCGCACGTCGTCGTCGTCGTCGTCGTCTTCTTCTTCTTCTTCGCCTCTTCGCCATCGCAATCTTTGCTCTGCCTTCGGCCCCGCCACAGGCATCTCTGAGCGCAATATGGCGTCTTCTTCCGCGGCAGCCAAGCGCCTCGAGGGCAAAACCATCCTCATCACGGGAGCGTCTTCTGGAATCGGGCGGTCAACGGCGCGCGAGTTTGCGCGCACCAATCCCAACGGCAACCTGCGGCTCATTATCGCGGCTCGTCGTGCTGATTCTCTGGAGGAGCTCGCTGCTGAGATTCGCAAGGAGACCAATGGTGGAGTCAAGGTGCTGCCCGTGAAGCTTGATGTGAGCAAGGCAGATGAGATCCGGGGCTTTGTAAATGGCCTGCCGGAGGAGTGGAGGGATATACACGTCTTGGTCAACAATGCGTAAGTTTTTTTCTTTTTCCTTTTTCCCCCTTTCTTTCCCTTTTTTTATCCGCTCTCTTCTTCTGCCTTCTTCCTCTTCATCCTCTCCCATTATTTTTATACCGCATGTTGCAAAGCGACTGTTTGATTCTCTTGTTGTTACATCCTATAAAAAGCGTCTCGCCCAGCATCTCATGAGCTCCAACTGAGCAATGCGCCTCATTTGAAATGAACCAAAATGATGAGAATAATAATAATAAATGGCTAATCATGCAAACCCGTGTCCCCTCGCCTAGCGGACTTGTCAAGGGTGTGGCCAAAGCACCTGAAATTGATGAGCAAGATATGAACATTGTCTTTACAACAAACGTCACCGGTCTCATCAACATGACCCAGGCCATCCTGCCCATTTTCCTGAAACGTCCAAACGGTGGCCAGGGAGACATTATCAACATTGGATCTATTGCCGGTATGCCATGAGAGCCCACTGCCCCCTCCGCCTTCCTCCTCCTCCCACCCTCAACACGTCGCGATGTTGATTCAGCTTGTGCTGTGTAGGCAGGGAACCATACCCTGGGGGCTCAGTCTACTGCGCCAGCAAAGCCGCCGTCCGAAGCTTCACGGAAAGCTTGAGGAAAGAACTCATCGCCACTCGCATCAGGGTCATCGAGATCGACCCTGGCCAGGTTGAAACGGTATGGTCCTCTGATCTCGGATCCCATCCATGTGCGGTTTGCTCATCGTCAACCCCTAGGAGTTTTCCATTGTCCGTTTCTACGGAGACAAGGCCAAAGCCGATGCCGTCTATGCGTAAGCCTCGCCCAGTTCCCTCGTGGCTGATTGCAATTGTTCTTTCAAGTTCGGGACCTAACGTTGTCACCACCCAGCGGCTACGATCCCCTCACACCTGACGATATCGCCGAGATCGTTGTCTTTACCGCTACCAGGCGAGAGAATGTCGTCGTTGCTGAGTCGCTGCTGTACCCGAACCACCAGGTAGGCCCTCCTGCGTATCGACGACCTCTCGGTCCATGCTTCGTCATTACTAACGGGATGAAAAGGCATCTGCTCTCATTATGCATCGCAGGACAAACTAGATTAATTGACAGCGTGTGTAAATATCAGCATGGGTAAAACCTGCACATTTTAAAATTGAATTTAGAGAATTAAAATGGCACCCTTTCAATTTTTGCGCTGCTTGGCAGTCGTAATTATAAACTACAAATCGTGATACGCTGTAGAAGAAGTTCAAATTCTTTCAGCATTTTTTTTTTATAAAAAAGGACATCCTTGCATGTTCGAAAGGTTCTCTTGCCCCCAACCCACATGGCCAACAAAAGCCGGCACAGAATCAGGGGCCTTCTAGGATCGAATAATTCAATCTACCAACGTTCCGTTAAGAATCCATTCTGAGATGAATCGGATCCTTGCTGTCACAAGTGACAGCACCGTTGGGGGGGGGGGGGTGTCCTTTGGGATACACGAAAATATTGCGGGGAAATAAAAAACACAACTCTGATGGGGGCATCTTCTACAGCAAGACGTATCGTCATTCATCAATAGACCGACCTTGTTCGTATAGTTTGTGAAGTCTTTTTTTTTTGTGTGTGTGTTGTTGTTCTTCTTTCTTTTTGCTTTCCTCAATCCCAAGACGCCACGCTAGAATGAAAACAACAAATTGAAAGGACCCACCCGGCCACAGACTATCGGCAAGTCTTGAAAAGAGCACAGTAACTCGCAATATCAGATTACACATTTCAAGTCATCAATATCCCATGCTTCAGTCCCCTATGTGTTGGAAGAGAGGAGAAATCGACTCGCCGTAATGATTTCGGCGAATGGCTTCTGCCAGGAGAAATGATAGATCCAGTATGACCAGCTTGCTCGAGTTCCTCACTCGCTCCTCGTTAATGGGGAAGCTATTAGTAACGACAATGGTATCGATGCACTCGCATGCTTGCAGCTGCTCCAGGCAGTCCCCACCAAAGACGCCATGCGTGGCAATGCAATACACCTTCTTGGCCATGCCCCTCTTGACCACGGTTTCGGCCGCAGCGATCCACGATCCCGGCTTGTCAATCATGTCGTCGACTATGAAGACGGTACGATTTCTCACATCGCCCACCAGTGTGATCATGTGCTCCGCCTTGGGATCTTCAAAGGCATTGTCTTCCTCGTCGGAGCTGCTTTCGCCGTTGGCGCCGCCAGCCAGTGACTGACGGTCGGGCGCGAAGAAGGACGAAGCGTGAGACATGGTCATCGGATCATCCTCATGCACGCTGTTTCCAGCCGTGGACCTTGCCGGAGATGGGAAATCATCTTCCACAATGTGGCCTTGAATCAGCCGGCCATGAATGACTTCCTGGGCACGACGGTCATCATAGTCAGAGTCGAGTTGCACGGAACTCTTGCGCCGCGCCGCGCGCTGGTCTCCTGGAACAGGATCAGCAAGACTCGTCGCACTTGTCGACAAATCGCCAGACCGAGTGGGCGAACCTTGGGAGTCGGTAACAACCCTAGCACTCCTAACCGGGGTCCTCGCTCCGTTGCGTGTTGGCACGGGTTTATCCGGTTTGGATTGATGGCCGTCGCCCTGCGCCGAGGAGCTCTCGAAGACAGGCCGCCGATCGAACCCATCGAGATGGTTCATGATCATGCTCCCCGTCATGTTTGTGCCACGTCTCCTATCGGTGGTCACCAACCCAAAATTCAGCTTGAGAGCATCGGCGAGCGACGTGACTCGCTTTGTCCCGCCAGGGTTTTTGGACACCACCACAGCCTCTCGCCAATTTGGCACGTTTCGCTTGATCCATTTAGCAATAATAGGCTCGGCATGGAGGTTGTCGACGGGACATCTGAAAAAGCCCTGCATCTGCGACGCATGCAGATCAACGGTGATGACGTGCTTAACGCCAGCAACACCAAGAAGGTTGGAGAGCATCCGTGCGGTGATGGCCCCTCTAGGAGACTTCTTCTTTGATTGCCGACTGTATGGGAAGTAGGGAAGCACAGCTGCGGAGCAACGTCAGCAACGTTTCACAGCAGAAGCCGGTGCTCGACCATCGAACCTGTGACTTTGTTGGCGGAACCGCCCTTGCAAGCGGATATCATGATGAGCAACTCCATGATGGAGTCGTTGATTCTGGAACTCCCAGATTGAACGACGAAGACATCCTTTTCTCGGACGCTGGTCAGGATCCTGACACTTGTCTCGCCCTTACGAAGAGTGAGTTAGCATCTGCCGAGGCCGACAATCAAGGAACCAAAAACGACGACGAAGAGCTACAGGAAGCTCACATTGGAGAATTGGGTCAGCTCCGCATTAGCAGGAATCATGCCCAGGTTCTCACATATTTGACCGGTGAGAGCTGGGCACGAGTTGCCAGCGAAAATGAGCGTGTTGCGCATTGCGACCAACCCTTGAGGGAGAAAAGGGGGAAAAAAAAAAAGAAGAAAAGAAAAATTTGAGAGGAGGAGTTGGGCGAAACCAACCAGCTTTTTTTTTTTTTTTTTTTTTTTTTTTTTTTTTTTTTTTCCCTCTCAGAGCGTGGAGACCTGTGAGTTATACTGTGTGGATTTCATGCAAAATTACGGTACCCTGTAGTGCCATAGCCAGTATCGGTGACCCCTTTGATTGGCTCTGGACCTTACAGTGCGAATAAAAGTACAGGCCCTCATGTCATTGCCCGCATATTCTTTGGCGGGGCGCTTCTGAAGCTCCTTCCGCACATTTACTTGATCGATTTCACGAATCAAACGACCTTGTCGGTTGCTGCTTAGGCTGGCGAGCACATTCATTCTGCAAAAGCTTATCGCATACTAATATGGAATGCGAACTCCCCCGAAAATAATAACAGCCTAACCTTATCTTATCTTACCTTTCCTTACGTACATATGTACACACCTTACATACTACCTGTACCTGTATAGGCAGTAGTACCTACTCCCTACATACATACCAAATACGTACATCGACCTCGAGTCTCAGTCCATCTTCATCCATCAAGAGCCAGCAGGCATGGGAATTCCTCACCTAATTACCACCCTGGAGAGCTATGCCTCCCATGAGATTCTACAGCACCAAACGGTCGTCATCGATGGCCCAGCCTTGGCGTACCATGTCCTTCACCTATGCCGAACTCAAGGAGCTATCCTGCCATCATACTGCCTTCTTGGCCAATTCGTCATAGACTGGTTGGATCGACTGGAGGATCAGCAGGTAACCATGTCAGATTCTCACTAGGAAAAGAAGAAGAAAAAGCTGGCTAACATCCAAACAGTCGAGCCATTTACTTTGATGGCTACCTGCCTGCCTCCAAACAGCTGGTTCGTATGGAGAGGGTGGTAAAGGTAACCTCCCGGCTCAACTTGTTCTATTCTGCAAATTCCACAGCCTGCCCTCGCAAGCATGTGATTCCCACAAACGATATATATCTAGATACATCCAGCCCAGCAAGATCAACCGACAAGACATCTCTGGACCCGAGCTTTCTGGTACCTGCAATCATCGATGCCATCCGGGGTAGTCCTAGATACGGTGGTAAATGCTTCATTATTCCTGGAGAGGCCGATGCCTACTGCGCTTCGGACATTGCGGGGCACGGCGGGACAATATTGACATCTGATTCCGATTTGCTCGCGCACGATCTTGCTAATGGCAAAGTCGTATTCTTTCGAGACATACACGAAAACGCCAGCTCGATGCTGGCCTGCACGGTGTATGCCCCTCGAGAAATTTACACCAAGCTTGGGTTATCAAAATCCGTCGACGCTTGTCGGCTGGGGTATGAACGCCTGCGTTCCCCCAATGCTACGCTTCCCATGCTGTTGAAGGCCTGCTCGGGGCCAATAGTGGATGCTGCAGATTATGACCAGTTCCGTCGGCAATATGTCTGCCACGAAGAGGCTCCAGTACCGCAGTTGATGGAGGGCAGCTTGCTCCCATTGAACACGCTAGATCCAAGAGTCTCAGAACTACTCCTCCAGATTGGGCAAGCGCCCAAAATCAATGGTGTCCAGGAAAAGGTCAAAATTTTCCTTCCTTCTTTAATCGAGAATCCCAACAGGGGGACTTCTTGGGACACAAGCGCGCATGTCCGAAAATTAGCTTATACCGCAGCAAGCCACTATCTTCAATGCCGTTCCTCGGTTTCGGTTGAAGAATACAGAAGGGTGCAAAACGTCTTTCAGAAGGGACGAGAAATCCCACTGCTATCCCATGATATGGCGGAGAGTGCAGCCAGTGAACTTTCGGTACTCATGAGCCGAGTAAAGGAGACAAAAATACCACAGCAGCACCGCTGGATCCTGTTATGCTTGGTACTGGATGTTATGGAAAGCAACCAGCAGGGTAAAAAGTCACATACCCTAGAAACACTTCAACGAAATGGCGGCAGTTTGGCCACCGCTAAGGACAAGATTTCATGGGATATAATTCACTTTAGCGCACATATCCAAGCCGGATACTATTCGCTCCGTATTCTGAACCAAGTGCTCTCCGCTGTTGTTATCAAGGACAACAGCGCAGATGACCTAACTCTCGACTTGATTCAGATCCGCAGGCTGTTATCAGAGCTCCCTCCCCTTTCCGAATTTCCAGATATTTGTGTACAATCTGACTTCATAAAAATATCAAAAGAGCTTCAGATTTGGCGCTTTTTATCTGAATGCAATATAACTTTTGAACAGGCTTTTCCTCGCGAACCCGAACGTTCTCGTCATCCTATACAAGAAAGAAAGCAAAACAAGTCGGGGGGGGAATTACATGGTGTCAACAAGAAGCCAGGCAAGAAGTCAAATAATACAAATAGGGGAAACATGTTCAACATCCTCTCCATAGATAGATAGAATCCTAGATGAAATCATTTAATATCTGTTGGGGGGACGGTGGAGCACTCGTATTTTACTTCCAAATGTAGAGTGACAACCAACAGCAGTGACAAAGCACAAAAAGCAGCCAGGGATATAGTTTTTTTTTTTTCTTCTCCCTATTCAAAACGATTTAGAGAAGCTTTCTTTCCTTCCACATATTCAAACTAGAGTAGGCCCGTGTATGTCCGCAAGTAGTTGCAGAAAGTCAGTTGAAGTGTCCTCCTGATCTTCAACGTCCTGAATCAAGTTCTCCTGGATATCTCCATTGCCAGCTGCGCGAAGGATTCTCCAAGCCCGACGGAACTCGTTGCGAATCGACACGATTCCATTGTGTGTCACTGTTCGTGCCACGTTGTGATCTATTTCGAATGGATCCTCGATGGCAAAGAGATATCGAAGCCGAATCTCTTTGACCTCTCCGCTCTTGCTGCTGTGAGAAGCTGCTTGCGGCTGAGCATTCGGTTGTGCAGGAAATGCTTGAGCAGTTACGCCAGCAGCAGTTGCATTTTGAACTTCGTAGACAGTTTTTGCTCCCGTCCAGCCCTTGTCTTGCTTTGTCAATATCCCGCCATGTGTTCGTATACTGATGACATTTCGACCCCAGTCAAAGCCCCTGCCAAGCCCATTGCTCATCATGCCGGTCTGAGCAAAGTATTCGAAAAAACCCCTCAGCAAGTGGCCTAGGCTCTCCGCGTTCCCATTGAGCTGGTTATGGGATGCTAGCCTAATGATTTCCTCTTCGTTTCTCCAGAACTGAATGTTGTAGCCTCGGCAGCTTACTGTGGATTGCATTTCGGCGGCAGACAAGTTGTTGGGAGGCATAGGCGCAAGCTGCTGGAGGTTGGGGCAAACAAAAGGCTGCGCAATATTAACAAGGTAATGCAAAACCATCAAAACATAACCGTAGCTGCTCAAAGTGCCGCGATATCCAGAATTGATGCCTCGCACTTTAGCCCAGTGCTTGACAAATAAAACCATGGGCCGAACCCTTGGATCTGTGTGCGAATAGCATCGTAGCAGAAGCGTGTTCTGGAGAGCCAGGTGAGCAGAGAAATTGATGTCGCACTGGACTCCGGCGTCTGTTTCGGGAAATTCCAGCGGATCGCGATACCTCTCACGCGGCTGATTTGGCGCCAGCTTATGAGGATCGATCAACGTCTTGATACGGGCAAAAGTAGTGGAGAGCCTGGCTGGGATTGGCATGATGTAATACGACTTCCCCGGTCCCATCATTCTCCTTTGAAGGGGGCGCCGCAACAACTCAATGTACCGTGTGATGTCTGGCACGCAAGCCGCGTCGTATAGATTGTTTCTGACGGCTTTTTCAAACTCGTCGGCTAGATGAAGGCATTTGTGACGGCACCCCACCGATTGGATCGTTGCCTGCTCTGGGTGTTGTTTAAGATAATCACCCAATTGCCGTCGTATCTCTTCGTGAAAAACTCCGGTAATATATTGGCCAATTGTAGCTTCTTGTGCTGCGTATGGAGAGCTTCCTGGGTAGGACTCCATACTATTCATGATGTTCACTACTCTGATGTAATACTGTGCTGGTGTCTCTTGCTGATACTGCTCGAGCAGTAATAGCTGCACGGAAGCAATTTTCCTAACTTTTTCAAAGGCTAGCTGGAGTTCCCTGTTGTACAAAACGGGATCAATCTCCGATAGCGGCCTGAGCTGTAGTAATTTCCATTGCCTGATGATTTTCTCGTCGTCCGCTTGTCTTAGAGTAGGGCCCTCGCTCCATGACTCCAATCTGCGTAATATATGTTCTCCTTGCACTTGAGTGAATATCCCAAAGAGAGAGCGACGATGGCTTGTATTTGAAGGGGGGTCCTCTGCGGAAACGGAAGGCAGCATGGCAACACGAGTTCGCAAGGATGCATCTGCCAGCCCTTGGATAAATGCAAGGCAGACCCGGTCTAGAATGTCCCAGTCGGACTGGCTAAATTCCCTCCAGTTTAAGGCGTTAACGTCGTAGCCGCCAGCTCTTCGTAAAATGCGTTTAGCCAGGCCATAGTAGGAATCGAGAGAGTGTTTGGGTCCCTGTTGAAGTCGAAAACGCTGTGGCTCGCCAGAATCCTGAAAAATTATCTCGAATTCTCGCAATGAATCCGATGCGGCATCGACTGCTGCCCCGCTTTGCACATGGTCATCGTCATCGCCACCATGAGCAGAGCTGTCGTTATCAAGCTCGGCCTCAGCAGCTCCAGACTGATCGTCATCAGCGCCACGTTCCCATTTTTCGCGCTCTTCCAGGAGCCCCTTTAGAAGGGCTTCCGAAGGGAGCTCGCAAAGTTTGATGATGGGGACTCTAGTGCGACTGAGAAGCCTCGCGCCAAGGCCCGCTTGCAAAAACGCTTTTTCAAGCAATCGAGGTATAGGGGACCCGGGGGCATCGGGCTGAATCTTGGACAGAGGTGATAGCAGGCCAAGATCCATGTCCGAGGCTTTTGTAGCAAATCCAGAAGAAAGGCTGCCGAAACACTTTAGCTCCACGGAAAAGGGGGGGAATATATTGCTAGCATCCTGTTGTTCCTCGAATTGGCTGATGACTCTACGGCAAATATGTTCTATCCGCTGCCGGAAGGATTCCTTTTCCGCTATTTCGGATCGATCAATTTCGGAATGGGCTACTACTTGGCGACAGAGTACATCTAGTAGATGAGCCTGGTTTGCAATTTCTTCCGATTTGATATAGGAACGGTGATGGGTCGAGCCTGTGCTTTGCTGTGCGCCGTGAGTTGGTCGTGTGTTAAATTGTCTCGACGAAGGCGAATTCGGGTACTGAGGACCATTCCAGGAATTACGCGAACGGGGATACTCCGAGGGCCTCGGCGCCGTCCAAGCATGAGACTGCGAGGCCGTCCATGGGGGATTGGGATTGGGCCTAGCTGTATGGATATAGGCAGGCAATTGTGGTCGCGGCTCGGGGGTGATTGTGAGCTGAGATGTCATCTGGCGCCGTTGAGCCTGGTTTGGGCGCCTCCTGGCGGGCTTGGGCGAATGCGGCCCATGCTGAGACGTGGAGCTTAGAAGCGTATCATCGCTTGGATAATGGGAATTGGCAGTGTAGTGTCCCGGAGGATAAGGAGATTGCGACGGCAGCGCCTCCGGGAACGAAGGCGGCTGTGATGTCGAGATCTGGGTGCGAGCGGCTGCAGAGGGAAAGCTTGCGGGGTTGTTACTCGGATTGGAGTTTGTAAGAATCAGATTCCGAAGACGGCCCTCGAGGCCAGAGGCCGATTCATCGTCCTCGGCACCAAGCGATTCTCCATGATTAGGTAGCATCTTTGTTGTGGCAACGAGCCCAAAGCAGGCGACAAGAGGAGAAAATCGCAGTGGCGATGAATGTAGGCTAGGCCCGTAGCGCTCAGCACCTTGGAAGCTTTAATTTAAATCTCTGCTCTTTTGCACGGTCGACATCCTCGAAATTTTAGGGCAACTTTTTTTTTTTTTTTGTTATTGGTATGATATGAAATGAATCAAGGGAGCAAGTAATAAGGAAGTGAAAGACAAACCAGATACACAAGAAGGGAGACGCTCAAAGATATTCCACTTTCGAGGCTAATTATGCAGGGCTTGCGCTTGACGTAGCCGTTGTTGATTTGATACAATGTGATGAGGATAGTAGTGCAAAAAAAAGAGAAGAAAAAATAGGCTAGAAGTATAGAATACCAAGGAAAACCAACACACAGTAGAATGGCGATATGTTTGCGACCAGCGTTGGAACAATGGCCAAGAAGTTAGTATGAAGAATGGCCTTCTCCTCGGCCTTGTTTCGCACAGTGAACCATACCTAAGGTACCTAAGTAGCAGCTTTGGAGAAGTGGAGGAGCCGAGGAGCAAAGTCATCACTGCTACCGCTGCCGGGCACCAGTAACAGGTACCTTGCTACTATTAAGGTAGTACCTGCCTAGATACCCAGGTCGAGTACCTAGTAGTACAGTATTTACCAATACTGGACCTACCTTAGTACCTTAGAACTGCTACTACTACGTAGTACTAAGGTACCTTATAGAGTACAGTGGTGCTCGCCAGTACACTGATCGGCCTCAGCTGTAGCTACCTTACCTATATCAGCTAAACGGGCTTAGTACCTGTCTATTTAGTAGTACTACTATAAACTTAGTACCCTAGGTACTATACCTACTAAGATAAGTACTAGGTACCTATATAGTGCCTAGTAGTACTAGGTAGTACATACTGTACCTTAGGTAGAGTATGGATTCGGTAATGAGGTAAGGAAGGTATGTGGTTACAAGACCATCTGACCTTGACCTGCCACTTTGGTACGTGCCTGGTGTTGGGTATTTGGTAGCTTTAAGGTAACAGCGGGTTGATTAATATATTGGTGGCGGTATTTCATTACTCTCACTCTGCCTTGGGAAGATGGCACCCTATATGGAGTACCACGCTGCGGTCATAAGTACCTGCAGTTATCAGGCAGTAATGCAGTATGTGCACTAAAAGAGGTAAGGTATTGAGTACTTAGTATATACCTGAGTAGTTACCTACCTTAGTATTTAGCTGACATGATATCAAGGTATGTAGAAGAAGATAATGATGAGAGTTGAGAGCGCCTGGTTCAAAAGGATTCTATCTATACCCAGGCATGTGATATGGCACCTAAAAAGTTCTCATGTAAAACCACTTGCTTTTACACTGGAATTTTTTTTCTCCAAAAAAAAAAGGACGAGTCTTTTGTTTATTAATTTGTATTGTGTAAAGCTCTCCGTGAAGGGTCACTTCTACTTGGCAACGGCTTCCTATAGTAATACTACCTCTAGTAGGTATCTATACCTACCTTTACCTTATTGTAAAATCGGACAATGCCAACAGGTGCTTTCTCTCTGTGTTGAAATAAGGCTGCCCGTCAATCAATACTACCTATAGGTACATTCTTGTGCAGCGTTGGTGCATGCTGTAGGCCCTGGCTGTTCGATCAGCTGGCGGTACAGGGCGCTTCAGTGCGTGGTACCTGGTACGTGCACAGTCGCAGTTGCAGCCCTTTGTCATCAAGCGTCATAAGGCGGCGGCAGTTCTCCGGCCGCCACAAGCAGCGGCCTTCGGTGATCTGCTACCAGCACCTATCCTTTCTCTCGCTTCACATCCCATCTCAAACATCATTACCCTCACAACTGTGCGTTGGCAGCATCTCCTACTATTAAGCTAGACGATTCGTTAGCTGGTGCGAATGGCCTGTGTTGCGCCCTTCGACACGACGCCCTGTTAGATAATCCGCCGCGGCGGTCGGTTGTAGCTCTTCGTCTTCGTTCCGCTGCGGAGGCCCGGCAGCAGCAGCAGCTTCGTGCGGAAAGGCTGCGGGTCTTTTTTTTTTTTTTTTTTTTTTGGCCCAATCAATATCTTCGTATCCGGCGGCTCACGGTAACCTCAAAATGAACACCCCTTCTGGAAACTCTAACGGCGCTCCACGGAGCCAGAAGCCGAATCCTCTGCGTCCTCTTCGGAAGAAGCCTGTCAACCCACTCGTCGCATCATCTCGTAAGCCAGCTCCGAAACCCCATCGGCCACCTTCAAACGGTGCGCAATCAGCTTCGGCGCAGGCTGCAGCGAACGGGGCAAAGTCCAATGTCGAAGAGCTCCGGAAACAGCATGGCGGATGGAGCGAACCACCTCCTCCTTTTCCCTTCAACGACATACCTATTATGACAACCAAGAGGGCTTTGCTCGACGGAATCCGGTATCACCTCATGAAGTTCTCGCAGACCAAACTGGGCGACAAGCCTATTGATCCGACAGACCAAGACGAATTTGCTAGACCCGTGACTCTGCATCGGCGTGATGCCCGCCAACCTCCTCCCGGGAGGGTTGTGAAAGAAGAGGAGCCTGAACGGCCCCCGATGAACGAGCAAGAGGCGGAAAGGTTGGCGCAGATAAAGGCGGAGAGAGAAGCTCAGAGAGCCATTGATCAGGCTAAAATTGCACCCGTTGCTAAAGAGGTCATTGCCAAGCGGCCGAAGAAACAAAAGGAAGAGAGAACAATGTTCAATCGAGCCCCCAAAACGTCGGCGGCGAAGAAGGAATCTGATTTGAGATACGAAGAGGCCCTGCCGTGGCACCTGGAAGACGCGGATGGTAAAAATGTGTGGGTTGGCAGCTATGTTGCGGCGCTTTCCGAATCCAGCGTTGCATTTATGATTGACAAGTCCGTTTTCCGCATGATCCCATTGGAGAAAAGCTACAAGTTCAACGCGAAACCTCCTTTTCAACCCTTTACGATTGATCAGGCCGAGGCTTTTATGAATCGAAAGGTTGATGTCGGCCGCTGGGTCATGAAGGACGAGGAGAAGAGGGCTGGTCTGAATGATCTTGAGGCTACACGGCGGATGTTGTATGGACGGGGGCAAATGATCAAGACGGAAAGCGATACCTTCAAGGCCGCTTCGCGAGCGGAGAAGATGGACCACGACGAGCTTGACGTCTCGGGCGACGAGTTCCAAGATGACGACGAGGCTCCGCACTTTGAGCGGAACGACGATGAGGATATGAAAGAGTCCAAGGACCGAATTCGGCGCGAACAGCTGGGCGCGAACCTGTTCGGCGAAGGGGATGAGCAAGAAGTGGATAAAGAATTACAGGAGCAGCTAAGAGAGGAGCTAGAGAGACAAAAATATGGCAAGACTACGAAGAAGGCTCTCATCAAAAGAGACCGGGAAGATATATACGAAAGCGACGACTCCGGTTCCAACCCATGGAGCAGCTCCGTAAGTTCGCCTTCATACCACACGCCGCAGCCTGGCCCATTGCTTACATTCCTATAGAGCGACGAAGACAGCTCCGACGAAGAGGAGGAGGCTGGAAAAGAAGACGAGAAAAAGGAAGGAGACAATAAAGATGCTCAAACTGATGCCAAGTCCAAGTTGTCAAGTTCTAAGGGTTCCACTACGCCACAAGGCAAGCAGAAGCTGCCCGAAGCGGGAAAGAAGGGAAAGTCTTTGAAACGTGCCGGTTCGCCTGCTTTGTCGGAATCAAGTGGCAACGAATCGACTAGAAAAAAGCTGAAAAAGTCATCAGCAGCAGCTCCTGAAAGTCGACCAAGCACCCCCGGGCTGCCCCAAACCAACACAGTACGCCGTCCTAAGATTACGGCCGGCTCTGGAAGTGATGGAGAGGTGACTGCTGGTGAGATGTCAGATGGAGCGATGCAGAAGAAGAAGATCAAGCTCGTCGGCAGCTCAAGAGGAACGCCTTCTGTATCTAGGGCTGGCAGCCCAAATCCCGCCACGGCCGGTAAGCCTCATCTCATGATAATCCTCTTCAAACTCGAATTTACTCTTCTTCAAACTAATAGTCGATGACACAGGTACCGCTGCCGCTGCCGCTGCTTCTTCTTCTTCCGCTTCTTTGACGGGTGGACTCATCGAACCTTGGGAGATCTTGGAAAAGATACCTGTGGACGGAATTACCATTGGTGATCTCATCAACTTATTCCAGGGTCGCGTTGGAGATGGGCCGGGCCGCATGCCCAGACAAGAGTGGATCGGCCTCGTCAAGCAGCTGTGCGATTATGGACCCGATAAGCGCTTGCGGCGCAGAAAATGATGAAGGGGGAGAAAAGGGGGAGGGGGGTTTTCTTTCGACCAAGAGCGGCATGTCTTGAAAATCATCTACTAGTCTTGTGTGTTGAGTCTCCAGATCGTTGAGAAGTGGATTGCGAGATAGTCGCGAGCTTGATGATGGATTAAATCGTTTTTCAAAGTTTACAGCGACGACGTGCTGAACACTACGAACCAACGATGCCAGACTATTATTTACTTCATCCCAATCCTTGCAGGGTATCTCATGGTATGATATATACAATCGTCATTATTATTATTATTCTTCTTATTCGTCCATTTGCCATGCATAATCCAGTCCCTTGTTCCGTTCACGTCGATTTATTGCCCTGAACCGCTCTGCTTCGAGTCCGTTGCCTCTGTCCACGCCGTCCCATCGGTATCCCGGTTTAATCCCATAGCGGTTGGGGGCTGCGGTCCCCGGGTAGACTGGTCGGCGCTTTGAATTTTTGCCTCCACGGCTGTTTTCTTTTGCGGCCATGAACTGCATCATGGGATCGTTCCATCTACTCTGTTCCTTGAGCTCTCTATTCATATCCTCGTCGTCGGCCTTTCGGGCAAAGGCCATGAGCTTGGCATCCTCCAGCTCCTCCTTCCGTCGTCTCGCATTTTCCTGCTGGACGTCGCCCTTTAGCGATTCCTTGGCGAGCCTCTCCTTTTCCTCGGCCTCGACGGCGGCGCGCCTCGCCTCCGCCCTCTTCATAGAGATATCGATCCGCCGGCCAGTGGCATCTCGGTAAACCGTCTCTTCTTCTTTCGCATTCTTTCGGTGGCGTTCGAAATCCTCGCGCTCCTCTTGCTGCCGCCGTCTCAATTGTGCCGAGACTGCTGCTGCGCTCTGCAAACCGGCATGTGTTCCGTCGCTCATTTTTATCACGCTTTCACTGTCTTCAACGACGGGCAACTCGTCGGCGGCGGCCCGTGCTGCGTCATTCTCTGCAGCAGCTGACGCGATGATTGCATCCGCAGCGGCGGCGCTGTCATCTTTGCTTGGGGCATTCCCGCCTTCCCCGACGGTTTTCCAATTGCTTTTCTTAGCTTTCCTGAATTCAGCCGTCGTTCCCGAGATAGTCAATGGTCCGTCTTCGTCCGCATCGTCCTGTTTGGCGCCACTACTCCAGGCCGAGTCGTCGTCGTCGTCGGTTATAAGTAGTCCTGAGGCTGCATTTGCTTGCTTGCGCTTGCGCTTCTTTGATGAGGGTTTTGGGTCGGCAACTAAATATCTTGATGCGAGGTAATTGGAAAGGTCTGACGGCATGTCGATGGATGTGGCTTCTGTTTATTCCTCGATCGTGAGATTGAAGATGATGAAAGAGAAAGTTCCACACACAAAGCAGGTAAGCATGTAACTGATATGCAAATATCGAGGCAGAGCGGAGAACTGAGAGCCGGCACCCCGGTACAGAAATATGGGGCAATCCTAATACTAACTACCAAGTTAGAAATCGGGGCTTTTTGATATCATGAGAAGCGGACCGTGGCATTAATACGCAAGTGACATCTCCCGACGCATCGGCGACAATAAGCTTCGCAAGAGGAACATGCAGAGCTGTATCACGACGCCAGACGTTTGCGACTCTCCTTCGGCCTCTCGTTCCGCATGAAGTCACCACAAGTGCCTGAATTGTCTCTGCGGGATCACCGCACCAAGTCGCCTTCATGCCACGGCCTCAAGATGAATCGTCTACGGAACCGATTCAAGCGCTGCCCGCTGCGGCCCCGGCTGCGAAATTTGCTTATATGAGGCATTCGACTTCGACGATTGAGCCTTTTCCGACGTCCCCTTCAGATTCAACGCTGGTCTTTCGAAGATCCAACCCCTCTGCCGCCTCTCTATACGCCTCTACGCTATCACCGCCAGGGTCAAGATCTATGTCGCCTGCCGGGCGGGGATCTCCATCACGAGTTCTGTCAGGCACCGTGTTCGACATTGGCCAGAGCCGCGGGTTGCCGGAGAACATCGGGGACGACCCGGGCGAACCATTGAATCTGATCCTGAAGTCCTTTGTACCTCACGTATCGGTCTATGCCTCGCGGGATACGGAGGCTCTGATTCGTGAGAAAGGCTTCCAGCACGGACTGTGGGAATTATTGCGGCCCTTTGGCGAAAACATTCAGGGCAAGGTAAACATAAGGGACAGCAACGGCGTTGGGCGAATCGTTGAGGATTTTTCTATACGATTTACACGATTTGGCGAAAACGTTGAGCGTCCAGATGCGTTGTCGTCTGGGTCTCAGCAAGCTCAGGCCTTGCGGAATCAGAATGGAGCGCAGGACAGGGATGCCGGGGGCAGGTCGGTCATAAACGACATCGAAGCCGTTGTTGAGCGTCATCTCTCATATGCCGAGGAATCATTCCTTGGAATGCCGCATCAGAGCATCATGATGAGATATGGCCCGGACTCCGAAGCCGCGTCCCCATACTATGCCCTGTATCTACGACGCCTCTTGTCGGGATTGCCCATCTCAGCGCACGAAACGTTTGCGCATCCAGTGGCTTGCATTATAGCCATCAGCTCCCGCAATGCAGCTCCGATAGAAGAACTGCGGAGGCTCTATTCCGAGACCAGCCAGGGCGAGAGGAGGCTGCCTTCATGGGTGGATGGAGACTACCTAAGGTACTACGTACTGGTCCACGATGAAGAGAATGACGATATCACGAGATCCATGGGCCTCTTCGAGCAAATGAAGCGACACCTCGGCCTTCATTGCCACCTGTTGAGGCTGCGGTGCAGCCAGAGTGTAGAAACCGACGACGACAGCATCCCTCTCCCCCGAAGCGACTGGATGTCGGCCTCTGAAGAGTTGGAAAAAATCCGCCGAAGCGAGAATGACGAAGATTTCGAGGATCCATCGCGGTACATATTCGAGTCCGATGCGACTGCCATCCGCACGTTTGTCCGCGAAATGGTGACGCAGTCGATTATTCCCACCATGGAACGCCACGCCACCATCTGGAACGACCAAGTTGCCTCCAGGCGCAGGGGCATAACGGGAAGGTTTATGAGCTTATCAAAGAGATGGACAGGGTTTGGCGGCAGTTCGCGCTCTTCACCCAGCGGCGCCAGCACCAGCAGAGATGGCTACGACCCCTCGGGTTTCTACAGGGCGGATACATCTGAAGCCATCATGCGAAAGCTGGCTGATTTTGCCTTTATGCTGCGCGACTGGAGGCTGGCTCATTCCACGTACGATCTGCTGCGATCCGACTTTAGCGAATCGAAAGCCTGGAAGCACCACGCCGCGACGAATGAAATGGCAGCTCTCAGCCTTCTCCTGATGCCACAGCAATTGACATCTAAGAGCCGCGCAGAGACTGTGGACCAAATGCTAGAGTCGGCATTCTATTCGTATAATACACGGTGCAGCTCTCCGCATGGGGCGATGAGAGCCTTGATCCTAGCTCAGGAGCTGCTGCGGCTAAGAGGAGGCTCCAGTATCGACGACGCGGCGCGATGGTGCACCCGTCTGCTCGAGTCAAAGATCCTGGGTAACATTGGCGACGCATTACTCAAAGAGCGGCTAGCAATCTGCTACGCCTCCAAGCTAGGCGTCGGCAGCTGGAGCTGGGGCGGCCGGCGGAGAAAGTCGGCAGCTTGGAGTGTCTTTGCAGCTAGAGCTTGGGCCCGACAGTCCAAGTACATTCCTGCCCAACGGTGTCTCAATGAAGCCAAGAGAACGTACGAAACGCTGCCACATGGCCACGGCATATCCCGGTTCGCCATCGCTCGGGACACCATGGACTCGCTGCAGCATGAGCTGACGGAGAAGTTGGAGTTTCCGGCCGGACACGACCGGGGCATATCCGAAGAAGCTATCGATGACGGCATAGATGAGGAGAGCGAGGCGCTGACTGACATGCGCTCGAGGAGAGCGAGCAACCTGGCCCGGGGCGGGGCGTTGGAGACGGCACCATTGCACAATGAGGAGATGAGCAAAGATACCAATGAAGATATAGACAAAGAGGGCTTTGAATAGGGCCATGGGATTGGGTTATGCCACAAGCGACGGTGAAGGACGAAATGGGAAAAAGATATGTAACTATCGGGGAGACTTTTTGTCCTTTTTGTCCTTTTTTTTTTTGTCAACTTTTTTTTTTTAATTTTTTTTTATCCGGCTGGTGCGGTAGTGGACCGCTACTAATAATAGTAGTTAGTACCTTAAAAAGCCTTTGGCCTTTGACGAGCTTGTATCTATCGGTCGGTACTGGGCGTTAGATGAAGGAAGGGCAGGCCTTTCGATACCTCTTTATAAATATTTAGACGCGCGCCTTGATAGCAAAGTACCTTAATTAGTTAGTACGTACCACCTTATGTTAGTACCTAGTACATAGTCTCGGGCATTTAAGTTCAAGTTGTTTGCCTTGGTGGTGTTTGGTATACATGTACTCTGTAAGTCAGGCAGCTTGGTAGTAATGGAAATGCGGTGATCAAATCGAGTATTTTCTTACACAAGACAGTTCAATTTCTTTCGTTGAGAAAAAAAAAAGAAAAGAAAAGAAAAGAAAAGAAGAGAAGAGAAGAGAAAAGAAACAAGGGCATTCATATATGTGTTGTGTCTTGACTGTTCTTTGTTGCGCGCAAGGTGGGAGAAAATGGCAGCTGAATGAAGTACCAAGGTACTAAGGTACTGAGGTACGTACTACCTTAGGTACTGTAAGAAAAAACGGGTCCCGCTCTTGCGAACGAGGTTAGGCCTATTATAAGGCTTTTTCTATTCTCACAGGTACCTAAGCAGTACATAGTACCTTAGTACCTAACCTAACCTGGCCTTGGTTACCCAATCTGGTCGAAATCACATGCGCCTCCATCCATGATCGGGCAGTACGTACCAGAGCCGCTCGGGAGTGCCCTTTGGCGACATGCCGCCTGTCATCAAAAGACCAAAACAACAAACTCCTTTCAACAACAACACTTTTGTATGAGTTGCGAGACGCTACATGTGCAGCGCCTCCGCCGATGCTTAGCATAAGCAGGCAGCGACAAACGCGGCATTATCCGTTTACGGCGCGAGGAACCGAAGCAGTCGCCGCTGTTTCTCGTCCTAAAAAAGACCGAAAATGGGCGAGCTCGCCGACTACCTGGTCGAGCACGATGCCAACTTTCGCAAGTATGGATGGCCACTTCGATTTCCATCACCCATCCATCCGTCTCTGGGCAAATGCACGGCACGCGTGCGTACTGACTCTGATAGGGCTCGACTGCCTGCGCTGTACTCTGATTTCCGCTCGCAAAAGACTCTAAACCCCGATGGCTACCATGCCAACATCTCAGCCTGGTTGCTCGCCCTCGCGAGGCTAGCATCTGAAGGGCTGCTCTCTCGCCAAGGGTCCAAATCCAGCATCCTCGTCTTCGACATTGATGAGTCGCTACGGCGGTCGCTAGATAGCAAGCAGTTTGGCCAACCGTTGGCGCTTGGCACCGTCATAAACGAAGCACTGGCACAGAAGGATCTGATTCCGCTTCAGGGCTTCCTGCAGTCGAACCAGAATATATACCAGCAGCAACAGAGCTGGTCGCAGATACCATGGAATATAGTGGGATGGGCCCTACGCCAACTGGGAGTCATTGATCCAGCCCGTGGCGAAGACAAGATACCCAAGGGCAACTATGTCATCATGAAAAATGTAGAAGCCACCAGTCGGGAACTGGGGGCGAGGATTTCCGAGAAAACGCCAAGATACGACCGAGTCTTCACGAAAGCCCAGTTCCAAGCACTGTTTGCATCGGTCCTAGCCAAGGAGCAGCGGCTGTCGGATACGGATTTTGACATATTGTTGAAATTCCTATCCCGAGATAAGGATATGATTGAATACGACGGCCACACCGTCCGCATCCGGGGGAGTGGCGAAGCAAGAGGGATTACCGAGGAAGATGCGTCTATTGCATCCATAAAGGAGCTGACCAGTAGCCTGCAGCACCAAGCCGATCTTCTCAACAAGCGGATAGATGAACTAGATCAAGAGGCAAGGAGTGCAGTTTTGCGCAAGAACCGCGTCGCCGCCTTGGCAGCTCTCAAAGCAAAAAAACGAGCCGAATGCTCCCTCTCTACACGATATGCAACTCTCAACCAGCTAGAGGAGGTGGCCTCGAAGCTGCAGCAGGCTTCCGATCAGGTCCAGTTGGTCAAGATCATGGAGTCATCTGCCAGTGCGCTGAAGGGCCTTAATGCCCAGATCGGAGGCGCGGAACAAGTGGAAAGCACCATGGATCGTCTCAGGGAGCAAATGAGCGCGACGGACGAGTTATCCGCCATCTTGGCTGAACCTACAGGAGTCATCCTGGATGAAGAAGAAATAGATGAGGAGCTCGAGGCCCTGGAGAAGGAGCAAAAGGAGGAGGAAGAGGAGAAGCGGCGCCGCAAGGAGGAAGCGGCACGTCGTAGAGAGGAGGCTGCCGAGGCTGCCGAGGCCATAAAGGCGCTGGATGGCCTGCCATCCATCCCGACCGGAGATGCCCCTGAGCGAATAGGGGCTCAATCGCCAACAGCAGAGACGGGAATTGCAAATCTAGCGCTCGATACCTAGAGACGAGCAAGGGCGAGGTGTGGCGGAGTTGTGATTCGGAGATATAATAATCATGGAGCTGGCAATGTCAGATTTCTTTTCAGGGACAGAACACTACACGGTTTTGTGGGTTATGGACATGGGCGTAATTGATGCATACAATAAACAGTTATAATCGGACAAATTGGCAAGATCAAAGGTCTTTATAGCCCAAGAAATTAGCAAAGCTCTTCATTTAGAAGCCATGACATGGTGGACCCTCGTGGGATCTGTGCTGCTATTTCGTCACGTTCATTATTCTCAGCTGACCCATGATCTGAGTCGGGTGGATGCAGTTCTTCAGTGTTTTGAGTATGCACGCGCTGGTATTTTATCTGCTCCCACGATCCCTCTTGCTTCTGATGCTCCCGCTGTTGGTGTCGAGTCTATCGGTCGTTGTGAAGTCTCCCGAGACGTCGGCTCGGTGAGTCGGGGACGTAACGGCTGCAGAACCTGTGCGTTTCCAGGCCGCTCTCCCTCTCGTTGAGTTGCTGGGTCGTCTGTGGTAGTACCGCCAGGTGGTTGAGACGATGGAATGGCCATCAGTTCTGGAGGACGGCTTGCCGAGCTCTGGGATTGACCTCTGGCTGGCTTGTCCGTCTCGTCGATTTCCTTCTTTGCCTCCCGTCGACTATTTCGAGCGCTCGCAATGAGATCTTTGAAAGAAGGCTCATGCTTGGCTGCCCAGGCTGCACCATCAAAGTCTTTGTCCTTGATCACCGCTGCAGTCTGTATAACTCGGCCAGTGGTTGGCGCTCGGCCGCCTTGGGTACGCTCCCAGACGTCCAAATCATGGAGCAGCTCGGAGCGCTTCTTGGGGATGGCCGCATCGCAGTTTGCGTTCCATAGCGTCAACCACTCTCTATGCCGCCTTTCCAGGAGAATGCGGGGCCCCTGGTTTGAGATGCCTAGCTCCGCCATCTTCTTTCGCAGTACTTGCTCTTTCAGCATGGAGTAGTTGAGGGGAGGAAGCCTTTCGAGCGTCTTTTGTTGTCTCCGATGAGATTGCCCAAAGGAAAACGCACCGTCAGCGTCGGCAGCATTACTTGAACTGTTGGCCGCTGAAGGGCCTGGGCAGGATTCCAAATGGCCAAACACCTGCCATTCTTTCATCTCTTTGTTGCAGAGGGGGCAGGGGACGAGGCCGTTCGCTAGAGAAAACACGGTCAGCGGTCAAATTGGAAGTCACATCCGTGCTACTTACGAGCATCTGGCACATATTCGTCATCGTCGTTGTTGTTGTCGTCGTCGTTATTGGGCTCTGGGACAACCTGTTCTTCAATCGCCTGAATTGGGCTAGCAGCCACTGTATGTTCGGCTCGGTTCTTGCTCAATCTAGCTGATGTGCGCAGTCGCTTTGGTTCGTGAGGCGCATGCGCATGCGCATCTGCAGATATCTCGACTGCTTTCCTCTTCGGCGACCGACTTCTCGATGCATGATTCTGTGCCAGCTCCAGCGCAGCCACTCGCGCCCTAGAAAATGCCTCCACAGTTTCTTCCATGGACCAGTTGCTTCGAAGTTTCAGCTCTTGTTCCGTCGAACGGCACATTGGGCATTTGCCATCGTTGGAGAGGGCCCTCCGAATGCAGATTGAGCAGAATGTATGCGAACAAGAGGTGATCATGGGCGTCTTGTAGAAGTCTTTGCATACTTGGCACCGCAAGGCGGCTTCGACAGCCGCGAAGCCGGACAGTGGCGTCGAGAGCCAGTCGGTCGAATCTGGAACATCATCGGAAGTGGCCATGCAGGCGAGCAACAAGGTATTGATCAGGAATATCCAAAAAAAAAAAAAAAAAAAAAAAAAAGAAAAAAAAGAAAAAGAAAGAAAGAAAAAGAAAGAAAGAAAGAAAGAAAGAAAAAAAATGCACACAAATTTTTTTTTGTTGACGCTATTCGACAAGGCACAATGCCGGCGGCGACCCGATGGCAATCCGAGAGTGGCGGTAGATTATTATTCTCGGATACGAAGTGGCAGCACCGAAGCAAAGACAAAAAGAAAGCTCAACGCATGAACAGCCAGGATATATTATTAAAGTTGGTCCATAAATGCCCAGAATGCGCTGTCGTCGCGGCGGACGCGTCGATGGGACCGAAAATGCCTGATTAGATGCATATACCGAGTAGACGCATGCTGAGCCCAGGCTTTGTGTGTGCACCTTCAAGGTTACCTGTCTGCGTTAAAGCGGTAGATATGCAACAAGGCGGGCGAGGCAAATTGACGGCCACGTGAGTTCGTGTTAAGTGCCAAACGCGTGTCGAACCTTTCCATAACTAACGGCCATTAAGTCGAGACTGCCGAGCTCGCATATGCAGCCATAACGGAACAAGTCTTGACAGCTCTCTTCAGTTTCTCGGCCACACGCGGGCGAGCACCATGGATGACACCATAAAATACCTTTCGGATCGGCTTCTGAGCGAGGAGGCGCCGGTATGTGCAGACGTATCCTTCCAATTGCCACTCTGCGTACCAAACTAGGCACTAAATGTCAGCAATTGGTGTTTTTGTTGCAGGTGACATATCGCCTCCTAAGCAGGGCGCTCAACATTCGGGTGAACGTTGCCAAACAGTAATTGGATTCCCGCTCTGGCCCTGCTTTCCATCCTTACCTAATTGCAAGTCAGAAAACTCTACGAATTTTACCAGAATCAGAATGCTGCCAAAGCAAATTCGATTCATGCCACCTACTTGGTCTATGGCTCCAGAACGGAAGATGAAGAGTCAGGGGCAGGCGATACGGAGATGGATAGCTCCGCGCCAGAGCCCGAACCTCTTTCTGACTACGCACCTACTAGGACCTTTACAATAGTGGCCGAAGAAAAACTCAAAGGTTTGTCCATGGTAACGAAATAAAGGAGTGCCGGCCAAACATTACTGACGACCTTCTCAGATGTGCTGGCCGAATATGACGAAGTCACATCCTTTCACATCTACAGCCTAGCTCCCTTCCCTCAGAGAGATCTAGCGCTGTTATCTGATGTGTCAAGGTCGCTCTCTGAGTATAGGAAGATTGAAGACGCCGCTAAAGCGCTGGACACATACGGGATAATCGCCAATCCACGGGCACGCAAGAAAGACCGCAAGGGCCGTCCGCAAGTCCCGGCCCCAAGTGCGCCTAAGGCTGTCAAACAGGAGACGCAGTCAGCCGCGCCAAAGCCCAGCCCACCAGACACCGTGAAACAGGAGGCTAAAGAAGCCCCATCTCCTAGTTCTACTCCGTCATCTAGTGCCGCAAAGAAGCCTCCCGCGTCACTAAAGCGAGGTGCTTCTGGAAGCATCATGCAGTCGTTTGCCAAGGCAGCGGCGAAACCTCCCAAGCCCAAAGCTAAGCCTGAGCCTAAAGCCGAGGAAGAAGACACCAGCATGGCGCTATCTGACGATGGCGAGGCCGACGAGGCGGATCTGCCTGCCACTAAATCTATAGATCTGGAGGCTCTGAAGAGGACGAGAAAAGAACGTGAAGAACAGCTCATGCGTATGATGGAGGATCCTGAAGACGATGCAAACGAAGGGACTAAAAAGGAAGAGGAGCAATCAGATGAGGAAATGGAAGAGGACTCTGAGCCGGAGCCGGAGCCGGAGCCGGAGCCGGAGTCGGAGCCCGAACCCGAGCAGCCTAAAGAAGAAAAAGAAAAAGAACCCACAGAGGTGATGTCGAATTCTGGTGACGGCCGTCGGAGAGGCAAGCGACGAGTCATGAAAAAGAAGCGCATATTAGATGAGCAAGGATACATGGGTAAGGTTGCTCATATTCATATTTGTACCCGCTTTTGGCTAATCCGGTGCACAGTCACCATCCAGGAGGCTGCGTGGGAGTCTTTCTCCGAAGATGAAGCTCCTCTTCCTCCTCCTCCTCCACCTCCACCTCCTCCAGCCACAAAGCCGACGCCTACATCAACGCCCGCTTCATCTACGCAAAAATCAAAAAAGGTCGCAGCTGCTGGGAAGAGCGGAAGCCAGGGCAGCATCATGTCATTCTTTTCAAAAAAATAACACGTCAACGTCAATTTTTTTTTTTAGGCGAGCAGGGCTAAATAAAGAAGAAGCAGATATATACCATATATGTCGATGAATCACATATATATATATGTATGTATGTATGATATCATGTTTGGGTTCAAAATCTACACCCAACTGTTGACTGGGCGATTGCTAGCCTTGACTGTTGCTGCTAGCCTCTCATAATAGCCCATATTAGCTTGCATCCTTTTCAACAGGAGCCCAAGTCTTTCAACTCCCTCAACAAGGGCCTCTTCGGTTTCCCAGGCGAAGCAAAGCCTGATATTCCGGTCAAACTTTGCACCCTCTTCATCTCCTCTGACTGCAAACATGTTTCCCATTCCGACAATGACATTCTCCTCTTGCAGAGCTGCATCGGAGACTAACTCGGCAGTTGGCCCCTGAGTCAGCGTAAGCCATACAAAGTAACCACCGTAAACGTTCTCGCCCGAGGTGCTAGATTCTCGCGCCACGACGCCAAGGGGGGCCAAGTACTTCTTCACGGCGCCCATCATGATCCTATGCCGCTTCTGTAGCACCGGTCGGGTCTTGTTCTCGATGGAGCTCACCAGCTCGCCGCTTCGGAGCAGATCAGCCAGCATTGCGGCACAGAGCTGACTCGGAGCACCGCCGGACACGGTAGACCCCGTCTTGGATAGTCCCAAGGCGAAAACCGGTGTGCCTTCCGCCCATCCTGTGCGAACACCCGGTCCCGCAATCTTGCTAAAGGAGCCGTTGCTCACTGCATGTCCAAACCCTCGAGGATCATTAGCCGCCCGGCCCAACGACATGTCGATGTCGCACAGCCGGGGGAGCCTCATTTCCGGCGGCCATTGATGACTGACGGCTCCCTCGAGTGGCCACTGCAAAAAATCATAGACGTCATCGCAGATGACGAGAGCGTCGTACTTGCGAGCAAGTTTGACAAGGCCCTCACGGCGTCGGATGGACATTGTCTTCCCTGACGGGTTCGAGCACGTGGGCACAGCATAGATGACATGTCGGTAGAGCTTTCTATACGGGCCAGGGTTCTTGAACGGCTTGGGCTTTTTTTTTTTTAAGAAAAAAAAATAAATAAGATAAAATAGAATATATCAGCAAGAAGTGGGAGAAATAAAAAATAAAAAAAGTCTCAGCTCTACTGTAAACTCACGAAAATGGGAAGAAGCCCCTCCCCCGTTCGAAATCACAGGGACGGAGACGCATGCAAAATATTGAGGGGCCAGCTCTTATACTTACCTCTACATGTGACTCGAGTCTCTCTCCACTCGTGTATGTATCCAACATTCTCTCCAGCCGCTCGATATCGAGGCCCTCGTCGTCCTCCGGCACCGCCCTCAGCCTCCCGGCGAAGCCTGAGTCCTCGAATATGGCGCCCGCCAAATGGTAGCAAGGGGCAATCATCCATACGGCCCTAGTGTAATGCGGGTCCGTGAAGCTCTGGAGGATGCAGGCGAGATTCTGGCTCGCACCGCCCGTGATGCAGATGCGGTTTGCATCCGGCTCAACCCCATAATGCCGGCCGAGCCACTGGGCCAGCCTCTCCCTCAGGGGTTGGTACCCTTCGTCGGGAGCGTATTCCAGGACGGGCACGCTCTCAACGGGATCTGCCAGGACGCGTTGGCAGGCTGCTGAAAGGAGGTCTGCGGGGAGCAGATTGGGCGCCGGCCATCCGCGCAGGAGATTGATCTGCCTCTTCTTCTCTGCCGGCGGCGGCGATGGTGGAGCGGCCGGGCTGGACATGTTGGCAGCAGCCGTCGTCGTCGTCGTCACGAGGCGCAAGGAGATGCGTCTCGGAGGATTCCTCGGAGCCAATGGCCCCAATGAGAAGGGCTGACGTAGGTAACAAGAACACGCTCGTGTTAGTGGAGAGCGTCCATTGAGCCGTAGCGTGCTATTCCATGGGCGCATAGCCGGGCGATGCTAGCTTTTTCAAGGGCTTTTGGCTAACAGAACTCACGGCTCAAGGAGTGGTGGTATTTACGCCCTTTTGTTGAATTTCCCAGTGCTGATTGCAAGGTCTGCTCCTCAAATCGTACCATGCAGAAAGTGAGTGGTGCAAAAATAAAGGGTTATGATGATGATGAGAAGAGTTACCGTAAAGTGTGGAGTGTTGCTTGGGTCGGGGTACGAGTGGTGCCCACTTTACTCCGTAAGTATCTTTAATGTAGAAATACTCCGTATAGATAAGGTTATTATGTATCGCCACTAAGCCCAAGGATCGAGAGAAAAGAGAAATCAAACTCAGAATTTAGCTGTAAATAGTTTGATGACAGCATCAATCCCCCCCCCTTTTTTTTTTTTTTTTCAACTCAAGAGAGAAGACAACAAGAGGGAGAGAGGGAGAAGAGCCACACCTTCAAGGATGCGTCACCAGTCGCTCTCCTCAGCGCTCGCTCCCAAGCCATCATCTCATCCGCTTGGCAAAGACATCCACAGGGAGACATGCGGGCGCGCGTGCTAGAATAAGGTAGCAATCCGAACATGGTAATCCGACCATGGTATATATTCCATCACCATGCTCCCCTATATAACCTCAGTCCCATTCATCCCTTCATATCTCATATGGCGCCGCCCCGGGCCCAAACACCAGGTGCGGCTTCCTCTTTGCCAAGTCCAAAATCGTCACGGCAAAGACTCCGTTTGCCCAAGCAAACCAGCTCCGCGTGTACTGGTTGACGTAATTGACATCGACGCTCTCATGTATCAGGCCACGCCCAGACGCTTTCATCACCATGTCGATACACTCCTTGATCTCTGTGTCGTTGTTTGAGGTTTGAGCCTGGAGCAGCAGGCTCATGGGCCAAGCGTTCCTTAAGCCAATGTGCGGTCCTAAAGTTTCCAAAAAAAAAAAAAAAAAAAAAAAAAAAAAAAAGAACTGGTTAGTCCTTGGTTCGCTTTGGCTAATTGGGGGAAAAAAAAAAAACCACAAACGCACCTCCAATGCCTTGGAAATCTCTGCCCTTTAAATAATACGGGTTGCCTTGCCTGTCCAGTATCATCTTCCTCGTGTTTTGATATACCGGGTCGTCCACGTCGCAGAAACCCATCACCGGGAGAGCAAGGAGCGAAGGGTAGTTTGCGTCGTCCATCAAGATTGAAGAGCCGTATCCATCAACCTCGTAGGCGAATACGTCGCCATATTTCCTGTGCTTGACGACGCCATGCTCTAGCACGCCAGCCCGCAGCTTCTCGCTCCACCTTGTCAGCTTGGCGGCCAGCGCCTCGCTGCCCGCGGCCTGCAGCATCCTGGCGGCTCGGCCCAGCTCCACGGACATCATGGCATTTGCCGGGATGAAGAACCCTAGAATGGTGGCGTCGTCGCTTGGTCTGAACGCCGACCGGACCAGCCCGGTGCCGCTGTTGAGCGGGTTTCCGACGCCCTGCAGGTTGAGAGTCTCGGTGCCGGTGTTGGTCCATCGCTGGAATGTGTAGGCGTTTCTGTCATACTGCCCCGTCTCTGGGTGGAAAGTCGGTTCCGACTGCTGCTTCAACACCAGCAGGAGGGTCTCGACGGCGAGGAACCACCGCTTGTTCAAAAAGTCAGTGGCCCCTGTGTGGTCGTAAAAGTCGTTTGCCAAAGCCAGGAAATGCGCCAGCGAGTCGAGTTCGTACTTGCACTCAAACACAACGCTCGGCTCGTACGCCGGGTGCACCAGATCGTCCTGGCCGTTGGCGGAGACGGACAGCTCGCTGATGGGGGGTGGTTGGAACGCATTGCAGTAGGGCGACTGAATGACATATTCCGACTGCGTGTTGATCGCGCCGCGTATCAGGTTGAAGATGGCAGGGTCTTTCTTGGCCAGGGCCTGGTAAGGACGCAGCTGATTTGTCGAGTCGCGAAGCCACTCTGCAATGATGTCTCCGGTAATAATAAACGACTGGGGCCCTTCCCATGCGCCATCCTCCTGGCGATGCCCATCGACACGCACAAAGGCCGTTTCGCTGTCGCCTCTAGTATGGAATTTTACCGTTGTGTCCGTCGTAGAGGGGAAGGTATTCTCAAACAGGCGTGCCAGGTCCGGATCCTCCATTCTCGAAGTCACCTCCTCAATGACCCTCTCGATCTCGTCGGAGTGAAACGTCCGGCATTGCGGGTTGGGGCGCTGGTAAGGCAGGGCGAGCGGCCCGGAGCTCAACGGACGGCTGCGTTCTGTCAGTTCTCATCGCCAACGCCGCCTCGGGCTCGGGCTCGGGCTCGGGCAACTGGGCGAGACAAACTGCGGATAGGTTGCGTAGAGCGCGTAATCGGGGCATGCGTTGGCATAGTTGGGCAACGGCACCTGCGAGTCGCCTCGGCCAAGGACAGGCGTCACGGCTCCAATGCCCAGCAATGTGGCCGCCAACAGCTGGAGTGGCATGTCGGCCCTTTGGGCGTTTGGGGGAGAGCCAATCCGGCGTCGCTCCCCGAGTTGGCGTGGATAAGAGGCCTAAAAAGACTTGATGCTTCTCAACCCAGGTAATTGTGGCTCGAACATTGGTGATGCTGTGTTGATTTGAATGCCAACTGCAAACCCCACTATTCGCACCCGAGGCTTAAAGAGCTTTAGAGCTGCACCCACGCGGCTACGTCATTCCGAGACGGAATTGCTTATAGCTTAGCCAAGGCACTACGTAATAAATAAGGGCAACTTTGAACTTTGGTTCTTGCTGGATACCTTATGTAATCCGAGAGTTGGACATGTGACGCAGCTGATATCAATTTTGAACTGGGGAAGTTTGGGACTTTTTGCCAGCTTCGTCGGAAGCCCAGATTGAGAATGAGCATACGGGAGAATTTATTCATCTTACACAAACTATTACCAGGCACTACCAGGTACTAGTAGTGCTAATCTAAGTATGGAGATACCTTTCTACTGGTAGCGAGCACTCGGAGAGAGGATTCAGTCAGGTCCAAGTGCTTTGATAATATGCTGTGCTAATTTACATGAATAACAAACAGGACACAAGGGACAAACTCCATTACGCCCAGAAACGCAAAGACATCATGCTACCAAGCACCCATCCATGGCTTAAAAAAAACTCCTACCGACAGCTGTGCCGCCAAAAAGCACATCACCAGCCCCACGTGCGGCTTGATGCTGTGAATACCGGCGGCTTCCACTGGATCCTGAGGGGGTCGAGAACCCTCTTCCGCTTTAGCTTCTGCTTCTCCCGCTGCTCAATCAGCTTCTCCGGTATCACTATCTTGTGGTCGCTCTTGTGATACACCTGCATCTTCATGGCCTGCAGCGTGTGCTCCACATCTTGCGTCGTCATCGCCAGCGCAGACGAGATGGCTTCAATCGTCACCTTCTCGTCTCGCTCGTTGTAGCCCAGCAGTAGGTCGAGAATGTTCTCGGACCAGTACTGGCGGTAGCTGAGAAGACCAAGATCAGAGAGGGGCTTCTCTGGAGAACCCAGCTTGCCCTCGATCTTGGACAGCTCATATGAAAACTGAATCAAGAGGCGGCCATACCCTTTCCGCTGGTATTGCGGCAGCGTCAAGATACAAGCCACATTGTACGCATCCGCGCTTTCCTTCTCCTTGGAAAAGTACCCTACAATGTGGCATCCCTTATCCGTGCGCATCGTCATCACGTAGAACAAAAAGGGATCTACGTCGTAGTAGAGCGTCTTGTGATCGAGAAACATCTTGGACAAAAGACACAGGTTTCGACACCAGGTCCGCTGCCGCCGTCCGTCAATCTCGAAGAACGAGACGTAATCATCTCGATAAATCTCGTTGCCTGGTGGATGCTGCAATGAACACTTCTTTCGGTGACGCATGAACGCAATCTCGTCCCCGTAGTAGCTGAGACAGAATTCGCAAATATACATGACGTCCTCTTGCGCGAAAATCTCGGGGTATGGCGAAAAGTACCACGGGAACAGGTCATTCTTGCCAAACTGGACTTTGGATATATTTCTGATTCGTGATATTTCGGCCGGGTTTTGTGTCATGGAGCCCGAGGTCCTCAATTTTTCGATTTCCTCCTCCCGGCTGAAGCCGTGTTCGTCCTTCTTGCCCTCGTCTTCCTTGTCATCGGCAAGCAGATCGTCCCCTGCGCCCGGTGTTGCGCTCGCTTCGAAGATGACGCCCGCTTGCGAATCCGCATCTAGTCCGACTGATGATGACTTTCGCTGCCCTTGCGTTTCGACAAAATCTAAAGGTTATAACTCATACGGTCAACGCCCATTCGCTGCTGGATGCAAAAAAAAAAAAAAAAAAAAAAAAGTCACGCCCCAGGGCTTCAAGATGTAATGGCTAGGCCTACCTGTCCATGGATGCGGCGTGGTGGCCTCGCTGTTAACTGATTGCTCGCGCTTGCCAGGCCGCTTCTGAGCCTTCTTTGACACATGCGACTTCTTGGGTTGATTGGATGGGACTTTTTTGGTTTTGGCGTCTTTCGGCTTGTCTTTTTCGGGGTTCGGCCACTCGACGTCTTGGGAAAAATCAATTCGCGCGACCGGCACCCATTCATCTAGACGCTTGTTGAAGTTGTCAAAGTTGCAGTAAAAGTGTTTCCCAGACTTTGTTTCCTTGATGCTCAGAATTTCAGCTCGTCGCGGCTGGCCATCTTTCTCGACCCAAGCGATGCAGCCCGCCTTTAGCGTCTCGGGCGTGGCTTTGCCTCTCTGGCGGGGGGTATCGGAGCCGACGGATGGCTCGCCATGGGGGGTGCCGCCAGCCATGATGGAAGGGCTAGAATAGATGAAGAACAGATGGGGGGAAAAAAGGTTGATGGAAATCAGAGTGCGACTTGATTCAGAGAAGACTGGCAGAATATGGCGATTTATTACGAGCATTCACATGCTTTCGGCTTAGCTTTATCTTTATCGTAAGGCGGTGTATGGTGGATATTACTCCGATACAAGCATATGAACCGGGTATTATGATTTAACTACGGAGTATATGTCATCATAGACCGTACCTTTTAAAAACTTCCGACGCTCTCCAGAGAGCTTCTTTACAGGGCGCTCTGTGAACAAATGCAACTGACGCATGATGCGGTATCTGGACTTTTGTTTGCGAGCGAAACCGAAACTTTTTAAGACCCATATTTGCAAGGATGGCCGAGCTCTCCTCTAACTGGAAAAAACTTCAAGCCCAGTTAAAGGCTGAGGCGGCATCCAAGCCTGCAGCAAAACGAAAGGCCGAGCAGCAGCTACAATCTTCAGTGAAAAGAATAGCTGCCAAAACATCCAAGGGCAAAGACACTCGGCTACTAAATTGCAAGCCGAAACAAAAACAACCCGTTCGTATAATGGGCGGTGTCCAAAGCTCAACGGTGATGGACAAACCAAAGCAAAGTCCGTCTCCTTCCTTGGCCATCTGGGCCGAGGATCATGGAGTCTCTGCAGAGGATCTGGCAGAGGCATATGGCCTGGGCGTCAAGGGTAATTCCATGATGCTAGCATCCGAGAAAGACAAAGTCAACCACGGCCTTTCCACCGGACTCGAGATTGGGAAGTATGTCGCCATCGACTGCGAGATGGTAGGAGTTGGACCCGGCGGGCACGAATCAGCGCTGGCGCGCATTAGCATCGTCGACTTCCACGGGCGGCAGGTCTACGACTCGTACGTCAAGCCGAAAGAGCGCGTTACCGACTGGAGAACAGCATTCAGCGGAGTCTCTCAGAAGGAGATGAGATTCGCAAGAGAATTCGAGGAGGTCCAGAAAGAAGTCGACGCCATTCTGAAGAACAGAATTTTGATTGGCCACGACATCAGGCACGACTTGGATGCCCTCAAGCTCAGCCACTCTCCGAGGAATATACGCGACACCGCCAAATATCCAGCCTTTAAGAGGTACGGCAACGGGCGAAAACCAGCACTCAAGATTCTCTCCAAGGAAATTCTTGGCATCGAGATTCAAAGCGGGCCACACTCCAGTACCGAAGATGCCAGGGTGACTATGCTTCTATTTCGGAAGCACAAGTCTGGTTTTGACATGGATCATGTCAACCGGTTCGCTCCAAAACAGACGGCACACTCCGGCGCATCCCGCCCCCAAAAGAAGACCAAGAAGAAGTCATGATATGTGCAAGCTTTCCTGGTTCCTCTCGGTAATGGAATCTTATCCATCAAAAATATGTAGCAAGTCTCGGACAAATCCCATGTCCGCGAACATGAAAAAGTCGCATCTAATTAGAGTTCTTGCTTGACAACGAGCTCAGAGTGAGGTGCCCTCTCGACAACGACGTCGAGGCTGAGCATCTATAACAACAACATTCTCTACCCCTTCACACACTTTTACCCTAATACATGCTCCGACTAGGCCAGGCTGGTCAACTAGAAACAAAGTGCCGATTTTGATTTTTGAGAAAATGCTCAAGTATCGGATTTTTCAAGGAAGACTTTCCGAGTTGATGGATCGAGGGAGATGGGCTGCCATGACAGGCTATGGGTTACTGTACTGCTTTTAGTTCAGCGCTTGAGGCGACGCTTTGGAATATGTACATAAGATCGGATCTCAGATTAGGTAAGCTGCCAGCGTCATGCCCAACAGGTACCTTAGGTAGGTACTTAGTAGCTAGCAGGTACATATTACTAGTACTCCGTACTCCGTAGTTGGCAGCACCTTGAATTGTATTGCCGACAGCACGCCCTTCAGTTCCAAACTGTACCATACAAGGCTCACTCGACACAAATCGCCATGTCTCAACCCTCGATGCTTGAAATACAAAAGGATGAAGCCACTAAAAGCAAGGGCGTTGTCAACCTCCTTCCCTGTCGCGTCCACCACACGGGGTCGATTGAGCCATCTTCGGCATACTGGAGTCCCGTCGTAGGCGAGAGTGAGTTGTGATGCTTCCACAATCACCTGTTTATGACCACGGGCTCTAATGCTGTTTTTAATTTATTTATTCATTTATTTTTTTGATTTTTGGTTTTTTTTTTCCCCTCCCTTAGACGAGACCAGAACTGCCTACCTTCGAGGTAGGAAACTTCAGGGGAAGACTGCACCGCTGCCCGCGAACTATCGAGGCCTTGTTCTTCAACGAAAAGACGACGAACAAAGGACCGCTGAGCGGCCAGACGTTGTCGTAATTGGGGAAGATGGCGACGAGGGATCAGCTCCCATGCTAGGCACAATGCGTGCCATGACCGAATTTGACAAAATGGTTGTCTGGTCGCACGATACAATTGCCGATGCTTCGTCCGACCCTTACCTGAGAGGCGTGGAGGAATGGCTTCAAGTGGCCGATAGTGTAGGTCGATGTACAAACATTTGGGAAGATGCAATCTGACTGACTGATTTTCTCTCTCTCTCTCTTTTTTTTTTTTTATTACATACAGATACATTCATACGATACGGAGCAAGGCGAAAACGCGAAATGAGCGGGGACATGAGAGAGTAGTGATGGGTGGATATATAGTAGCTATCGACTCCATGCTAGGATTATTTTATGATACCCACAGTCTGTCCAGGCGACGGAGGGCCGGTTAGAGCGTTCAAATGATGATATCTTCACTTACTTCAAAGCTACTACATACTAGGTAGGTAGTAGAGAGAGAACCGTTTAACAGCCCATAGGTACCAAGTACAGAAGTACGTAGTACGTAGTACTCCGTACCTAAATGCAATCAATTAAAATTTCGCGTCGCGCTAGCCCTAAAAGGCGCCCCCCCACGAGAACGCGCTTCACACGCGTTTGCTCCTTCTAACTTATCTGCTATCTCAACTCCAAATTTGGATACCGTGATTTTTTGGATTTTTTTTTTAATTTTTTCTTTTTGCACATCTTCTGCACACCAGCCATTTTTGCATTGCCTCAACTCTGCCGCATTTCGGCTGATGCACATCCGCACACGGCCTCGCCGCAGCTTCTCCTCGCCACGATCCCCGCGTTAGGCCGCCATGGCTACCCCAGGCGAATCCAACTTCATGATGTCGGACAGCTTGGCCCCGCAGAGGCGGCCTGGGGGCTTCCCCTCGTCGTCGTCGGCTCGTCCGCGGGGGCCCCCGTCGGAGAACATGGGAACGCCTCGTGATGACTATGGCGATGGCGATGGCTTCGCAGACGACCAGCTGCCGCGCAGCTCGCGCATCCCCGACGCCGCCAGCATTCCCAGGGTGGAGGATCGCATCGGCATCCTGGTCCAGGAGCACTTTGAGGGCTTCATTGAAAAGTGAGGGAGAGGCGCCTTGGACCGTGATTCCCCAGCGGCATTTTTTGCTAACCACTGGGCCTTTTTTTCTTCTTCTTCCTTTCTTTTATTTTTCCGGCATCAGTTTCGCCGAGGCTCCTCTTTCATCGGGTGCTCCTCCATCCAGTGCCGTCACGACGAACAAATACTACATCGCCCAGATCCGGGGCATGCGGACATATCAGCTCTCTACCTTCTACGTCGATTACAAGCATCTGGCCGCTTGGGAGAATGGCAGTCTGGCAGATGGCATCATCCGCCAATACTACCGCTTCCTCCCCTTTCTCACTGCCGCATTGCACAACATGATTGCAAAGTATGAGTCGCAGTACTTTCGCGAGCATCGACAGGCCACCGCATCCAGCAAGCTGAGCACATCTGGTGCTAGCCAATACGGCTCGGCAACGCAAAGCGACTTGTCCCAGAGGAAGAATGAGCACCAGCAGACCGACAAGCTCTTTTCCATTGCGTTTTACAACCTGCCGCTTGTTTCCCGCGTTCGAAGCCTCAGAGCCGCCAACATCGGCCAGCTGCTCTCCATCTCTGGCACTGTTACGAGGACCTCGGAGGTGCGGCCTGAGCTGTCGCTGGCCACGTTTGTCTGCGAGGCCTGCCGCGCCGTCGTCCCCAACGTCGAGCAGACGTTCCGATACACCGAACCGACTCAATGTCCCAACCAGACTTGCCAGAACCGCGTCTCGTGGCAACTGGACATTCGGCATAGCACGTTTGTCGATTGGCAAAAGGTTCGCATTCAGGAAAACAGCTCCGAGATCCCCACGGGCAGCATGCCTCGCACCATGGACGTCATCATGAGAGGCGAAATCGTTGATCGTGCCAAAGCTGGCGAAAAATGCATCTTCACTGGCGCTCTGATCGTGGTGCCGGATGTCAGCCAGCTTGGCCTTCCTGGTCTGCGGCCCACCGCGGTCCGTGACGACCGCGGCGCTCCTCGCGGGGCTGATGTCGGTGGCAATGGCGTCTCCGGGCTCAAGGCTCTCGGAGTTCGAGACTTGACATACCGCTTGGCGTTCCTTGCGTGCATGGTTGCGCCCGATACCACTGCCACTGGCCAGTCGGCTGCCAGCGGCGCCATCGATGTCGTCAATGCTCTTACCCAGAACGGCGGCAACAGCTCAGAGGGTGCCGAGTCGGTGGAGGAAGCTCAGGCTGCCGTCCTGGCCTCCATGAACAATGCCGAGATCGATGATCTGCGATCCATGGTCCACGGCGATCACATCTACTCTCGATTGGTGAACTCGATTGCGCCCACGGTGTACGGGCACGAAGTGGTCAAAAAGGGAATCCTTCTACAACTCATGTCTGGCGTCAGCAAGACCACGGCTGAAGGGATGCAATTGAGAGGTGATATCAACATTTGCATCGTCGGAGACCCTTCGACATCCAAGTCCCAGTTCCTCAAGTACGTGTGCTCCTTCGCGCCGCGTGCAGTGTATACCAGTGGCAAAGCCTCGTCGGCCGCCGGTCTAACGGCCGCCGTGGTCAAGGACGAGGAAACGGGAGAGTTTACCATTGAAGCCGGCGCGCTTATGCTTGCGGATAACGGCATCTGCGCCATTGACGAGTTCGACAAGATGGATATCGCCGACCAGGTTGCCATTCACGAAGCCATGGAACAGCAGACAATCTCGATTGCCAAGGCCGGCATCCAAGCAACGCTCAATGCGCGCACCAGCATCCTGGCTGCAGCGAATCCAGTTGGGGGCCGCTACAACCGCAAAACTACCCTCCGCGCCAACATCAACATGTCGGCGCCCATCATGTCTCGTTTTGACTTATTCTTCGTTGTCTTGGATGAGTGTTCCGAGCAGTTCGACCGCCATCTCTCTGAGCACATCGTCAGGGTTCACCAGCGCCGCGACGAGGCCATCACCCCAGAATTCAGCACAGAACAGCTCCAGCGATACATTCGCTTTGCCAAGACATTCCGCCCCGAATTTACCGACGAGGCGAGGGAATGTCTTGTGGACAAGTACAAAGAGCTCCGGGCTGACGACGCCCAGGGCGGTGCCGGCAAGAACTCTTACAGAATCACGGTTCGTCAACTAGAAAGCATGATTCGCCTTTCCGAGGCCATTGCCAAGGTCAACTGCGTTGAGGAAGTTTCCCCCGACATGGTTATTGAAGCCTACAACCTCTTGCGCCAGAGTATCATATCTGTCGAGCACGACGATATTGAGATGGAGGAAACGGATGATACCCAAGAAGATGGCGAGGCGCTTCGTCGCGCTGCGGATGCTGCCGCTGGGGTCACCCCCGTAGAGGACCACGAAGGCGACGCTGCCATGGCAGAAGACGACCAGGATGGCTCATCACAAGCCGTTCCCGCCAGAAGGAGGCACAACATCACCTACGACACATACATCCAAATGGTGAACATGTTTGTCCAGAGGGTGAACGAAGATGAGGCCGGCACTGGCGACGGCGTCGAAGGCAGAGTCCTGATCAACTGGTATCTGGAGCAGAAAGAGGCAGAGATGGACGGAGAAGAAGACTACCACAGAGAAAAGGCCCTGGCCAACATGGTTCTGAGAAAGATGGTAAAGGTGAGTTTTGACCAAGAATTGTATTTGTGCTTTCTACTACGATCTGACAATGCTTTTTTGAATAGGAAAACATCCTCATGGCCCTCCGAGGTGAAGGCCTGACAGAGGGCGCCGGCCCCTCTGCTACACCCATGAATGTTGTCTATGTCCTGCACCCCAACTGCGCCGTTGAGGAGATGTAGCTAGCAGAGGGATAATTCTGAATTATATGCATTGGCCATATTTTACCATGCTCGACAGCTCTCCGTCTCTCCTCTTCTATCGCTTTTTCATCGGTTGTTTGGGCTTTCTATTTGAACACGAGGAAAAGAAGCAAGGGGATTTGCTGCTGCATGAGATTAGTTGCTGGGGATATGATGGATGGTAACGAGATTGATATGACGAGCATGAAGGGAGTTTGGAGTTGACGGATACCTCTATATATATAAAAAAAAACACACACATGTCAAAGGGACGTTGGAAGGGATGCCATGAAAAAAAGACATGATGGGAAAATGCATTGGATCATGGAAACATCACACCAACCCCCCCCCCCCCCCCCATTTTTTTTAAAGAGGGGGGGAGAGGCAAGAGACAAAAGCTATAATGAGCAATATCAAAACATTTCGCATGTTTCTGTAGAATAGAATACTGCGCTACTTCACTTCATGTGAACGAGTACCTTGTTTCCTAACCATTCCCTCCCCCCCTCCCCAAAAAAAGGGGGGGGGGGGTTCCCTGTCCAGGCCTTACATATTCCA
Source organism: Trichoderma cornu-damae (assembly GCA_020631695.1). Taxonomy (NCBI): domain Eukaryota; kingdom Fungi; phylum Ascomycota; class Sordariomycetes; order Hypocreales; family Hypocreaceae; genus Trichoderma; species Trichoderma cornu-damae. The sequence goes on from CM036089.1 coordinate 4,496,334, forward strand.
GAAACCTGCTCTGCAGGCTCTCCGGAGGCCACGTCCGTCATTTAATCAATAGCGGCTATAGGACCCTCCCCAATATGCCCAAGATACCACCACCGTATTTCATGCCTCTTGCTCTGGGACAACTGAAAGGTGGTGGCCGGAGATGGCAAATACAAGAACCAAAAAACCCTGGCCTGGCTAGGCGAACCGAATTGCGGATGGAATAATCCTTTGCAAAGGGGGAAAGTCGTTCTTTTCTTTTTGTTTTTTTTTGTTGTTGTTGTTGTTCTTTCTCTCTCCTTTTTTTTTTCTTTTTTTTTCTTTTTTTTTTCTTTTGGCAATGTCTCTAGAGACACTGGCTGGTACCATTAAGAAACCATGTGTTATCAAATATGCCCAGAACAAACGCGTTTAAAATTGTACATACACGCCTCTGTGTCATCCGAGACGGTCGGATCCAATGTACGCAGAAGACGACTAGGCAGTTCACAAGCCAACCCTCATCCCCAACCATAAAGAGTGAGAAACTGGAAGCTATCGAATGAGACCTCAAATGACTTGAGGTTAGCTTTTTTTTTTTTAAAAAAAAAAAAAAAAAGGGGGAGGAAGAAGAAGTACTAATATGTTGTCGGTTTGTTGTCAGGGAGCTGGTCGCATTCCCTTCCTCTTGGAGCTTCTCAAGAAGATCCTCAAGGGTGTTTGCGAGCAGCTCACATTCTAGGCAGGTAGTGAGCTTTGCTCGCGGGATTGTGAATACCGACTCCAGTTATCAGATCCACGACTACGGTATCCGCCACGACCGCCACGGCTAGAGCTGCTCGAATTTGCGGAATCTCCGTGAGTATTTGAGAATTCCCTCTTGCCGCCGCCGCCGCCACCTCCACCTCCTCCACCGCCACCACGAGGTCCATGGCCACCCCCTCGGTGTCGTGACGATGGTTTATGTGTTCCTCGTCCGCCTCTCGCCGCAGAAAAGGGGAGAGTGGCTACCTTAGGCTCACTCATCCCGGGGAAGTAAATCCTTACAACATTTCCGCCGCCAACAACCTCGGCCGCAAAGTAAAATGGCTCGATAACAGACGGCTGTACGAAGAACCTCTTGGGCATTGATTTTACACCCGCAGCGGGCTGCCACGCTGCTTCTGGCGCCTTATGTGGAAGTCTAATCTGTGGCAGAGAGCCCATTTCTTGCTCTTCAAAGCATTCCTCTGCCATGGGCTTCGATGTTAGTGACTTGGAGCCTTCCGTTGGGTGCTGTAATGCCACAACAGGCAGAGACACGGTTGTGGAAGTTTGGTTCGCCGTATGATCCAGCGCATTCCGACTGGCAGGATCTATTCCCATGTGTTTTGGTGGGGATGTTTTCCCACCATTAAGGAGGTTATTGATCCTATCTTGCCAATTTTCTTGTGACGTCTCGGAGACTCGTCGTGCAGAGTGGCCATGATGGATAGGGGCGCGAGAGATTTCCCTGACAGAGGCCCGATTGGCCCACGGGTTACTCGGTTTTATCGGTGACGCTTGAGCAATAGCAGGAGGCAGCTTGACTCTCGGCTGCGGCTTCGGTAGTGAGACGTGCGGACGTGCGATATCGCCTTCGTATGCCGGATGGCCTTCCATTGTCGGTGGCGGAGGAGATGGCGAAGAGGGTCGCAATGGCTCAACTGCACCCACCTCATTACGCACGTCTCTTGCAGGAAAGAATCGAGAGGGCCGTGACTGGGGCGTTGTTGTTGCTGCTGCTGCTGCTGCTGCTGCTACTGCTGCTACTGCTACTGTTGCTGCTGCTGCTGCTGCTGTTGCTGCTGTTGCTGTTGCTGCTGTTGCTGCTGTTGCTGCTGTTGTTGTTGGACCATTTGTAGCTAAGACGGAGCCGCTGCCTCCATTGCCGACAACTGCGGATTGACCGCCTGTAATGGAATCGCCTGTAGGAGAAGCGTCCTTGGAGGCCTTCCATGGATCCGCCGCATTAGGCTGGGCCTCACTGGAAATCAGAATGCGCCTGGTTCCATCGCCAGGAATGTGAACAGGGCGCCAAGTATCTTTGATTGCTGGCTGAGCATCCACCGCAGTGACTCCACGTTGCTCCCGTCCTGCCCGCTCAGCCAGGTTCACCGCACTTATTCTCTTGTCGTTTTCAGCCACGGCCGCCACCCATTTATTCGCAATGTCGGTTCCTAGGTTTCCATATCGTGTAGCGCGAGACCCAATGGGTGCAGGGGCCTGGTGTCGATTTTGGGAAGAAGATTGCGCGGCTGACGGAGGAGCAATGGGAGCAGGCGCGTTATTACTTGAAGCGGGCTGGGCGGATGCGCCAGATATACGACCGAGGTTTGGATTGAACGTGCCATTTCCTAGTCCGTTACCACTATCCGGGGAGCTCCAAACATTCCGTGGCGTTTCAGCGACCCATGAAGAGAACCGCTCTGGTCGAGGTCCGGAACTGCCCCAGACACTGGCAGGTTCTGAGCCTTGACTGTGAGATGACCGCCTAGCCGTCGGGCCAGGCGGGGCCATGTTTGCTGGCGGGACGTCTTTGTGACCGAATCCGAGCTTTTCAGCTGGGGGAACAGCGGCTACACCATCCTTGCCCGAATCCGCGTGATTTGAGTAGTTTGCAGTCACAGCCGGTTTTTCGGTTTGTTCGCCGGGCGCTGGCTGTTGGCTCGGCGCCGGTTTCGCTCCGCGGTCCTTGGATACGTCTTTCGCTTCGGTCTTCTTTTGCGGTGGAGGTCCGAGAGCTTCTAGTTTCTTTTGTATACGCTCACGGCGTGCAGCTTCCTCGCGAGCCTCCTCCTCTTGCCGGCGCTTTCTGGCAAGTTCGACGCCCTCGCGCATCAGCTTCTTCTGATATTCGATGTCATCTTCGAGTTGCTGAGGTGCAGGTGCCGCACTCATCTCCAGATGCGGGTTTCCATGGTGAAGAGTGGCATGCGTTGTTCCTGGAGACGGCCGTAAAGTCGGGTCGTGCAAACGCTGGTGTCTCGGTTGTTGTCCATGGCTCATTACGGAGGCTGCCACAGGGGAGACTGGACTCTCTATGACAGAGCTAGTCAGGGAGCCTCTACGCACACTGAGGAACTCGGGCGGTGGCGGTATAGAGCCATCACCCCCCTTGTTCATACGCTGTAGATATGATCCACTACCGCCGCTGACGTTGGAAGACCCGCGGCGCCGTCCAAACGGCCCTTCCTGAGCGGTGCGGCTGGTCTGGAATGCGGCAGAGGGCTCGGCCGGGTGCTCTGATGGAGGCACGCGCTGTAGCAAAGCAGGGTGCCTGGTCTGGGAGTCAGATCGCATCGAGGGGCGCCGATCAGGAACGGGCTCATATCGCCCAGATCGGGAGTTGAAGAGCTCCTTATTCCCATAGGACGATCTATCCCTCCAGGTAGTGCGTGAGTAATCATCAGTCACGATATCCCTTGGGGGCGGAGGGCCCATGTTAGTAGCGAAGGAGGATTCTCTCAGAGCGCCGCGAGGCGGATAAGCAGGCTCTATAGATCCAGGCGATGCCTTCTTCACAGGTGGCAAAGTAGCCCATGGCGATTTAGCAGGCGCAGGCGGCGCTGGGGGCTTAGCAACGAGGACCGGCTTTTCTTGAGCAGCGCTCTTGAGAACCAGCCCTTTCCCAGATGGGAGGCCCCCAGACTTTGGCACTGGTGTGCTCGTCGTGGCCGACGGCGCAGGAGAGGATGGCTTTTCCTGTATGGCACTTTTGATCGGATCTGGCGAAGGCTCTGCCGCCCGTGCCGGGGGCTCGTCGGGATGAGGGAGGGTCGTCTTGGTGCCATCCCCCCAGGTTATGGCCTCGGGTGCCCAGTCGTCGTCGTCGTCGTCGATATCAGCCCACTTGTTCTGCCCCTGAGTATCGTCTTCATTTAGGCGGCTAGCCATATGAATCCCATACTTCTTGAGCTCTTCATCCGTGAACTTCTTGGGCTCCGGGGCAGGCGCAGCTAACAACAAAGCATGAAATCAGCAGACAGCACGCGAGGCGGAGAGGCATTCCTCCAACATCAGTCCACCTACGTCTATTCTTGTTCCACACAGCGCCGGGGTCCGGTGCAGCAGCCGGCTTCCCACCATTCGCCAACGAGGAGAACCGTGGAGACGAGTTGCCGGTACCGCTACCAGACTTTGCAACCAGACGTGGTCGTGACACGGACAAGGTGGCGGAGCCGGTCGGCGGGGTACTGGAGCCCGCAGCTGGCTTGTCGCTGGTCTTGGACGAGACAGTTGGATTCGCCTTGGATGCGAGAAAAGTCTTGTTGACAGAAACGGCCTTGAACGTCGCAGGCCTTTTTGCGGAGGCCCCAACGCGGCCTTGGCCCTTGTCGCCATCCTTTGCGCGCGATGCCTCGGTGTCCGATCCCCCACTCACACTAACGTCGGCAGAATTGATCTGGTCTTCGACACCCGTGATGCGCTTGTTTGCAATGTCTTCGGGGAGAGGAGAGCCTCCGTTTACAGCTGGCGGGACCAGTTCGCCATGTTGGGATTCGGCAGCCTGCGAAACAAGGAGGCACCATGTTAGCACGTCTGAGAGCTCAATGTCCCGTCGCCCGCCCGGGAACAATCCCACGCCGCCGCCATTGCAAAGATGCCCTGCGGTTTCCAGAGGAGCATGGGGAGGAAGGCGCCTCACAGATTGCGGTTCGGTGGAGGCAAACACATCAGCTGAGTTGTTGGCGGAGGGCTCAGCGGCCATCATCCGTCGTTGTGGCAGGTGTGCGCCGGTGGGAGCCGAAGGATGCGAACTCTCGCCCGACAACAGAACCAAATCGCCACCTGAGATTTGCGACTGAGAAAAAAGGGGCCTGCGGGCGTACTTTTTTGCCCTGAACAGCACGCCAAAGCGATGCCGCAGCGTGGTATCGCCAAGGGGAGGAGGAGAAAGAAGAAGAAGAAGAAGAAGCAGAGGAGGAGGAGGAGAAAGAGGAGAAAGAGGAGGGGGGGGAGGAGGAGGAGGAGGAGGGGGGGGGGATGCTGAGTCGCGGGAAACCGAACGAGCTGGCAATACCGAAGCGATGGGGGGGAGGAGGGCGGCGAGAGGCGCAGCGGAGACTTTGGGGAAAAATCCTCTCTTCCAGGGCCTCGCGATGAGGGTCGGTGTCGATGGAAGGAGTCGTCAGATCAGTCACCGAAATCGAGAGACTCGGCTGCGAATCGTGTCTGGAATAACGATGGTGAGGTGGAAGGCGACCTGATTTTCGAAGCTGCAGGCACCTGGTTATGGCCTAGCGCTGAGTGGGAAAGATTGGCCTGATCGGGGGGGGAGGGTCCGTGCGTCACTGCTACTACTGAGACGAACCGCGCACAGTTTCACAACCAGCAACCAGAAGAGACAGAGAGAGAGAGAGAGAGAGAGAGAGAGAGAGAGAGAGAGGCCTCTCTTTTTTTTTTTTTGCGGGGAGGGGGGAAGGGGTTGAGCCAGCTGCATAGTGCCTATGAATTTTTGCAACGTTATGCCCTGGAGAGGAAGAGGCCATTACTGGTCATGAACTGATAAAGCCACGGATAGGGGGCACTATCAGCTAAGCACAACCAATTACTTGCTGTTGGAAATTCTTTTAGCCGGTAGCTTTTCAAAACGAAAGGGAATCAATCGCGAACGTTTTCAACGGTCGGTTATTCATGCAATTAGTTGTCAGCCAGCCAAGGTAGTCAGTCAGTCAGTCAGTAGTCAGGTCCTCCGTGAGGTGACTCATGGGTCCGGCAGATCAGGCTTGAGGTTGGTTCTATTCCACCGGTTGACTGTGGCAATAAAAAAAGATCAGTCACATGTTCTACCTAGTAGAGACTTGGCAAAGTCCGTTCGGGAGGTATAGATGTATAGTAGCCCCGATTCAAACAATCGTTATGCCTATGCCCCCGTATCCTCCTTGTGCATATCACCACCCTATTAACGTCTCAACATCTTAACCAAGGGTAGTCATGATTTTTTTTAAAAAAAAATAGAAAAAAACAAAAGAAGAAAAGAAAGAAAGAAGAAGAAGAAGAAGAAGAAGAAGAAGAAGAAGAAGAAGAAGAAGAAGAAGAAGAAGAAGAAGAAGAAGAAGAAGAAAAGAAGTAAAAAGAAAAAGAAAGAAATGAGAAAACCGAAATTGGAAAAAATTGTTCACCACTTCAACACATTCAGCTGGGAGAGAAAAAGGTGCTCAATGCGTGTCTGATAGTACAAAAGGGAAGCCCGGGTGCGTGTTATTACAACACCGTTCTAGAGTCTATTTACATATCCACTCGTCCTTTAGAGAGAGGCATCAACAAACCATCCATAGTACTTTAATGCGCATTGTTCTTGTGGTGGCCTATAAATCAAGTATTAGTTAGCAAACATCGCAAAAAAAAAAAAAGAAAGAAAGACAAGAAAAAAACAGGTCTCAGGGGCGCACGTAGGTGGAAGTAGTAGTTTTGAGCGTAACCAATGCCGATGAGGAAGAGCAGGGCGTGCACGATAGCTGCAAGATCGAGACAGGTCAGCCTTATGTATTGATTGAATCTGAGATATTGGACTTGGGTATGCCGTACGCTGAGCAGACGGGTTCTTGCCAAAGTACTTGGCCTGGTAGCGGCCGAGAAGACCCTTGGCCTTGATCTCGGGGGCGGCGCCCCGGGGAAGCTTCTCGTAGAAGCTCACGACACGCTGCATGCGCAGAGCGTCGGGAGCAGCGCCAATTGCCTAATAACATCAAGTATCCTTCGTCAGCCAGATGATTATTGTCTTACACGCCGGTCCATCAATGGTTGCATCTAATTTCATCGCCATAGTTGCGCTTTTTCGAAGAATGTTGAATTGCGTAATCCGGCGGGGTTTTTTTTTTTTTTTTTTTTTTTTTTGATATGTAGAAACGACTTTTTCTTCTTTTCTTCCTTTTTTTTTTATTTCTCTTCATACCTTGGGGGAGGCAATCTAACCGCAGAATGTTAGTATTCCTGGCATGGGCGATTTTGAATGCCACTAAGAGATTCACCTTGGGAGGGATGAGCGTGGAAAGCGCTCGGCGGGTGACGTAGCTCATGATGTCGGAAGACGAGGGAAAGCGCTCGTAAATAATGGCGAATTGCTGCGTCTGGCCGTCAAAATGTCCAGGAGGCGCTCAATGGCAAAGGAGTGTCGTCCGCTAGATTTGAACAATGTTCGCAGCCGATGAGAGTTCCTTTGCCGAAAAGCACTCGTCTCGGCAAAATATCTCTCCGCACCACCCAATCAGCGCTCTCCATTTTCTCAAGCCAACTTGAACATTCGCCGCAAACCAACAATCATAAGGGACATCACGGACAACCCTCGTTTCATTTCAACTGAGGCACCCTTTTCTTCTTCGCCATGGCGTCTCTCAGAACTCAGTCGGCCGCGCGCCTGATGCGCAGTGCCATGCGCCCGCGGGTGGCGTTTGCGCCCGTGTCCCGTCGCTTTGAAAGCTCTGCGGCAAAGCCCGCCGACGTCGTCCCAGCGATTCCCAGTGCTAACCAGCCCGATTATGATGCGCCAATCGACAAAGCCACCTCGTACGAATGGTTTTTTCTCCTGCTTTTTCGATGAGCGCCGATGGCTAATAATGTATAGTACATATACCCCGGTTCCCAAGCGTGTGCAGGATGGCTCCGAGGACATTCTTCCCGCCGCCACCATTTCGGGTGCTCCTATGGAGCTGCAGGCAAGGACGGTTCGGTTAGTTTGATAGCTCCCCTCTTCGGTCCGCCCTTGTCCAGAAATACCGCTCTTCTGACTCACCGGTTAGCATCTACAAGGAGACAAAGCCGGCTACACAGTCTGGCGATTTCAGGGGCGAGCGCTGGCGAATGGACTGGGATATTCTGCCCAAGGGGCACCGATGGGAAAACCAGTTGATGGGATGGCAATCGTCTGGCGATTTCATGCAGGGAACCCACATCAACTTCAAATCCAAGCAAGACGCCATCCATTTCGCAGAGAAGCAGGGTTACGAATACTTCGTTCAGGAACCCAACTCGCGAAAGTTGACACCGAAAGCATACGCAAACAACTTCCTATACTCCCCGAAGAAGCTCAAGCACGTTCGGACAAAATAGGGCAGTGAACCTGGCTGCCGGTGCATAAAAATGGTTAGATAAGAGAACATTTGAACAATTTTGATTCACGAATACGCAATGCTGAGAAAATGAGCGAGGGTGTATTTTATTATCCTAGCTTGTATATCGAGCTCACGTCTACAAAGCTAAACAAGAGAGCCTCGCCAACTACCAACAGTCAGTAGTATATTGGCTCTGCACTCCGTAGTCAGTCTCATATTTGCTCCCGAAATTCAACAGCGGCAGGAACATCAACACTTGTCTCACGCAAAACGCATGCTAAGACTGCCTTGTTCCAAATTATATGGACGGCGTGACGTCTTGCGCATTGATCTTTATAGGATTGCAAAATAGCAATATAATAGGAGCCGCATTATTCATAAACGCCATTGAAATTTTTCAGGTCGTCACCATGGATTCATGTCCGTTCTCTGAAGTGCAGCCCCTCCAAACTTGGCTTTGAGGCTCTTCACCTCTCAATCCAATATCAAGACGCTCTGGAAGGCTGACTCCCTTCTCCCGCGCCGCACCCTCAGCCCAGGCTCGCATTTTCACAAGCTGGCGAATGGCAGCCTCGCGCCGGGTCGACTGTCTTTCCAAAATGGCCCTATTCACTTTGTCTGCAGCGTCACGGCGTAGACCAGGGTCAAGAAGAGTAGCCAGTTGTGGTTCCAGGGCATCGGGGTTGAATAATAGCAAAGCCATCGTCGTTTCTAAATCCTCTAGGAACGCAGGATTCGTAGAAGCCCGCGGGCCGAGTTGTTCTGTGGCAAACTTTAGGGCAGGACTGATGTCCCCCCCTGACGCGTTGCACGCTCGAATCAGCTCGACAAGTTGAAGCCGCAGCAGAGAAAAGTGCAAAGCAGTATCTTCATCCAGAATCTAAGTCGACGGTTAGAGATGCGCTGCATCGGCAATCGAAACTAGAATACAACTGCAACGTTTGATAAAAAAATGCTGGGTCATTAGGAAAGTGGTGTTTTTCATCACTAGCCAGAAAGCTGGCCATATGCGTGGTGCATGTAAAAACTCGTGTTCTAATCATAAAAAAAGGCAAAAAAAAAAAAAGCGGCACTGGAGGGTGATGCAGACGCACCTCAGGATCAAGCTCGTTTAAAGTCTCGATGGCAGTCTGGATGTTTCCACTGTGGATGCAGTTTTGAATCTGCTGCCTAGCTCGAATGGCCGAGGTATCCTGCTGTGGCTGCAAGTTGGCCTCTTTCGAGAACCTTGCGGCCGCGTTTGGGTAGCCCTCCATGGTCAAATAGTCCAAAATTAAGGCATTAATATCGCTGGAAAGTCGTTAATAACTTGCACTCGTCATAACGCCAGAAAGGAAGCCAAGGAGGAGCGAAAGGATTTTTGCCTTGTGATCAGGAAGAAAGAAGATTATATCGGATTTCCGCACAAAAGGTCTCGGAGAGATTCCCATTGATACAGTGTTCATCATGTAGCAGTATGCCAAGGGAGCAGAAACGCAGAGGGCTTGGGTTTTAGGGCCTACCATACTTTTTGGGAGACTTGACCCCCTCAACACGCCTCTCAAAGGCATGTTTAGCCGGAGTAGCTGTAGAAGCCGACGACATCTGCGCAGAGAGTCAGGACATGAAGCGGGGGTGTGCAAGGCCCAGCAAGAGACGTTGCGACATCGTACCATGGATTCCGATCAACGGTCCTCTCGCGGGAAGCCGGCAGCAGCTCTAGTTACGGTACGACAACAGCGGTGATGCGAGAATAAGGAGGCTCATGGCGTGCGCGGCAGCCAAAGAGGAAGCCGAGGATGCCACCGTTTCAGCGCATTGGCAAGCCGAGTCGTGGAACCGCTGGCTCGCGAACAAGACGAATGTGGCGCCTCGTGTTTTGAGAGAGGGAGAGAGCAAAATTTAGTTTGTGGAAGGGAATGCGATTTCTGCACAGAGGCGGAAGAGCAGCGAGGGCCCTTTTTGGGCGTGGCTTGGCCCCGTGCACAGTAATCCAGACGGACCAATGGCTGACACGTATCCCGAGAGGCGCCCCACAGCAGATTCTTGCGGCTGTGTTTGCCCTCAAAGAACGGCTACAAAATTTGGGGCCCCACTAATTCGTAGTTGTGTATCGTGATGTGATAGCCAGATAAACCCGGAGGGAGGAGGGGTGAGGGACTTGGGAATTCCATTGAACAATTAATTCCATTGGACAAAAAAAAAAAGGAAAGGAAAAAAAAAAGGAGAAAAAAAAAAGGAAAAAAACTACTACCTTAATAGTTACAAAGGTATAGTACGGAGTAGTACGGAGTAGTGGAATAGGTATACAAAAGATATAGCAGTACTCCGTACCTATAGCAATTTTCGCCTCAGAGACAGGTACCCCTTGCATTAGGACGATTCCCTTCTGTTTTGGCGTTGTAGGAGCGAATGCCTGTTCGTCTACTCCGTACATTAGTCGTAATAGGTACTTGGTCTCCTCCTGTGGCAATCCAGTCAGATATCAACTGGCTACAGAATGCAAACCAAGGTACAAAACGCCAGAGTATCCTCCTGCAGGTCGTAGCTTTTGGGCATCGATACCAGGTACTACCTAGTAGTTAGTACTTTGTTTGGTGTTGGTCCCTCTCCTCCCATTTGGCAGCCTAAGGCAGGTCTCGGCCAGCCAAGGGAAGGAAGGTCTGTCGAAGCAATGGGAGCACGAGATAAGGCTGCCCATCGAAGGCTCAACCACCACCAACATTCACCTCCTCCTCACGGGGCTGGATTTTGCACGCCAAACAGCTTCATAAACGGCCCTGGAGCTACCATGGGAGCGTTACCCGTGACGAAGAGCCACAGGCACATGCTTGCTTGGGTACTTGTGCCTCACCAAGCCCTATCAGACCTATCAGCGCGGCCCAGGCTTCGCTTGGATGGGGTCTATCCGCCGCCGTTGCGTTAGCGGATGGCCAGCTGTGGCAGCGGCCATCTCCGTCCCACGCCCTCGAAGCCTCGAATTTTGGTGCCCGCAGAGCCACAGCAGAGAGCCCAGCCCGATAAAGATTTATGTCCCTGCGCCGTGGCCGCCGGTCGACATCTGTTCCGCCATCTATCGATCTATGTTCGCTTTGACCTGCCTACGGCTGGCCTCCTCTGCTCCCCTCTCTCCGAGATCTGCTCTCGCCTCTGCTCTTGCAAAACCGCTGGCGTCTGCGGTGCCAGCAAAAAATCGCTTTGGCGACGACCGCGTGGATCACGCGAGCCACTTCCCCCTTCATCTGCTCTGTGGCCTGGGATAAAAAAAAAAAAAAAAAAAAAAAGCGTAATCCTGTGCTTGTTCTTGCTCGTGACGACGACGACGACGGCGGCGGCCTGTCGGTCAAACAGCCCAAACCACGGTTCGGGCCAGCACTTGCCCTGGTGGTAGAAATGTCGCAGCTCGAGAGCCATGTCACGGTTCAGAAGCGAGCATTCTACTCTCCGCCATGGGCGGATGTTAGCATCATTGCCGTCGCTGGCAGCTCGGGCTCCGGCAAGTCGACGCTATCTCAGACGATAGTGAAGAAGCTCAACCTGCCCTGGGTTGTCATTCTTTCCATGGCATGAACACTCCAGGAGAAGCAACCAGATGCGAAATGTCACGACTAACGACGGGATCAGGACTCATTCTATAAGACATTGACCCCTGCCCAATCCAAACTGGCATTCGCCAACGAATACGATTTCGACTCCCCAGAGGTACGTGGCCGATTTTCGATGATGTCTATTGCAGGCACTGCGTCTTCGACGATCAGGCGCTTAGACCGCTTATACAGGCCATTGATTTCGACGCCCTAATCAGCACTCTGCGGGATTTGAAGGCTGGGTAACGATGACCCGTTGTTAATGGAACCAAGTTTTGGACGTGCCCGTTGACTCGACCTCTCCAGGAAGCGAGCAGAGATTCCTGTGTACTCTTTCGCCAAGCATGCACGACTAGACAGCACCACATCCATCTATTCCCCGCACGTCCTCGTCTTGGAAGGCATTTTTGCCCTCTATGACCCGCGCGTTCGTGAGCTATGTGATATGGGAGTATGCCAGCCTCACCAACCATGCATGCTAGATAAATCCTGACCTCCATTTAGATCTATTGCGATGCCGATGCAGATACATGCTTGTCGCGGAGAAGTAAGCCAAGTTTCCCTACTATAGAAGCACCGATAAAGACGCGCAAATACTCACCATTGCACCAGTTATCCGAGATGTCCGGGAACGAGACCGGGATGTCGAGGGCTGCATAAAGCAGTGGTTCGCCTTTGTGAAACCAAACTTTGAAAAGGTGAGATTTTTTTTCCTTTTCTTTATTTCCGTTTTTTTTTTCCTTTGAAAAAAAAAAGAGTCCCGTTCTTGTTTTCACAGAATGAGCTGCAGTTTGCCCACTAGTTGGACCTCCCGCTTACCACAGCCTTTCTCTTATAAATTAGTATGTCGAGCCGCAACGCAAGGTGGCCGATTTAATCGTACCCCGGGGAATCGAGAATCGAGTAGCACTAGGTGAGTTAAATTTTGGTCGCTGCGTGTGATTTTGGCTTTCTTTTTTTGTTCCCCCCTCCCCCCCGCCTCCTTCTTGATGTGTTTTGTTGAAATTTATACTGAGTGATGTCAAAAGACATGATGGTTCAATTCATCGAAAAGAAGTTATTTGAGAAGTCAACGCACCATCGTGAGGCCCTGGCGAGGCTCGAGGTCAGAGACAGAGATGAACCTCTCTCCGATCGTGTCGTAGTCATGAGCGATGGGCCCCAAATCAAATTCATGAATACAATTCTCCAGGATATAGACACATCAGCAGAAGATTTCATCTTCTATTTCGATCGCCTCGCTGCCTTGATCATTGAACAGTAGGTGGAACGAGGCGTGTTCAGTCCAAAGGGCGACGCATGCTAACTCCATCACAGGGCTCTCAACAACGTCCACTTCGAAGAAACGTCGATCGAGACACCGCCGGGTTATACGTACAACGGTTTACGGCCCAAGGGAGAGGTCAGCGCTGTAATCGTGCTCCGGGGAGGATCGGCCTTTGAGCCAGCCCTCAGAAAAACCATCCCGGACTGCAGAACAGGCCGGCTCCTGATCCAGTCCAGTTATTCAACTGGGGAGCCGGAACTCCATTACCTGCGTCTACCAGAAGACATTCACAAGCACGAGAGCGTTCTGCTGCTGGACACGCAAATGGCCAGCGGAGGGGCAGCGCTCATGGCCGTCCAGGTTCTAGTCGACCACGGCGTCGCGTTGGAACGTATCGTCCTGGCAACTTATTCCGCTGGAAAAGTTGGCCTGCATAGGTTGATGACGGTATTTCCAGAGATTACGGCCGTGGTTTGCAACCTTCTGCCCCACCAAGAGCAGCGATGGGTTGAAAAGAGGTACTTTCGCTGCTGAGCGGCGTGCAAATCTAACGTCTACTTCACCCTGCCCTCCTTGCATAGTATACGATGACATTGATGCTTCCTCCCTTTCAAGTCCTGGTTGGATGACAAAGTGCTAGCTGCTGCCGACGATGACGATGGCGACGCTGATGCTGATGATGTTGATGACACTGATGACTCGCATGCACATGTAATAACCGCCTGGATGCGCGAACTGGATGACTTCAACTTACACGCATAGCGAGGCCAAACAAGAGCGTTCCCGGATGCAAGCGGCTGCACCCAAGGCAGGGTGTTACTTGCATAGAATGGCTTGGAGAGTGAATGCCTCTTGAGGCATTTTTTAGAGTTGATACTCATCTTGCCGGAGCCATTGTCGGGACGAAGACCGACGCCAGCGGCTGTGACATGTTCCGTGAGGCCGAAGCAACATGGGCCGACTTCCGGCGCTCCGTCGCCACATTCACATGACGGTGGCCGGCTGGCGGCGGATTCCATTATAGTAGCTAGTGGCCAATGTCCAATGGGTCCCAATTGCAGCAGGCAAGACTAGTAAATACTCATTTGGATTTCCTTTTTGTTTCCAACTGGCCATTGACTACTATTGCTTACTATATTTCCTTTTCTGATGGCATCTGGCCCTCTTCGGTTTGCGCTGTGGGCAACCAGTTGCACGTATTTCTTGCTTTCTCCTGATGATCAGCACCGGCTCCAGCACACAAGGACCGCAGGTAAATAATGATAATTCAATACCAAGCAGCCAGTCAACCTCGCATTAGTGTTTAGCTGCCTGCCCTTGCATGAGGAGAGTGTCTCACTCCGTGTCGCAGCCGCCCTGCGTCATGGAAAACGTCCAGCCCTGTGGAACAAGCGGCATCGCCTACTAAGGTATACCGTATAATACACTGTAGGCCAAGTCTCAGTGGGCGCGCTCGATTCGCTCAGGCGATCGCATCGGCGTTCCTGGTCGCTAAAGAGAACCAGGTTCAGTTGGGGGGGGGGGCGGGGCGTAGACTCAGCCGGGTATCCATTCCTAGGAGCCCTATGACGCCATGGTGCTGCTCCGGCACATCCAGAGCAATCGCAGCGCAGGACCAAGTTTCAAATCGGGTCCATCTATATCAATCACAAATAGCGCTCTGCCTGCGTGCGTAAGGGGGGGGAGACAGGTTACATCTCTCATGTGCCGAATGAACATTCAAAAAAAAAAACAGGCAACAGCTGCTCCGTGAAGCATTGCCGTGTGCGAAGCAAGGCATCAAAGTACCCGTTGTTTGCGTCACACAGGCTACCCGCTCACTCAGCTCTCTTCGCTTTCGACGCCCCTGCAATCAAATTGGCGGCCCCGAGGGGAGGGCTGACTCTGGGCCTCCATGGTGAACGAACGACTCGTGACGGCACAGTGGATATAGTTACAGTTGACTTGCTTGCCGCTGACGATGCCGGCGCCGAGGTCGCAGGCACTGGGATCCCTCCGCCTGGCGGTGAGTAGCGTCACCAGGCAGCGTCACTCCCTCCTCGACGGCTCGCGCACAGCAGCCTTCGCCACGGCGAGATGTGCGCAGCTTCGAACCTTTTCCAAGCTCTACTCTCGAATCAGAAGAGGCAGCAGCTCGACGGCGACTTTGACCCAGCAGCAGCAGCAGCAGCAGCAGCCCCGGCCTCAGCGCCCCAGCCTCGTCCTCGCTCGCGCCCTGTCCGGCAGACCTCTGCCTCAACGCAAATCGTGGCTGCTCAACTTCCTCTACCGGGCCGCGGCGTGGGTTGGCATCTCGATCGCCGCGCTGGGCGGCGGCGTCTTCGCCTTCTTCATATACGATGCCAGCACCTACAAAGAACACGGCACGCAGAGCGACATTGATGTATCGCAACTCGCGCTGCAGCCGCGCCGCGGCGGCCCCAAAAACCTACCAATTGCCGAGGTCTTCATAGACGACGATGAAGCCGGGTCAAGGCAGCAGAGCAAGACCAAGCCCAGGCTGGTTATCCTGGGCGGCGGATGGGGCGGCGTGGCGCTTCTCAAGGAACTGAACCCGGACGACTACAACGTCACCGTCATCTCTCCGGCAAACTACTTCCTCTTCACCCCCATGCTGCCGTCTGCCACCGTCGGGACCTTGGAGCTGCGCTCCCTGGTTGAGCCGATCCGGCGGATACTGAGCCGCGTCAACGGCCACTTTATACGGGCCAAAGCGGAAGACGTCGAGTTTTCCCAGAAGCTGGTTGAGGTGTCCCAGCTCGATCACCACGGCAAGGAGGTCCGCTTCTACGTCCCCTACGACAAGCTGGTCGTCGCTGTTGGCTCCGCGACGAACCCCCACGGCGTCAAGGGGCTAGACCATGCCTTTTTCCTCAAGGACATCAACGATGCGCGGATGATTCGGAACAAGGTCATCCAGAACCTCGAGCTTGCCTGTCTGCCCACTACCTCGGACGAGGAGCGCAAGCGGCTTCTTTCTTTCGTCGTGAGCGGTGGCGGGCCGACCGGCGTTGAGTTCGCCGCCGAGCTCTTTGACCTCTTGAACGAGGATCTGACCCGATACTTTCCTCGGCTGCTGCGAAATGAGATATCCGTCCACATCATCCAGAGCCGCGGCCATATTCTAAACACGTACGACGAGACGGTCTCTAAATATGCAGAGGAACGCTTTGCCCGTGACCAGGTCGAGGTGCTCACCAATTCGCGAGTAAAAGAGGTTCTGCCGGACAAGATTGTCTTTAGCCAGAAGCAGGAGGACGGATGCGTGGTGACCAAGGAGCTCCCAATAGGCTTCTGCCTGTGGTCCACCGGCGTCTCGCCCACCTCCCTATCGAGGAAGCTGGCGAGGAAGCTGGGTGACGCCCAGACGAACAGGCACGCGTTGGAGACGGACACCCACCTCCGCCTGAATGGCGCTCCCCTCGGCGACGTCTACGCCATTGGCGACTGTTCCACCGTCCAGAACAATGTGGCCGACAGCATCGTCAGCTTTCTCCGCAAGCTCGCGTGGAGCCGTGGAATAGAGCCGGAAACCCTTCAGCTCCACTTCTCCGACTGGCGAACCGTTGCGCAGGACGTCAGGAAGCGGTTTCCGCAGGCCGTCCATCACCTCAAGCGTCTCGACAAGCTTTTTTTCGAGTTTGACAAGGATCAGTCCGGAACCCTCGATTTCGGGGAGCTTCGGGAGCTCCTGAATCAGATCGATAGCAAGCTGACGTCGCTCCCCGCCACGGCCCAGCGCGCCCATCAGCAGGGACATTATCTAGCCCAGAAATTCAACAAGCTGGCGAGGATCTCGGATGCGATGCTGGCAAACGACATCCGAGACGGCGATTTGGATGCTGCCGTCTACAAGGCATTCGAGTACCACCACCTAGGCAGCTTGGCATACATTGGAAACTCGGCCGTCTTTGATCTGGGAGAGGGGTGGAGCATTGCTGGCGGGCTCTGGGCCGTGTACGCTTGGAGATCCGTCTACTTTGCGCAGAGCGTGAGCTTCAGGACGAGGAGCTTGATGGCCATGGACTGGATGAAGCGCGGCCTGTTTGGTAGAGGTATGTGTTTTTTGTTGTGGTTTTCCTACTTGTCATTTACGTTGATTTAACTAACACGTTTGGGGGGTGGGAAAAAAAATTATAGATCTTGTGGCTTTTTGAGGGTGATGTAACATCATGATCCCAAAGCGTCATGAAGAGTCGGACAAGAGAATGGTTTGTGTATTTATTTGTGTATTTATTTATTAGAATCGAAAAGAATGAGCTTTGGGGGCTCGTTTTAGATGCCAGCAATGGAGAAGAAGAGGAAGAGGAAGAGGAAGGAGAAGAGGAAGGAGGAGAGGAGGAAGAATTCCCGGCAGGAACTGGGACTTGGGAATGAGGAGTTTGGTGTATCTACATATATATATGTATGTATATGCCTATATAACTAGAAGGTTTTATCTTATTCACGTAGAGCAAGTAGTAGTAGTAGAAGAAGCGTCTTGGAGTTTTTTTATTATTATTTTTTTTTTCATCCCAAGAAATTTTATATATAGCGCCATAAATCTAATATCCTTTTTTAGAGAGAACAAAAACCAAATGTAGAGGGATATGTAAAAAAAAGACTCGCCGGGCTGTCTATATGACAAAGTCTTTGTGCGTCCACTTTTCCGTAACCTTGGTCCTGGCCTGTTTCTTGAACGGAATACGTCTCCGGCTCTCCACCTTTCCCCTCAGCAGCATGCTTCTGTATCGGTCCTTGAGCAGGTCGCCTTCCGGCTTGAGCAGCCTCAGCGATTCCTGCAGCTCGTCCGGCAGAACGAGCTCCAGGTCCTTCTCCGGCAGCTTGTACTTGCCCAGCTGCCTCCTCCGCAGCTTTTCCTCTCCAATCTCGTCGTTGGCATCCGAGTCTTCTTCTGCGGCTTGGGCTAGGATGAGGGCCTTGTGCCTCTCCTTCTCCGAAACCTCGTCGGCGATCTCTTTGATGCGCTGCTCCTGCGCTCGGCGCGCCTTCATGTTGGCCTTGTGCCTCGCCAGCTGCTCTTCCTCCTTTCTGCGCTTGATGCGATTCCGCTGGGCTTGCGTCTTGCGCTTGGGCTGCTTCGCGCTCGGCCGTTCGTCTTCCACGCCGGACTGGAAGCCTTCCCACTCGGAGTCTTCTTCCCATTCCGACATGTTGGCGCGTTCCTCGGCAGCATCTGCTTCTGCGGCCGACCTGGCCGCGGCCTCTAGCTTCGCGGCCTCTGCGGCGGCTGCTTCGACGCGCTTCTGCTCGGCTTCGACGGCCTTGGTGCTCTCCTCGGCGAGTCGTCCCTCGTACTCCGGGAAAGAAGGGTTGTAGCTGTATCCGCCCGTAGGCTTTGGCACCGCGGGGGCTGTTTTGCCGTTGGCGAGAAGAGATATAGGCTGCTGTTTCATGGATTTAGGGACTTTTGGCTCGACCTTTTCGGGCAGGAAATCTGTCGCATCTTCCTTTGCCGCCGGCTTGGCCGGAGCGTCCCATAGGTCGTAGGCAGCGTCTCTGACCGCCACAGTATTCTCGTGATGCCCGTCTGCGACCTTCTTCAGGCGGGCCAGGTCCTTGTGGGAGACCCAATCCGTGCGCTGGCGCTTGGCGGCGACTACGTCAGCGGTTTTGTCGCCGGGGCGCTTGCGCATGGAGACTGCCGGTACGGCTGAGCGCTTATTGATGATCTCGTCGGCCTTGAGGCCCTTCTTGACATGTTTGGGGAACTTCTTGGGAATCTTGGAGTCGCCTGTTACGTCGATGGTGAAGAGATCCTCGGACGGCTTCTCTCGAATGACGCCACTGTCAGACATGTTAGCACGGATTCTTTTGCCCTTTTTTTTAAAAAAAAAAAAAATTCCCGGCACGCCAGCGCATGTTCAAAGCGTAGGAACCGCATACCCTCGAATAATCTCGTCATTCAACTCTCTGAGACCCTCCTCTACTTCAGTCACATCCACGTTTTTCCTCCATGCTTTCTTTCCTTTCCTTGAAGGCTGGCTGAATTGCTTGGGGGCCTCGCCAGAGCCGGCGGTGGCTGAGCGAAGGACAGGCATCGTTTCTGTTTCCCCAATTGCCTGAATCTTTGAGGATTTGTGCTTGAGAATTGGGGGAATATCGTTTCCGCTGCGTCGGATTGATGCCCAGAGATGGCAGTATCAGATCGCAGTCGCAGATTTCGCAGCGATTTATCTTATCGGCAACAACTTTTCTCGAGTTTTTTTAGCGGGTCCCCCACCACCAATACGGAGCAACGTTTGTGGTAAATCTGTGGCCTCTGTATATAATCGTGCCAAATAATGTGCTAATCCTAATCAGGCCACGTAAAGAACGGTCGGGTAGCGGGGCATGCTTGGACCGTTTTCTTCGCTGTCCAAGAGACAAGACAGAAAGCCCCGCCCTCTTGTTCGTTTCCCATTTGTCTGTTATTTATTGACTCGGAGCCTGGTGGCGGTCATTAGCAATTGTCACCTCCTTTCGGGGCTGCCCAAGATTTTTCGGTTCAGGAAGCAAAAGACAAAGGGCGATACCAGTGACAAAAGTTTGCATACTGCGATAATTCGGCCCTGAGCAATCCCAACAACAAAACAATTGGAGGCATTGCTTCCAACCCACCAGAAAACCAAAACCCAACCGGAGTTTCTCTTGGCAGCCTCGGGATATCCAAGCCAGCAATCACTCACCACCGTACCAAGCAAATCATGGCGCAAACAGGAGGGTCCTACAACAACCCCTTGAAGAAGTTCAAGTATGCGTCCTCGTTTGCTCATTCATCGCCCTTGTGCCAGTCGTTAATGTCAAGTCGGTGTTCAGGCTGGTCTTCTTAGGGGAACAAAGCGGTACGTGTCTCTTGTCTGGCTCCACCTGCCATCTGTCGATTTGGTGACTGACCGAGTTTACGACATAGTGGGCAAGACATCTCTGATTACTCGATTCATGTACGACTCGTTCGACAATATGTATCAGGCAACTATTGGTATCGATTTCCTCTCAAAGGTACCCGAGATCCAATCCGTCGTCTAAAGCGCGTATTGTCGGTGGGCAAGCCTAATCTCCCGGACATAGACCATGTATCTCGAGGACCGGACGGTACGACTACAGCTGTGGGACACCGCAGGACAAGAGCGATTCCGAAGCTTGATCCCTTCATACATCCGCGACTCGAGCGTTGCTGTTGTTGTTTACGATATCTCTAGTACGGAATCGCCCTCCCCCTCCCCTCTCCCAAACTCGCGGTGAAGCCCCACCATTTCCATGCAGCAAGCTGACGGCGCATGCCTTTTCTTGTAGACGCAAAATCATTCCAAAATACGAAAAAATGGATTGATGACGTCCGGGCAGAGAGAGGAAACGACGTCATTATCGTGTTGGTGGGCAACAAGACCGATCTTAATGACAAGCGGGAGGTCACGACCCAGCAGGGCGAGGAGGAAGCCAAGAGACAAGGTCTAAGATTTGTTGAAACTAGTGCCAAGCTTGGTCACAACGTACAGAGCCTCTTCAAGAGGATAGCGCAAGCACTGCCCGGTATGGAAGGTTCCGACGCGGCTGCCCAAGCTACCAACCAAAGTGAGCTTCCTCTCCCCCTTCCTCTCCCCCTTCCTCTCCCCCTTCCTCTCCCTCTTCCTCTCCTATGCCTCTTCGAATGATGCAATTTGACTCCCCTGGTTTGCTCTTTCGGTATCATTCTAACTTCTCTTCCCCCCCGCAGTGATTGACGTGAGGACGAACACAACACAGCCTCCCCAGGAGGGCTGCTCGTGCTAAGCCGAGATGTTGGCGTCGGCGATAGAGTTCGAAACACCGACAAGAATAACCGACCAGTATCCCCATTTCAGCGTCGCTTCGCGGTCATGATGCATTTTTACCCAAGACAGGATATCAATTCGAATTTGGCGAGTGCATTGGACTTGTATAATACCTGCAAACGGGGACAACGTGCCCACGATCGTTTATACACATACTAATAATCTTTTTTTTTCCTGCTAAATCAAGCGCTGCATCTTTTTTTGGATTGGATTGGATTGGCTCCTAACTGTTTTGATCTCTCGAGAATGGAAGAGATTGTGTGTAAACTTATTTTGCCGCCCATTCAAGTGTTATCCTCCATGTCAGACGCCAACTTTTTTTTTTTTTTTTCATCTGGCAAGGTACTGCTCATGATGCCGTTTGCACCTGGACCTCACCACTCGGTGTACCAAAGTAAGCCGCAACTGGCTTCTGTGCTTGGAACTCCTTGCCCAGACTTAGGGCCTGAGCACCGTTGAATCCGTGGAACAGGCCAATCTCCACAATTCCAGGAAGCTTGATCAGCTCTTCAGCCAGTTTGCCAATTTCCCAAATCCCGCTCTTACCCGCGCCGTCCACTTCCGCCGTCAAATCCCGGGGTAGCAGCAGTGGCGAGAAAGGGGCATCGATGATCCACATGCCATTGTCGGTCACGCATTCGCCAGCCTTGCTGGGTAGACCAGAGCGTACAACGGGGCTGGGGGAGCCCATGGCCTTCAGGCGGCTCAAGACGTCTGGAGCAGCGAGGGGGAGGACCTCGATGGGAATGGTGTTCCACTTGGTGCACAGCCGGGGGGATTGCTTGCGAGAATCTGTGCACAGGGTTAGTTGATTAGAGGGGATGGCAGCGATATATCGACGCACCCGCGACCGCGATGAACTTCCTGGCCGCCACGGCTACAAGCTTCTCTTGGAAGAGGCATCCGCCTCCTCCTTTGATGAGGTTGAGGTCTTCATCAACCTCGTCTGCACCGTCAAAAGCAACATCCAGCGCAACTGGTACGCCGTCCACGACGGGACGCTCGTCTAGATTGCACAGCTTCAACCCCGCTGCCCTGATAAGGCCCTTGGACTGGCTGCCCGTGGGGATAAACGTCATGTTGGAGTAAAATCCCGGCCCTTTGGCCGCAATAGCCTCTACCACATAGACGACTGTGCTGCCAGATCCAATCCCAACGAACCCGTCGGTGGGGGAGAGGTGGTCTTCGACAGCCTGGAAGGCGGCGGCCTTCTTTGCAGACTCAATCAGAGCTGCCGCGCTCGGCGCTGCAGTAGCCATCGCTTGGGTCGGTGAATATGATGACGATGACGAGATATGGCCGTTTTGTTTTGATATTTTTTATATATTTACGACCGGAGATGCGGCCGCTGTAGGGTAGGCCCCCGTCGTTGGATGAGAGCTGTCGTGCTGGTGCGCGCCAAAAGCCCTCCGAAACTGCCCGGTATCACTGGAATTTATTATTATATACCGCACACGAACGACAGCCTACCTAATGTAATGGAAACGAGTTGAAAACAAGGGAGGGGCCTGAGGAGGAAACGATTAGATTCGGTGGGATCGGCTGGGTCCAACAGAGAGCGTGATGTGCGTACGAGAGAGCTCACGAGAGAGAGCTCATGCCATTGCACGTTTACCCTGAGCCTACAGAGTTTTGTCGCAACCTACGGAACCGAACCATGGAGTACGGAAGTACTAGGTACGGAGTACGAGGTACGAGGTACGAATCAACCTACCTATACTATTACCTACTAGGTAGGTACCTAGTAGGTACCTATACTAGTAGTAGTACGGAGTACTTTGGATTGGGTGTGTGATGGGACCCTTGTCTCCCTGTGACGTTATGGTGGATCCACGCAGAGGCTTCGCTACGAGCCCAAGCACCGCTCATGTGATAGATCATGTGATTGTGCCATCGTTGGCGCTTTATGATTGGCTGGACGAAACTTGTTTCGCTGTGGAGCCGGCGTCCCCATCGAGCCAAGGCGCGCGGTTGGGCAAAGTAATCTCCTGGGGCGCATCATCTCCGTCGTCGCCGAAATCTTTCGAGATCTCAAACTTTGCTTCCGTCCTTTCTCTTTTCTGCGTCCTACCTTGCTTCCTGCGCAGCGATAGACTTGCTTTTTTTTTTTTCTCTTTTTCTTTTCTTTTTCGGGGGAGGTTTTTTTTGTTTTTGTTTTTTTTTCGATTTTTTTTTGGGGTTTCTCCCTCATCTCAGTGTAAACGACTGCAGCGACGGGGAATTTCCATCCACCATGTCCAAGTTTACAAGGCTGTATCTGCGGATACCCCGTCCGAAGGTAGGCTGTTCTGGATGAGTCGCCCGTGTCAACTTCTATCCCCTTTCCCATCGGATGTTTCCAAGTCAATCAAAAATGGAGGTCATGGTTGCTGACGGTCGCGATGATTAGACCCTCCTCGGCCTCATCAGCCTCCAGACCGGCACTGAGCTGATTTCGCTGGCGCTGGTCTTCAACAAGGTCACTGGCGTTTACGGTCTTCTTGCTATCCTCACCGGATTTCAGCTTTCGCTATTCCAGCTTACGACTTACGTATACTGCATCGGAATCCTCGCAATCCTGGTTATTCTGATTCCGCATATCCGAAAACAGAGCCCGTTCGAGTGCCTAGCCCTGGCGTGGCTCTATGTGATCGATACCGCCATCAACGTTGCCTCTACGGCAGCCTTTGGGATGGACTGGTACTTTGCCAATGCCGCATCGAACGGATCCCAGGCGCGACCATCAAGCCTGCCCGACATTGTTGCTGAGGGGATGGAGAGTCTCCGACGCGAGGCTGCCATGCACGGGGACGCAGTGCCCCAGGAGACGGCGGCTAGCATGCTTCTCATTACTGGATTGACCCTCATCAGGATCTACTTTAGTCTGGTTGTCATGAACTTTGCACGACAGGTGCTGCAGAAGTATATGCAGCTGATGATCCTGGAGGGGCCCGGCGTCGACGATCATGTGGGACCGTTTGCGGCGGACCTGCCTGACGGCGAGGGCCGAAAGGGTCAGCTCGGTCGACTGATGGTATCCTTCGGACGCGGCTACTGGATGGACTACACCGAGGCGGGAGAGTGGGTTGTTGAAGGCAGCCGTAAACCCAGCTCGGCGGGAACCCTGGCCGGCGAAGTATGAGAGCCGGGCAGAAAGAAAGATTAGGAAAGAGAAGTGGGAAAGGGGAAGATGGAGAAGGAAAGGGACGAGCAATGTGGAGGGGAGAGAGGGAGAGAGAGAGAGAGAGAGAGAGAGAGGGCTGGGGTACGAAATGACGCGATCGGAACCCCGCGATTCATCATCATCGAGAAAAAAAAAATCTCGGCAAAGTTTGGATTTGTACTGTTTTGGGCGGTCATGAGTTGTGACATTTATCTAATACACAAGTACGGAGTAATAACTATTGGTATGCTTATTCGGGGGAGGCAGATGGGAGGCTCCGAGGGCCGGGCCAGACCAACCGTTCGGCATTCGGAGGTGCTCGTTGATTGGCTACTAGCCGCTGCCGGGCGCGAGTTTGGATAATTGAGAGCGAATGAGCGAATGAGGTTGTCAGTTTTGTGGTCGGCTCGTCGGCGCCCCCTGTGAAGCAGGACGGAAGTCGGAGGGAGAAGGTTGAATGGGTCCCGGTTTGGGGACAAATAATACGACGCACTACCTAATTACAAAGGGTCCCGCTCAGTCTAATAGCGATAGATTAATTATGATGGATTGTAAAAACAGCTGTTTGGAATAACGTACTACGTACAATAATGTGCGGCGGCATGATTGCGGCGAGAGCGGCGGGCCAGGCAGGTCCTGAACTGGGTTTAGTGTTGATGGCGTCAGAGCGACGGGCGTGTATTGGAGCAAAAAAAAAAAAGGGAAAAAAAAGAGGGAAATGAAGCAAAGCTGCTGCTTGTGCGTGGAAGCTATAGAGTTGTAGTTGTTGTAGTTGTAGTTGTTGTTGTTGGGCTGTTGTTGATGTTGCTATCGTGTAGTTAGTTGATAGAAGTACTGCTACTAGGTAGATACTAGGTATTACTAAACTAGGCACTAACAGGTAAAGTACTTAAATGTCTCTCAACTCTCAGCAAGTAATACTTTATTCCCTTTGCAAAGCTCAGCGGCTGTTCTTTTGTTAAACCTCCCGACAACACTGTAAAAGAAGGCAGAGAGAGAAAAAAAAAAAGCCTCTCTCGGAACAGCCCACGGCATCCCCCAGCTTCGGTATTCCATGGTTACCCGCGTCGCATCGCAACGAATCTGACGACAGGGATTTGTCAGAGGAGCGATTTCGCCATCGCCGCCGTCCTATGGCTGCCCTATGGCTGCTCTTTGGCGGGTGGCGCCCACGCAGATTGTGCAGAACCTCCAAGCGCTAAGCGATCACGCAATCCCCTCCAAAACTCGGGTTTCTGCGGGGAGGGGAATTTTTTTTTTAATTTTTTATTTATTTATTTATTTTTTTTGGCTGAGGCAGTCAGTGGAGACTCGAGATGCGGTTTCTGGCTATCAAGGGATGGAAAAAAAAAATAAAAAAAAATAAAAAAAAAAGAGAGAAGCTGTAGTAAAGAGCCGTGATTGAAGAAAGAAACGGACTGGTTTACGGGATCGACTGGGGGGGGTTGGACTGGCTGTTGAAAAAACAAAAGAAAAACCAAAAGAAACAAAAAAAGAAAAAAAAGAAAAAAGAAAAGGCACCCAAGTCTTATAACTAAACGCCCTTTTACTGTTCCCTCTCACAATCACCGTTCGCTGGGCCTCCTGGCAAGGGCTTTTTTTTCTTTTCTTTTTTTCCTCTTTCTTCTCTTCCTTCTTCTTCTTCTTCTCTCTCCTCCTCCCTCCCTCCCTCTCCTTCCTCCCCCCCCCCCCTTTTGCTCGTTCGTCAGTTTGCCCCTTCTTTTATCCTTTTTTTTTTTTCGAGACACCAAAGCCTCGAAAATTGATCCGCGAAAAAAAAAAAAGAAAGAAGGAAAGGGCATGGCGACCTCGGTCCACATCCGCACGCCTGAAGAGGCCGGTAAGTTGATGTTTTGCTATGCTTGACTGCAATCTTCTTTCCGGCTTCTTTACTCTATCTTAGCCGGACCCTGTGAAATTCGAAAGTTGGGGCTGATCTGTTGTTTTTCTCTTCTGCGTTTCGCTTCTGCAGCTGCGAGAATCGCCTATCTGTCTAGCGATGTCGTCATTTCGGTGCAGCCTTCATTGGCTGTCGATTCCGAATTTTCCTCACACCTGAAGCGCTTTGCCGGCCGCAAAGACCGTGGAATTGTGGCAGCTACCGAAGACACTGTTCCAGAGGTTAGTCAGTATCTGATGGGTTCCAACTCACCGGAAATGCTTCTTGTTTTTTGTGAAATTTTTTTTTTCACTCTCTTCGCTTTTTTTTTTTTTTTTTTTTTTTTTTTTTCGCACTTATATGTTCAAAACCCATCTCAATGACGACGACCCGATCCTGGTCGGCCGACAGCCCGAAGAATAAAAAAAATTAATAAAAAATAATAAAAAATAACCCCCATTGAAGCAGCAAAGCTCACTGACTCTGACCACACAACCTGATTACAGATACAATACGTCCGCCATAACAATGACCCATTATTGTCCGTCTTTTCTCCCATCAGGTCGGGCAAGCTCGTCTCTGTCACAACGCCTTCCTCCATCCTCCTCCCCTCCATCTCTCATCTCTACAAGCTCGCCAACTACCCTGTTGTTCTCCATGTGTCCCTCCAGCCGCGCGGCTTTGCCGACTTCTCCGTCATCGCCTCTATTCGGAACTCAGGCTGGACCTTTTTACAGTCCGAGACTCTTCAGGAGGCACAGGATATGGCCGTCACCGCCCACGCTCTGGCTCTGCGCACTGGAAAGGCCGTCATTCACTTCTTCTCCCCGGACGCCTCGGCCCGCGATGAGCCCATCGGCCTAGAGGACATCTCCGTAGTAAGAGCTGTCCTCGACATCGACGCCGTCAGGCGATTCCAGGCCGGTACCATCCGGGCCTCGGGGTTGTACGCCGACGATGGACATAGTGCCGTTTCCTCAGACCACCAGGAGCCCGAGCCTTCCAGAAGCTCCGCCAAAGCCCCAGGCCTTCAGCAGTCGACCAGCTCCCTCGCCTCGAAGGCGGTGTCTGAGCTATCGGCCAAGACTAGCCAGACCAGCAGCTCCAGTACCCCTACCGGCTCCTCATCTGTCGCTACTACTGTGGAGTTTGCCCCTCCCCAGGTGACATCCGAAGACGTCCATCTATGTGCCACCCGGATCTGGGCGCAGTTGAACACGGCCCTTGGGAGACAATACCACGCTTTCGAGTATACCGGACCGGCCAACGCGGAGAACTGCCTCTTCGTATTCGGATCCGACACTGGCTCCTTTGCTGAAGCCATTGACGGCGCCAAGCCCGACGACATCTATGCCAAGATTGGCATCCTTACGCCTCGCCTCTACCGACCTTGGCTCGGCTCCAAGCTGGTGGCAAGCATCCCGAGGTCGGTCAAGAGGATTGCTGTTCTGGAGCAGATTCACCGAAAGACTACAAAATGGGGTCCCTTGTTGATTGATGTTTTGTCATCGGTCAGGAGCGGCCCCGGCGGCGTGGAGACCATTGTTGGCCACCAGTTGGGATACATTGCCCCCGAGGCCGCTACGCAGGCACTCCGTGGCATTGTCCAGAACCTCACTGCCGAGCAGCCCATCCAGAATCTCGAAGTCGGCGTCAAGGAGGGGCCGAGCGAGCCCGCCGCACATGCCGTGGAAGCCCCTAAGCTCGAGGTTGCCTATTCGAAAATTCTCGACCAACTTTTCGGAAGCAGAACCTACATTGCCAATGCTTTGCAATCTCGGAATGCCGGCATCTCTGCCACTGTCGCCGCCAGCCCCGAGTTCGGTTTCGGATCCCTGTTGGCTCGGAAGGAATTGCGAGCCAAGTTCGTGGCCGAGGTCAAGCAGGCGGCGAGCAGCTCTGGATCCGCTAGCGAGGCATTGAAGAGCTGGCTTGCGCGCTGGGCCGTCCATTCCGATGACCAGGCCAAGTCTGACGTGATTACCGATGAAGTCATTGCCAAGCTGGAGCAGGATGGCTCGCCCGCATCTCAGAAGCTTCTCTCCAACCGCGCCCTCTTCCGGAAAGAGTCTCTCTGGCTGATGGGCTCGGATGCTTGGGCTTACGACCTCGGCAACTCTGGTGTTCACCACGTCCTCGCGTCGGGTGAGAACGTGAACATGCTCATCATCGACTCGACGCCCTACTCCGAGAAGTCTGCGGCCGACGCCAGCCGAAGGAAGAAGGATATTGGCTTGTATGCCATGAACTTTGGCAACGTCTACGTGGCTTCCACCGCAGTCTACAGCTCGTACACTCAGGTCCTTCAGGCTCTACTGGAGGCAGACAAATTCAACGGCCCATCCGTCGTCTTGGCTTACCTGCCCTACTTTGGCGAGACCGACTCCCCCCTCACCGTGCTGCAGGAGACCAAGAAGGCTGTGGATGCCGGATACTGGCCCCTCTACAGGTGGAATCCTGACAACGAGGCCAAGGGCGAGCCCGCCTTCTCCCTGGACTCGGAGCTCATCAAGCAAGAGCTGAAGGCCTTCCTGGCTCGGGACAACCAGCTGACTCAAATCATGAGGAAAGAGCCTAGCTTTGCTTCCAACCTTGGCCAGGACTTTGGAACCGAGGTCCGAGCAGCGCAGAAGAGGAAGGCAAAGGATGCCTATAACCAGCTTCTCGAAGGCCTTCTGGGCGCTCCCTTGACCATCTTGTTCGCTTCCGACAACGGCAACGGCAGCACGCTAGCCAAGCGGCTGGCCAACAGGGGCAGAGCTCGTGGCTTGAAGACGGCGGCTATGGCCATGGAGGATTACCCGGTCGAGGACTTGCCAGGCGAGGAAAACATTGTCTTCATCACTTCCACCGCCGGACAGGGCGAGTTCCCCCAGAATGGGCTGGCTTTCTGGGATGCCGTGAAGGACAGCACCGACCTCGACCTGGCTGCCGTCAACTACTCCGTCTTTGGCTTGGGCGACAGCCACTATTGGCCGCGGAAGGAGGACAAGATTTACTACAACAAGCCAGCCAAGGATCTCGACAGGGTTTTGGCCAACTTGGGCGGTAAGCGGTTCGTCGACATCGGCCTGGGAGACGACCAAGATCCGGATGGCTTCCAGACTGGCTACCAGGACTGGGAGCCCAAGCTGTGGCTGGCGCTCGGCGTGGACAAGGTCGATGGCCTCCCCGAGGAGCCGCCGCCGGTGACCAACGAAGACATTAAGCTCGAGTCGAACTTCCTCCGAGGCACCATCGCAGAGGAATTGAGAGACACATCCACCGGAGCCATCTCCGCCGCCAACTCTCAGCTGACCAAGTTCCACGGTACCTATCTCCAGGACGACCGCGACGTTCGCGACGAGAGAAAGGCCCAAGGTCTGGAGCCTGCCTACGGCTTCATGGTTCGCTGCAGATTGCCCGGAGGAGTTGCAACGGCCGCGCAATGGATTCAGATGGACGACATCAGCAGCAAGCTGGGCAACGAAACAATGAAGCTCACGACTCGCCAAACCTTCCAATTCCATGGCGTCGTCAAGGGAAAGCTACGATCCACCATGCAGGCTATCAACCGCGCGCTTATGACCACGATTGCCGCCTGCGGCGACGTGAACCGCAACGTCATGTGCAGTACCTTGCCCTCTCAGTCTCAGCTTCATCAGGAAGTCCACTCTTACGCCGCAAAGATCAGCAACCATCTGCTGCCGTCCACGAGCGCGTACCATGAAATCTGGTTGGCTGATGAGAACGACAAGAAGGTCCAGGTTGCCGGCGACGCCGTTCAAGACTTTGAGCCGTTGTATGGCCCTACCTACCTGCCCCGAAAATTCAAGATCACGGTTGCCGTCCCTCCTCACAACGACACTGACGTCTATGCCCACGACATCGGCCTGATTGCCATCGTGAACGGAGCCGGTTCCTTGGAGGGTTTCAACTTGCTTGCTGGTGGCGGCATGGGCGCTACCCACAACAACAAGAAGACCTATCCTCAGACTGGCCGCATGTTTGGATATGTCCCCAAGGAGCAGATCCACCTCGCCTGCGAGAAGGTAATGCTCGTTCAGCGTGACTACGGCGATCGCAAGAACCGAAAGCACGCTCGTCTCAAGTACACTATCGACGACATGGGCGTCGACGTTTTCAAGGGCAAGGTCGAGGATCTGTGGGGCCAAAAGTTCGACACGCCACGGCCTTTTGAGTTCAAGAGCAACGTTGACACTTTTGGCTGGCAGAGGGATGAGCTGGGCGTCAACCACTTCACATTCTTCATCGAGAACGGACGCATTGAAGATACCCCCGACTTCCGGATGAAGACCGGTCTGCGAGAGATTGCCAAGGTCCACAAGGGCGAGTTCCGCTTAACGGGCAACCAGCATCTTATCCTCAGCGGCGTGAGCGACGAGGACGTCCCTGTCATGAATCAACTCATGAAGAAGTACAAGCTCGACAACCTCCAGTTCTCCGCCCTGCGACTCAGCTCGTCTGCCTGCGTCGCTTTCCCCACCTGCGGCCTCGCAATGGCAGAGTCGGAGCGTTACCTCCCCGTGTTAATCACCAAGCTCGAGGCCTGCCTCGAGGAAAACGGCCTCCGCCAAGATTCCATCGTCATGCGCATGACTGGGTGCCCCAACGGCTGTGCTCGACCTTGGCTCGCTGAGGTGGCGTTTGTCGGCAAGGCTTACGGCGCATACAACATGTACCTCGGTGGCGGCTACCACGGCCAGCGCCTGAACAAGCTGTACCGCGCAAGCATCAAGGAAGATGAGATCCTGGCCATCATGAGGTCTCTGCTCAAGCGGTATGCGCTGGAAAGACTGGAAGGCGAGAAGTTTGGCGACTTTTGCATTCGCGTAGGTCTCATTCATGAGACTACGGATGGGCAAAACTTTCACGACAATGTAAGCTTTTTTTTTTTTTTCCCCTTTCCCTTTCCCTTTATAGCCTCTCATGATGCACAAGTTCCATGTTTATTCAAGTTCCGTTTTGCTAACTGATCGTAGGTTGCCGAAGAAGAGGAGCCTGACGAGGAGGAGTAAGGGAGAGGGGGGATTCAACAAAAATGAATGAAAGAATCTAAAGATGAAATTTTTTTGGGGGGTAAAAAACTATTACTATGGCGTTGGACATAAGCTGAGAGAGCACCTCACCGTTTTGTATAAAAGAAAGACTTCAAACAAGTAAATAAAGTAAAAAAAAAAAAAAAAAAAGAGCAACAGTCAAAACAGCATCATTTCACCAACCATCGTGTCCATATCGTCATTCCCATCGGAAGCTTGAAGCGCAACAAAAAATATATTCATACGAATCTCTCGCCCACAGCCATGACATGCTGCATCAACCCAAGCCTCAAAATCCCCATTTCGTCATTCCCATTGCTGCGTTTTTTGCGCATTTCCATATCCCACACACTCAATTCATCTAGCCTAGCATACCGCGATGCTACACATCAACATCGGCACAATAAGTAGCCATCAAACCTCATTATAGACAGACATACATCATACAGAGTATCCACATGACAAACATTGAGCTTTCTCTTCAACAACGAAGAAGCCATCCCATCCTAAGAAGCCATCCCTTTCCCCCAAAACTTGTGTACGTCGACCGTACACTCTCTGAGGTAAGAAGAGGGGGCCGGGGGGAAAGAGGAGAGAAGAGAGAAAGAAAGAGGGAGAGAAAGAAAGAGAGAGAGAAAAGAGAGAAGAAAAAGAAGAAGAAAAGAAAAAGAAAAAGCACACACGCAAAACGGAACAAACCTACCTACCACCTGTCTTTTCATTGAAGAGGGGAAGAGAGAGAGAGAAAGAGAAAGAGAGAGAAAGAGGGGAAAATACCCCAACCATCGCGGAAAGCAATCAAGGAAAATCAGACATATACAAGAGGAAGGAATAAAGAAATCATGTTCTAAGGGTATTCGTTATGCTGCTCCCCACGCTGCTCATCGTTTCGCTCAGCTTCTCGCCCATGCCACCTGCCCAGCTGGGCAGCTTCAGGGTCATGCGAATCCTGCCCTCAACCACCAGATGGATGAGGTTGATGACGGCAAATGTGGTTGATCCAATAGCACGAAAGGCTGCCAGGCCTGCCACGCTCCAAAGCAGGAAGCGGAGATAGAAGTTGTCGCCGATGCCCCTGGCGCTGTATATCTCGGACACGGCCATGGCGAGAATGGCATTCAGGACCATCCAGGACACAACCATGTAGGTTCGCACGCTTCTGTAGTAGTCTTCCTGCATCTGCGACTCGCTTGGGGGCTTTTCCGGAACCTCGACACGATCGCGGAGGTTGCGCAGAGCTTCATCGTATCCGCTGTCGATATCAAGTTGTTCGCTGGGCATTTCAAGCTCGACAGTCTCGCCCTTTCCAACGGCGCCGCCCAGGTCGGTCTTCATGACATTGTCGCCCTTGGTGCCCCAAGTGACGTCGTGAGTGTTGCAGAAGGCGTAGACCTGCAGGGTGCAGATGTAGCTCGGCAGCAGCAGGAAGTACTGACCGGCGGAGGTGAACATGTGCCACGGATCGAGATACAAGAAGGACATGGCAAAGTACAGACCAATCGTGGACGCCAGCGAGACGATGAGATTCGTAAACACGTTGTTACCGAGTGTAAACGTGAGGCCGCTCTCCTTGTCCGTGAACTGCCTGACGACGATGTATATGATGGCGAAACTTGTATAAACCATGATGATGCTGTATGTAATCATGCTGCCGAGGTAGAGCTTCCTCGCGCCCTGCGGACGGTTTCCGAGCGACAGAATGAACTGGATAGCGATGAGCAAGATACACGTGTACCTCAGGATGATGAAGATGACGTTTCCGATGCCGTGCCCGAACGGATCGACTCGCGGATCTGCCAACCCGCCAGCGACGAAGTAGAAGGCCAGGTAGAAGTTCGCGAGAGAAAAGTACGTGAAGAGCAACTGCACAAACTGATAGACGAACTCGATGTACAACAGGATTTTGCGTGCTAGGGTATGGTCGGTCTGCAGAATCTGCCGGCATTGGACAAGCGAGTAGACAGCGGCGAAGAAGGCACCGTTCAGCCATCTTCTCCGTTGAGAGATGAACTCGGGAACAGTGTCTGTTGCAGAAATTCGCGTTAGTTTGCGGGCTTCCCTCAAGACAGTCTACAGCGTGCTGTGTGTGTGTGTGTGTGTGTGTGTGTGTGTGTGTGTGTGCCCAGGGAGAGGTTCAAGGGACAGGAAAGAAGGAAAGAAAGAAAAGAAAGAAATGAAACAACAACAAGACATCTTACCGGGGACGTCCGTTTCTCCTCGGCAGCTCTTTACGTATTTCAAGACCCATCTCTCGCCTCGCTTGGCCACCAGCTCCCAGCAAAGGATGCGATCCTCAGCCAGGTACATGTTGGCGGTGAAGACATCCGCATGCTGGCCGTGGAGAGTCTCGCCCTTGAAATACTGGCTCAGCGGTCCGTGGCCGGTTTCGTCATTCTGCAGCGCATGATAGCGGTAGGCACTGAGGGCACCGGGCAACACGGTGATGTATCCAAAAACAGACTCGAGGGGTTTATCCAGAATGTTGGACATCTTGTACTCGAAGTTCTGGGAGGCAACCAGCGGGTTCAAAAGGTATGATCCGTATTTGCCCTTCATGGCCTTGATTTCGCCACACGCTCCGGCAACGTTGGAGTCGAAGTCGAAAGCCTTCCAGAGATGGTAGAGCGAGGTGCCCGACGGCCGAGTCCCCACGTCCAGGAGGATGCAGATGTTGGGGTTCAAGGCCTTGCCGAAGGCGTTGAAAAACCAGCGGTGCGAGTTGAGCTTGCGCGAGTTCTTCTCCTTGAGGCAGAAGATGATTTGGCATGGCACGATGCCCTTCTCGGCGCCCTTGAATTTGAGGTCGGAGTCGAGCGAGACCTGCGTGGTGTATTCGTAGACGTGGGCCTGCACGGCCCTGTTGTTGACAAAGTTTTTGGCGATGCCGTGCTGGTACACTCCCATGGCAGCCAGGGCGTCCAGCGTGCGCGGGTGGATCTTCTCGCGGCCGTCGGAGATGATGCAAACCACAACCTTTTGCCAGCCGCTCTCGCCCCAGGTGCGAGATCGAGATCGGGAACAGAAGTGGGAGATGTTCTTCATGACGGCGTACATGGTCCTGGTGAAGAGGATTTCGTCTTCGTTGTACATGGTGATGCAGATGAAGAGCTCCGTCTCTCGAGCGGTCCGGCCGATGCTCTGTCGCAGCTTGTACCCCCTGTCGACGAAATCATCCGGATCACAAGTGACGGCGGTGTATCTCATGTGGGTGAATTCGACTTCGTCGCGTCGGGGCAGAAAGCTGTAAAGGATGGTTGGAATCTTGCATTCCAGGACCAGCTCTCCATTGATGAGCGGCACCTCCTTTTTGGACATTTGCGGTGCGCGGACGCCGCGTCGCTCTTGCGCGCCATCGGGCGCAGGTCCATAGTGCTCGTACTTGTCGTAATACTCCTGCTCCTCGCCCAGGGTTTCTTGAGACCCCGAGTGGTATGAGTCGCGGTCGTCGCCGTAGGGGCGGTCGTCCTCGTCATAGCGGTCGTAGCGGTCGTAGCGGTCATAGTTGTCGTACTGGCGAGACTCGCTTAGATCCGACTCGGGGCCAAAGATGTCGTCGTCGTCGTCGTCGCGATTGTCCAAGGGGATGGAGACGGTCACATCGTCGGCGAACTGCGAGTTCCGCGATGCGTTGCCGAAGCGAGGCGCCGGCGGCAGCGGGCGCCGCGGGCTGCCGCCATACCTTGACGATGGGGTTCCCGGCCTGGGGCTGCCGTTGATATCCGAAGGCTCGTAGGAAGCATGGGACGGAGGAGGCCGGGAGTAGTCCGTCAGCCTCGACGCCGGAGACCACGGCCTGTGAGAGGGATCGCGTGTGTCGTAGGACATGTAAGACGCATCCGGCGGCGGAATGCTGGGAGCATCGTCCAGGATCGACCCGGTCCGGGTGTGAGAAGACACGACGCTGGGAGCGTATTGAGGTCGAGGCGATCGCATGCTAATCGGCCTATCATGTGAGCTTTTGGTCTTCCATCTAACGGTAGGTCTATTCTTCTTCGCGACAGCCTCCACCGCGACAGCCTCCACCGCGACAGCCTCCACCGCGACAGCCTCCACTGCGACAACCTTCGCTGCGACAGCCTCCGCTGCGACGGCCTCCACTACGGCCGGCTGAGCAGCCGGTTGAGCAGCAGCAGGCTGGTCGGGAGCTGACAGACTCCCTCTTCGTCGCCGGAGCCGTTCACTTGGTCCCTCCGGGATGGTTGGCAGAGCTCCCGCGAGGATTTGGGGCCCAGCGGGCGATGGACTTGCTCGACTTGCTTGACTTTGCAACTTTGCAGCCTTGTCCTTGCGAGCTTGCTTGACAGAGAGGGGCGGGGGGACAAGGACGTCGAGAGGAGGGGAAGAAGGGAGATTGTGGACAGAAGGAGAAGGAGGAGGATCATCCGCCGTGGTTGCTGCTTGCATCTCCGTCTCTTGCTTGGTGTCCAAGCTCGAGGCGGCTCCTGGACACTCGTCGATGGCCATGGTGGACATGTGGGGATGGGATCCTTGATGTTTCGATGCCTCCTCTGGTTGCAAAGACAGCGTCGATGGAGATGACGGAGCCTTATTTAGGAATGCCGGTGTTGCCAATGGCGACGGCTGTGTTACGTACGGTCTGTCTACGGCCTCTTCCACAGATGTCAGCAACCTGACTGCGGCGGCGCCATGGCCAGTGGGCGAATCGAGTTCGTCGTCGTACGGCGGCAGACTATAATCGGGAGGGTGAGTGGGCGTTCCAGAGCGACGATGGTGGTCCATTGTAAGTAATGCAATGCCTCGGACGAATGTTTTTTTTTTTCTTTTTCTGTTTCTTTTTTCTTTCTTATTTTTTCAACTTTGGAATGCTGTTAGACTCGAGACAGGACCAAACCGGCTTTGCACCACCAATGCACAAAATCAGAACCGAGGGCGTCGAGACACACAACGCAACCATGCGGCGGTTGTTTTTTTGACGAAGCTGTTCCCGTCCGTGATGGGATGGTTTGCTCGGCAAAGGCGGATGGATGGATTCAAATCAAATCTTCAAAATAAAAAAATAAAATAAAAAATAAAGAAAAAAAAAGGTTCTCTTCCACCCTCCCGGAAAGATGACAAGAGCTTGGAAAGAGTTGAATGCGATGGAGGAACTGGGGCTGCATAAAGATTAAAAAAAATAAAAAAGGCGGGAATCAGATGCAGCTGTCCGGGGATATGCGTTGGTAGAGAGAGATACCTCAGGACTACCTACATAAATGGATGGCATGCCGGCTGGAACGTCCAGTGTGGGGATCCTGTCGCACAGCTGCGCAGAAGCTCGCCGGCCAAACAAATCGCCTGCTGGCGCGTTGGCCCGGCAACGGCCCATCACGAACACGCAGCAGCCCGCGAGTCCGGCTGCAGGAACCACGCAATCGCGTGTGATTAGCCGCCGCCGCCCTGATGAGTTTGAACAGTTGAAAAATGACCAGGCACCGAGTGAGGCTGATGCTTATTCTTTTTTTCTTATTTATTTATTATTTATTTATTTTTTCATTCTCATATCTTTTTTTCTTATGGCTTTGGAATGTCGCCAGCGCCGGGTTAGGCGGTGAGCCACGAGACCGAACCGAACACGATGCATTGGATTACGTACCTTACTATACCTTTTGTGTATAGATACTGTACAGGGCACAAGAGCACAGTGTAGTACATAAGGTGTACATAAGGCAGCAAGGCAGGTTACCTTAGGTACTTGGTGCCTCCAGAGTGCTTACTCGTACTAAGCACCCAGCACATGGTACCTGGCAGGTATTGCTCCGTCCACTGTCGGTTATCAAGTCTCGGCTTTCTGGGACCTGAAACTTGTTCGAAAGCTGGATATTGCTCCTGTGCCTTAGGTACCTAGTACCTTAGTACCTTAGTACCTTATATACCCAAGGTTAGTAGTAGGTAAGGTACCTACTAGGTAGTACTAGTTATTATAGACACCTTGTACTGGTATAAAGCAGTGCTCGGCGCTCAGCAGCATGGCTAAATGTCCATGCAACTCGGCAAAATTGGGTATTCAAGGCAGAGGTCGTGTGGTACGTAGTAATAATATAGTACCTTTAGGTAGAACTAGTCAATAGGTAATGGGTATTACGATCTCGTGTCTCGTTCCCATCTCCATGGAACAAAACGGGCTCGGTTTGCGGTCGACGCTCATCCCTTTCGGCTGTACCTACCCCGTAAAGCAAGGTACCCAATACCTATCACACCCAGAGCTGTTGCCTCTGACATCCAGCAGCCGACGCCCCCGCCATGCCGGTAGCCGGTACCTTTGGTGTACCGCAGGGAGCTGCGCAGCGCCCTCTGACGCAACCAGCTTGTGCACCCAGCAACCATAACAATCGGGAACCGCTGCACTAAACAGAGCCGCCTTGATGCGACACCACCGCCTCCCTCTCTATCCACCCGCGCCCTCTATCGATCCGTCCATCTATCGATCCGTCCATCTATCCATCTATACATCTATCTATCCATCTCACCGTCCCCCTTCCCTTCCCCCCCCTCCCCTCTCCCTCTCCCCCCCCTTCTCTCTCTCTCCCCCCCTCCCCCAATCGTACATTCATACAACACGCAGCTCGTCAGCGCATCGCCAAAATCCCCGACTCGCTGCCTGGCACTGAAGCTGATCGGAACCAACATTTTATACTATTTCTTTCTTGGTTCATCTGATATTTCCCCGCGTCATCACTTTACTCGTTTCTTCTCTCTCTCTCTCTCCCTCTCCTTCTCCCTCTCTCTCCCCTCCTGGGGCCCATCGGTCTGCGCACCAACATATGCTCGGTATGCTCTCTCTTGTCCGTCTTTGGCATGCCATTCATTGCCCCGCTAACCAGCTGGTATGGAACGCAGGCCGTCGTATTATATCTTAGCTCACAGGATATCACGACCCCCCAAAACCCCCCCGTCTCGCCTCGTCTCGCCATGGCTCAGTTCTTGCAGACAGTGTCAGTCTATCCTCACCCGCATCCTCTAGTTCCTCGCCAGCGTCAACATGGCACTGTTGTTTCAATACCTCAGCCCCAGATCTCGCGCCAAGATGGCGCGACTGGATAATACCATCATCCCCATCTACGAAGATCCTCCGCTCAAACCCGTGTTGAATGCCGTGTTTGCTGACGGCGAAATATTTCTGAGCAGCAACCAAAAGACGAGAAATCAGTTCCGTCCACGCGCCGGCAAAGGAGGCGTCAACAGCTACCAGCTAAGGCAGTATGCTGAAGCCACCCTGGGCGGAGGCAGCTTGAGAAAGGTCGTCAAGCTGCCCGAGGGCGAGGATGAGAATGAATGGCTAGCAGTCAATAGTGAGTTTGTCC
The DNA here is from genome assembly GCA_020631695.1 of Trichoderma cornu-damae. Classification (NCBI taxonomy): domain Eukaryota; kingdom Fungi; phylum Ascomycota; class Sordariomycetes; order Hypocreales; family Hypocreaceae; genus Trichoderma; species Trichoderma cornu-damae. Next base: position 4,534,351 of record CM036089.1, read on the forward strand.
ACAGGCGTTGGCCGGACGAAACAAGCGTTTCTAATTGCCATTAGTGGTGGACTTTTACAACCAGATCAATCTCCTCTACGGCGCCATTACCGAGTTCTGCTCGCCGCAGTCGTGCCCCGAGATGAAGGCTACAGATGAGTAAGAAGTCGACATTCACATTCAAGCATCCTAGCTCCTGGAAGCGAATTCTGACGGCTCGCAGGTTCGAGTATCTCTGGCAAGACAGCGAGAATTACAAACGGCCAACCAAGATGCCCGCACCAGCCTACATTGAACAGCTGATGACGTGGGTTCAAGCCAACATCGATAACGAATCTGTCATGCCCAGCAAGATTGGTAGGTGGCCCGTCTCAAGCACCTCACGCCCGCTTCTCGAATTTGACTACTGATCTGATGGCGTCTCTAGGCGTCCCCTTCCCCAAATCCTTTCCAACCCTGATTCGTCAAATTTTCAAGCGAATGTATCGAGTATACGCACACATCTACTGCCATCACTATCCGGTGATCCGCGAGCTGGGTCTGGAACCCCATCTAAATACCAGCTTCAAGCAGTACGTGCTTTTCATCGACGAACACAGCTTGGCAAGCGGCCGGGACTACTGGGGTCCCCTCGGAGACCTTGTTGACAGCATGCTGAAGAGTGATTGATTAAGCACTGCTTCAATCTTGTTCTTTCTTCAGTCCTTTTTTTTTTCTTTTTTTTTCTTTTCTCCTTGTTTCTTTTTACCCCTTTTCAACTTTATATCACTGGGATCGCAAGCGACATTGCAATAATGCTTAATAGAGATCAAGGTAAGGCGTTAGGATATCGCAGAATTGGGAAATGGCAGCACCACGATTGGCTGCGATTGGGCCCCATCGGGCAGAGCCGGGTAAGGGCAATGGGCAAGGACAAGCATTTGTGAGGGTGGAAGATTGAGCGGTTTGGAAACGATGCTTGATGAACCATCGAGCAAATTCATATATCACGAGAAGAGAATAATGAAAAGAGTTTACACCAAGCATGCGCATACAAAAGAAAAAATGTGTGAATTTAATCTGCATTCACTGTCAAATGCGGATTATACGTACCTGTTTTATATGCCCAAGTTCCCGAGGTGCTATTATGTAAGCAAAAGTTGTTGCCTCACCCGTCCGGCAAGGCATCAACCTCCAAAATTGCCGGCCGAAGAGAACCTCGAGCCAGCGAAAACCGATCTCTTCGAAAGCCGGTTCTCTCACCACCTTTGACGCCATCCAATCTCTCCCCCACGGCCGCCATGCTGTCGCGACAAGCCTTCCGCTCCCTCAGGGCCGCTGCTCCCCAGCGTGCCTTCGCCCTCCGCGCTGTCCCGGCCCGGACCTTTGCTGCTGCTGCCAGCAGCGACGGCAAGCCTCCCATTGCGGTCTTTGGCCTCGACGGCACATATGCCACCGCTCTGGTACGCCTTCTCCTCCTTGGAAACAAGAAAAAAAAAGAAAGGAAGAGAGAAAAAAAACTAGAGAGAAAAGCCCCTCCGTTGTGCCGAACGTCAATGAAGTCAATTGCGTGCTTTTTTTTTTCTCTCTTTTTTTTTTCGGCTGCTATTACTATGAGCGTCTGGCAATTGGCACTACTACCAACAGAATGCTAATCCTTGCGTCAATTTCAGTACACTGCCGCCTCCAAGACGTCCACCCTCGATGCCACCGCCAAGGAACTCGCCAAGCTGGGCGCCATTGTCGAGAAGGACACCAAGCTGGCCGGCATCCTCGCCGCTCCCACCCTGACCCCTGCCGACAAGTCCGCGATCGTTGCCGAGCTCGTCAAGCAGTCTGGCGCCAGCAGTGCCACCCTCAAGAACTTCCTCGACACTCTCGCCCAGAACAACCGATTGGGCCTCCTGAAGGGCGCTGCTGAGAAGTTTGGTCAGATTATTTCCGCTGCCCGCGGCGAGGTTGAGATGACCGTCACCAGTGCTCAGGTGCGTCAAAAATTTGGATCCCTTGGCTCCAATGGCGACATTGGCAACGGCACAAACATTTGCCAAAAGCCATGCTTGGAGGCGCAAGATTGTTCTAACCTTGATCCGTTATAGGCTCTTGACCCCAAGACTCTGTCCCGCCTGGAGACTGCCGTTGCCAAGTCTGCCTACGTCGGCCAGGGCAAGAAGCTCAAGGTCACTAATACGGTATGCTTGGGTCCTCGCTTCCAATTCTTGTTAGATCCTCTCCTTGTATGCCGGAATCTCCCAGCTCACGCCCCAATCTTATAGGTCAACCCCGACATCGTTGGTGGACTCATAGTTGAGGTCGGCGACCGAACCATTGACCTCAGCGTCTCCTCCCGCATCAGCAAGATGAACAAGCTCCTCACTGACAACCTGTAATTTATTATGTAAAACAAAAAATCAAAAATCAAAAAATCAAAAAAGAACCTCTTTCATTGAATTTTTCTCATCACTCAACTATAAAGATACATGAAGAGGTTCTTTTTTTTTTTTTCCCCCTTTTCCTTTTAAATTTTTTTTTTTAAAAAAAACCCTGAGTTTTATCAACGTCCGGAAAAGAGCTCACGGTGCTCCTCACTACGGAGTACTAGTAGCTAAACAACGCTCCACCAACATGTATAGAGAGTCTGAGCTTGGGGACCTCGAGAGAGTGATGCGGAGGGCTTTTTTTTTTTTTTTTGGCTTGCATGCGTCCATCTTTATCCGGGAGGAAAGGCGCAATAGTGAAAAAAAAGGGGGGGAGATGCTGCTGATTGGTGGAATGGTATGTGCGCAATAGAGAGAGCAAGTTTTTCTAAGAAAAGAAGAATTGGTTTTTTTCTGTATATATATATATATATATATATATATGTGTGTGTGTGTGTGTGTGTGTGTGTGTGTGTGTGTATGTGTGTGTTGATGCCGACTGGTGTCTTTGTGAATGCCGTCTACTTTGTAACGACGAGACATGGTGAGAATGGGGGAGAGAACCCCCTCCCCCCGGGGGCGCATTTTCGAGTTATTGATTGTATTCATTGATTGTATCATAGATATAATGAATTTGTCAAAGATGCTAATCAAGAATTCACAGATAGGACCAAAGAATCACTGCTAAAGCGCAGCCCAATTCCATCCATCAAAATGTTATACCAAATAGACTAGACTTCTTCTTACCTTGCTCTGCAGTTCTAAATACAAACATACACAGATAAAAGCCGCACCATTTTTGTTCTTTTTATTCATATACAATCTTGTTTCCCCCCGAGACTCGGCCAGCCCACAGAGAATGCAGAATGCTCCTCCTGCCTATGCTCTAGTTTCGTATTCCTCCTCCTCGTAGTTGAAATCGCCGTTTTCTTTGTACCGTTGAAGCTGGTCAGAGATATACCGATGCATGTGAGAGTCCGCTTCTTCCTTCTCCCTGGTCTTTCCCGGGTCGTCGTGGTGTACTGAGCCGGTGACAGATCGAGCGTCGTCGTCAGCTCCATTCACCGATGAATCAAAGTCGCTCCTGGCAGCGATAGAACGGGCTGTTGAGGACCGCCTGATATGGCGTCTGCCGCCTGTGTGAGGGACGCCGCTGTCTATGTGTCGCTGGAAGATATCGTCAAAGTAGTGCGCCATGGTAGCCGATGGCGTTCGAGGGGTCTGCGGCAGACGGCAGTTGACACTTTTTTTTTTAAAAAAAAAGAAAAGAAAATTGGCAAGTCGAGTTAGTTCCACGTCCAATATGTATATATATATATACATTTGTGTGTGTGTGTGTGTGTGTGTGTGAGTGTGTGTGTGTGTGTGTAAGGCTCAAACGCAAAGAGAGTTGTCAAGACTTACCCTGTGTCGTGTATCAACCGAGCAATCAGACCAGTCCATCCAGTCTGGTGAGTAGCACCTAGACCCCTTCCTGTGTCGCCGTCAAAGAATTCGTAGAACCAAAGGTAGTCTTTCCAGTGCTCATCATAGTCAAGGCGGTCATCTCCGGCGTTGATGCTGCGCCTACCAAAGTCATCCCGAGCAAAGAGATGCTGCAATCGGTGCTGGATCTCTTCCGAGACCTTGCCCAGATGCATGTAGATGCCGCTTCCAGTGGGGCATTCAACCTTGAAGTCAGGTCCGTAAAAGAGGTAAAACCGCTGGAGCGATTCGATCAGTAGGAAGTTGACGCAGAGCCAAATTGGCCCTCTCCAGTTGCTGTTGCCGCCAAAAAGTCCAGTATCAGAGTCTCCTGGGACATAGCCGACCTTGAATTCTTGGTCCTTTACTTCCATGGAGAAGGGGTTCTCTTTGTGGTATTTGGACAACGAGCGAATGCCATGATCACTGAAAAATTCGTCCTCGTCCAGCATCCTTTTCAAGATCTTCTCCAGCCTCTCCTTACTGACAATTGACAAGAGGATGCGGTTGCCTTTCCCCCTTTTTCTGATGCTAGCCATGTTCCTCTCTGCCAGATCGCAACGATTCTGAACAAACCAGTCGACCCTCTTCTTAAACGATGGCAACTTGTGGATAAGCTCAGGCTCGAGGGTCGCGGTTGCATAAAGAGGTATAAGGCCGACCAGCGACCGCACAGGTAGCTGCTGGAGCCACGGGCCACCCCACGATATCGCATCATAGTAGAACCCGTCCTCCTCATTCCAAAGCGACTGTTCATCTTTCTGGCCTGTCCGGAAGGTCATGGCGTCGCTGATGAAGATGAAGTGCTCGAAGAACTTGGAAGCAATATCCTCGTAGATGCGGCGATGCTTTGCAAGCTCGAGAGCAATGTTCAGCATGGACAAGCAGTAGAACGCCATCCAGCCAGTGCTGTCCGCCTGTTCGAGGACTCCTCCTGTGGGCAGCGGCTCGGAACGGTTGAACAGGCCGATATTATCAAGCCCCAAGAAGCCGCCTTCGAAGATGTTTTTGCCATCGGCATCTTTTCGATTGACCCACCAGGTAAAATTAAGCAGGAGCTTTTGGAAGACCCGCTCAAGGAAATCGATATCCTGGCGGCCGAACAATTTCCTCTCAATCTTGAAGGTTCTGAAAGTAGCCCAAGCATGGACTGGGGGGTTGACATCGCCAAAGTTCCATTCATATCTTTCAGCATGGGTTAGCATCACCAGTCAAAAAAAAAAAAAAATTTCCCCCGTATGTAGAGGGGGAGAGAGGGCCGGGTAAAAGAGTTGCTTACGCTGGCAGCTGGCCGTTAGGATGGCAATACCATTCCCTAGTGAACAGGTCAAGCTGCTTCTTTGCAAAGTCGGGGTCAATCATTGCCAAGGGAATGCAATGGAATGCGCTGTCCCAGGCAGCAAAGAAGGGATACTCCCAAGAATCCGGCATTGACAGGATGTCGTCACAATGCATATGCTTCCATTGTGAATTTCGAACTCCCATGCGGTCTGGGGGCGGGGGAGGGTTGATAGGATCTCCTTTCGCCCACTGATCCCAAATAAAGTAGTAGTGCTGTTTTGTCCACATCATGCCTGAAAAAGCTTGCCTCTGGATATTGCGCAAGTCTTCGGTTAGAGGAAGAGGGCTGATCCGGTAATAGAATTCGTCCGCCTCCTCTCTGCGTTTCTCAATGATGTCATCAAACTCTTCTTCGTCAAGATACGACTCATCTCTTTTCGTGAATCGAAAGCGGACAACTGTGCTCCCCGTTCGTCAGCCCGAGATGAAAGCTCTATACTCTCTGGGGGTGGGGGTTGTCACTTGCTTACCAGCACACTCGCCGGGGTTAACGCCGCCGTCTTCGTTGAAGTTGTACCAAGCGGCGCATTTAGTGCCGGTTTGGGAAGGATTAATGGCTCCCTTCTCTCCATCAACAATATATCTATGGAACGCATCCTTCACATAGGGCTGCGGGTTCTCTTGCTCATATAAGCGCTCATAATTGGTGTCATTCTCGGTAAACATGAGCTGGGGTAGGACATCTGATCCCGACGAGCCAACTCCAGGAGAGGGGGAGAGGAGGAAGTATCTTTCTCCAAGTTTCCAGTGCTTTGACTTGGCCGAATCTTCGGTGTGGGCCATGATGGATGGCTTCTTATCCTCTGGTTCCCTGCCCCAGCTCCAGGTGTTTCGAAACCACACGTGGGGTACGATATGGAGGGGGGCCGGGTCAGGGCCTCTGTTCCAGGCGGTTACACGAAAGAGGAGCTCATCCGGATCATCAGCCTCCTTCGCCGTTTCGATGAAGATATCCCAGTATCTATTGTCATCAAACACTCCAGTATCAAGGAGCTGGTATTCTTTATCTTGTCTAGTTCTTCGAGCATTTTCTTTGAGGAGATCGTCATAGGGAAACAGCTTCTGGGGGTATTTGTAAAGAAATTTCATATACGAGTGCTTGGGTTGTATCAGTACCGAAGAAGAAGAAAAAAGAAAAAAAAAAGGCGTCAAGGTTGTAGAGAGTGGGATCAAGACATACAGTCTAATCGGGCGAGTCAGTATGTCACATCATCTCAGGGGAGTTCCGTGGCTTACAGGAGTATTATCAACATGAAAATGTGCTTCCTTAATGCTTTCACCGTGATTTCCTTGGGGGTTGGAAAGTCCAAAGAGACGCTCCTTCAAATAGGGACTAGTTTATCAATCAGGACGACGTTTCGTGTTTTCCTTTACTTTCCTCTCCTTTTCTTCTTCTTTTCTTTCCTTTTCTGTTCTTTTTCTTTTCCTTTCCGTTCTTTTCCCTTTTTTTTTGGTGGGGGGTGTGGGGGAAGGGGGGGGAGGGAAGGGGTCTAGGAAATGGAGATGGCATACTCTTCCTCATTCCAAAACGCAAATGCAATGTTCTGAATCCCATGCGTATCCGAGACACCAGCTATACCGTCTTCACCCCATCTGAAAGCTCGGGATCGTGCGTGATCGTGAGGGAAGTCTAGGAGGAGGGTTAGAGCTGGTCCCCAGGGGAGGAGGGGGCATAGATATAGTAGCTGTACATACGGCTCCAGGCGTCGCCGTCAGGACTATAGTCCTCTCGAACTACTCCAGGCGTCAGCATTCCAATCTTGCTGCCACATGTCCACTGCGGAGCCCTACCCGTTGCCCACTGCCTCTCGGCAACATAAGGGCCCCATTTCTTCCAGTATTTGACTCGTTCTCTGTCCTGTTTCAACCGCCTCTCCTCCTCTGTGAGGTACTCGTGGCCATCGTGGACGACCATTGTGCAAGCGGAGGATCCTGGCAACCCGGGCTAGAAACCGCCTCGGTCCAGGGCTGTGATACAGGATGTCCCGGTGAGCAGAAGACGGCTCCGGCGTAGAGGAGAGAAGGAAGAAGAGAGAGCGGAGAGAGTGCGTGGCAGGAAAAGAGAGAGAAGGGGAACCGGAGCTCGGAGCTTGTATAAGCGTCTCCTTCAATGGCAGCAATGGCCTATCAAAAGTGAGCTACTTTATTCAACCAGGAGAAGCTTTGGTTGCACGGAACAGAAGGTCCAAACGTGGGGCTGGGAGGAATGGTGGAGGGGCAGATGCAGCACAGACAGGTTATAGTGGTTGCACCACCTATCGGGTTCACAACTTGCAGCTGTTGGTGCCTAATCGCCGCTAATTGATGATGATTACAGGCAGATTACGGAGTACTGTAGCACGAATAAGGCACTAATGTGCAAGGTATAAAGCCTGCACGGTATACGTTGCGTTGTGCTTTACATTCAGTACCTAGTACGCCTCGAAAAAGTTGTTTCGATATTATGCCAGCCGACACAGAGCCATCCATCTAGATTTCCCCTTTCCTTTGGTTGAAAAAAAAAAAGAAAAAAAAAAAAGGATTACTCGGAGCGCTATAAGCAGCCCTGCGAGGATTTGACGCCCAACAGGCTGCTGGGCCAAGCCGAGGTTGCCTGGAAGGGCACAAGTCTCGCCATCTCACGGACCTGTAAACATTGACGTCGTCTCCAAGTCTCTGCCGGACAACAATGCGCGGGCCAATGGCGGAGGTTCTGACATGGCAAGCCTGCTCGCAGCATCTCCGCATAATAATATTTTTGCCCAACAGCCTGTTCTGCATAAGGCTTGTAGCAGATTTCGACTAGATTCATGCGAGAACAACAGTCGCCGTGAGGAGAAGCCAATCCTTCGAGGGAGAAGGGTAATATGATTGTGACGTCAGGGCCTGCGGAAACGCTGGAATCGAATCAGTCCCGGAATCCATCAAATACCCAATGTAGAGAAACTCGATTGCCCGTTGGCCAAGGCAATAAAAAAACGCCAGATGATAAAACAGCGCCAGCGCCGTCCGTATGCAGCGCTAGAAACTTACTGTAAGCCAGGCGCCATTGTCATCTTCGCCGGACAGGGAAGACCAAAACCGTTGACGAATCCCCGTATTTCTTCTGTTGCTGGCATTAATTAGCCGTCAGCCACTCGAGGCCGAGTTCAGGGGACAGGGCTCTGTTAGGTAATAATGGGAACTGTGATGCTGCACCTTGGACAGAGGGCAACGGCGAGGCCAGGCCAATGAAGTTGAAAAGGAGGACACGATTGATTTTTCTTCTTCTTCTTCTTCTTCTTCTTCTTCTTCTTCTTCTTCTTCTTTTCTTTTTTCAATTTTTTATGTTATTTCAAAAAAGGTTTTTTTTTTTTTTTTAAAGCATCAATATGTTGTTGATATCAAGACTTGAATCGAATCCTCAGAGGTCTCCATCCAATGGGACCGCGGCCTCGCCTCGGATTTGCTTCCTCAATTTGCCCCTGTCCAAGATCTCCGAGCCGCCAACGACTGCGCTAAAAGCTCGCGCTGAACAAACAAATGTGGCCAGTTGAGCTTCCAACTCACCTTCGCCACAAGCATTTTCGAAATCTTCTCCGTGCTTTTCGCCGCCTTGCGGCACTTCATCCTCCAAACCTGCGCTTGTTACTTTTTATTTTTATTTTTATTTTATTTTATTTTTAAATTTTTTTTTTGCAGCGATTATGTTCCGCTGTGCTCTCGTTCAACGTTGAATTACTTGCAGCTGTAGCCTTTCCTTTTCTGTCCTCCCTCGTTTCAATTTTCTATTTTTTTTTCTAAAAAAAAAAAAAAAAAAAAAAAAAAACATCTATACCTTTTCACCCTTCTGCCTACCATATACATAGAGGCACGTCTTATCCTATCGTTAACACGCCTTCCTTTCCTTTCGTCTTCTTCTTCTCTCCGTCTTAATCTCAACATGGCCGACACGGTTTCGCTGTTGCGGAGGCTGATACTCGAGTCACCACCTGGAGAATGGGCTGTCAACCAGCTCCGTGAGCTGCTCATTGGAGCCCTGAAGCAGGGCCCTATCCCTCAGCATGTTGCATTCGAAATGGACGGCAACAGACGCTATGCTAGAAGTCGCCGCATGGAGACTGTCGAGGGGCATCACCGCGGCTTTGAGGCTTTGGCCAGGGTTCGTCGCCCGCCCTATCTAGGCTTCCAGTGTTGTGTGGCTGATTAGTCTTGCATTCTAGATCATGGAAATCTGCTACAAGTGCGGCGTAAAGGTCGTCACCGTCTACGCGTTCAGCATCGAGAACTTCAACCGGCCAAAGTATGAAGTTGAAGGGCTTATGCAGCTTGCAAAGGTCAAGCTGGAGCAGCTGACTACGTATGGCGACATCCTCGACCGCTATGGAGCTTGCGTTCGAATCCTAGGCCAGCGTGAGCTGATACGCGATGACGTATTGGAGGTCATGGACAGAGCCGTAGCAAGGACCAGGCACAACAACAAGTAGGCATCACCCGACCTGCTTTCGAATTCCCGGGCCGCTCCGGGCCAGGCAGACTGACGGTTGGCTTGTAGGGCTGTCCTGAACATTTGCTTCCCATACACGTCGAGAGCAGAGATGACAACCGCAATCCGATCCACCGTGCAGGAGTTCCTATCTCCGTCGCCCCCTAAAAACACGCCGTTCTCGCCATCGCGCATAAGGCAAAAGATATTGTGCAGTCAACTCGACGGCCGCGAGCCACTACCAACAATTCCAGACGAGCTACTCGACGGCCGCGAGTATGCGGATAAGGATCTAGACGGAGACGATAACGATTCCTCTTCGGCTACCCTGCCCCCGGATTCCCCCGAGCCGCGCCTGCTCGCCAGGTCGGGGTCCTACGTCTCTACGGCGCTGCCCAACCCCGACAACATTACAGTAGACACCATTGAGAGACACATATATACTGCCGATGACCCCCCCCTGGACATTTTTGTCAGGACAAGTGGCGTTGAGCGGCTCAGTGACTTCATGCTGTGGCAGTGCCACCAGGACACGCACATATTCTTTCGCAAGTGCCTCTGGCCAGATTTCGATCTCAAGGACTTCATATGGGTTCTGCTGGAGTGGCAATGGAGGCAGAAGCAGTCCGACCGAGAGAATCCCTCGGGCAGGGCAAGGACGAATAAGGCGCGAAGCATGATGGAGTGATTCTGGCGACGATACCCCCGTCTCGTTCTATAGAGAGACATTGCATATTGCATGGTACTCACATATTATTATTACTAGTAGTAACTGGCGCTCTTGGTTATGATAGAAGCCCCCCCCCCCCCTCTTCTCCATTCCCGCCATGCAACGCATTACCGCATTAGAACTGTAATCCCACTCACTTGTCCTTTCTTCTTCTTCTTCCTTCTTCTCTTCATGGAACCCCATGGCTGCAAAAAAAAAACACCACCCAGATGCAACCATCTCCCAAAACTAAACGAATCTGCCAATTCTACTTTTTACAGGCAACGCCAAGCCAAGCCCCAACTCCCCAGTTCTCAAAATCATTCAATGCCAAACTTGCGCGTCCGGCTCGATGCTTTACAGCTCAGCTGACGCCATAGCAAGCTTTCCTGTGGGGGGGGAGGAGCGGGCTTTGGGCCGCTCTCGGAGGCCAGTTTATTCCGGCTGCCCAATCACAGTCCAATGCGCCTTGTGTCATGCGCCGCACAGCTCCATCAGCAGAGCCAACCAGGAAAGGCACTCGGTACGTACCCCCCGTACCTCGCGGCAGATCCAGCGCTGTGCTCGCTCGCTCCCCAAAAATCAAGTCGAGATACGAGGCCGATCTTGGCTCAGCTGCTTTATCCTCAACTTTACCACCACCGCCCATCTGCCATCCCCACGCCGCCCACGCATGATTTGGCTCCCTGACCGCAGATACGGAGCAGGATGGCTTAGCTTGTCCTCAATCAGAGGCGTCTTTTTCCTGTTTTCTACTGTTTAGCCCCAGATTCGACCCCCTCGGGGAGGGCAAAAAAAAAAAAAAAAAAAAAAAAAAAAAAAAGAGGTTCGCCAGCTCTCGTCGCCCCTCTAGACAACTCCCGCATCAAATCACTTGTCAGCCTCCTTCTCCTGCCCGCTCGCCCTGCCCGCAATGAAGCCGGCCAAGGCGCCCGCCGTGGAAACCCCGTCGCACCGGAGGTCTCAGCCTGTCCGCCAGACGCGCACGAATCCTCCTCGAAGCTCGGCGACTGCTGCCCGCTCGGGAGCCCGAGATTCGCTCGGTGGTGGTGGCGCCGACGGCGCCCAGCCCATTGACATCTTCCCTGCCATCACGCACTTTGCCGACACCATTACCGCCCTTCCCAAAGAACTCGTGCGACATTTTACGCTGCTCAAGGAAGTCGACGCCAAAGTTTTCGCCTCTCAGGAGCAGCTCTTCAAGCTTGTCGCCTCCGCGAGGACATTTGCTGTCCCGGAACCGCGAACGGGCAATGACACTCCCAACACGACGGGTCCTAGGTCTGCGCCCATGAGCGTTCAGGGGAGCTCCAACGGGGTTGCGTTCAACCAACAACACCAGCCCGTGACTTCGACCGAGGACGCCAACGGCGGCGTATTCGACCCCTCCAACCTCCATCGCCGCCAGCTGTTTCGCCAGACCGCGTTCAAAATACAAGAGATGCTGGTGTCCCTAGAGGAGAAGAACCATGTTATTTCCACGGCGAACGAGGCTCTCCAGAGGCAGCTGGCCCGAGTAGAGGACGTGTGGCCATACCTGGAGAACGAGTTTAGCGACGAAGCGAAATGGGGAAGCACCACGCACTGGGCCTATCCCGAGAATCGCAACGGCAAGCCGTCGCAGGCCGAGAGGTCCAGGCGCGATGGCGCAGCGGCCATTTCAGCCGCCGCACAGGCATTGGCGGAGCAGGCTGCTGCTCGGAGCGACGCCAGAAAGCAGGCCGTCCAGGCAAAGAAGAGCCAAAAGACCCACGCCCTCGATTCCGAAGCCGACGACCATGATAGCCGAACCAAGGACGGCAATGCCAAGAAATCCGGCTCAAGCAAGGTCCGAAAGACGGCCGAGAGCAGCAATGTTGGCTTGGGGATTTCTACTGGAACTTCTTCCAACGGCAACCATCCGCAGAAGAGGCGCAAAGTAGACAAGGACAAGGACAAGGACAAGGAAAAAGAAAAGGAAAAAGAAAAAGAAAAGGACAAGGAAAAGGAAAAGGAAAAGGAAAAGGAGAAAGCCGTCGCTAGTGGGGGAGAGGCGCCTCCAATGGAGCGTGCCATGAGCCTCGTCTTTGGGAATAACGCATCCAAGGCGAAGCCTACCACTAGTCCTCGAGAGACACCGGCTCCAGAGGTGCCGAAAAAGCGCAAGGCTTTGCCCACCGGCGGTGGCCAATCCAAGAAGAAGTATGGCAATATCTATTCTCATCCCTGGTCTCTGTACACAAACAAAAAAAAAAAAAAAAAAAAAAAAAAAAGAGCCCCTAGATCATCATGCTGACTGCCTTGTGTTGCCCTTCTTTGCAGGAATGCCCTATCAGCTACCATGTCGCCCTCAGCTGCGTCGTCTCCTGTTCTGGGGGCTTTACCAGAGACAAAGGTGCCGCCCAGCCGCCCATCGCCTGTGCCGGTGCCTGCTGCTCCTACGCCAGTCCCGCGGCCGACAACGTCACGCGCGCGACAGAACTCCATACAGTCCAACTCGGAGGCTAGCAAAGCCAGGCCTCCCTCCTCGGCATCCAAAAAGACGAACGGCAATATTCCCAGCACGCCTGAAATCGTCCCGGCCGCCAACTGGCCACGCCCCAGCCAGGATTCCGAACCCAACAAAGAACCTGCCGTGACAGTCAAGACTGAACCGTCGCCGAAGGAGCCGGAGCAAGTGGACGATAAGCCTGCAGCAACTCCCTTGGCTGCAGCTACCAACGCTCCCTCCTCCAGTCGTAGGAATAGCAGGGTAGAAGAGACGGACCGTAAGAGCGAGCCTGTTCAACCCGCGCTACAGAGCGCGGGTATAGTTACGACTAAGAGCGGAAGAGCAAGCAAGCCTTCAACGCCAGCTCTACCAAGCTTCCAAGATGCGGCTGCTGCCAGGCCGCGAACAACCCGAAACATGGAGCCGATAAGCAATGGCAAAAAGACGCAGCAGAAAAGGGGCACTACGGGGGCGCAGGTTCCGGCCCAGCTTGCGGACGAGGATGGGAATAGCAGCATGCAGGGCGACGATGGCGACGATGACGCGGATGTTGACGCGGACGAGGCTACGTATTGTTACTGTAACAGCATCAGTTACGGCGCAATGGTGGCATGCGATTCTGACGACTGTGCCCGCGAATGGTTCCATCTGGCCTGCGTGGGCCTCAAGGTCGCGCCAAGTTCAAAAAGTAAGCCAAACCTTTTTATGCTCCCCTCTGATGCGAGCCGTGTACTGCAGGATCGAGAGCCAATGCTAACATTGCTTGATAGCTAAATGGTACTGCCCGGATTGCAAGGAGCGCCTCAAAGTGGGCAGTAAAAAGACTGGCAGCCGATGAGAAGAAGAAGAAGAAGAAGAAGAAAAAAAGCGGTTGCTATTGTTAGTGCTTCCGCAGTTGACTAACCATGTCGAAAGAAAGGCACCACTACTGGCCTCTTGAGCGCTATATGTTTATTTGCTTGAGTTTCGTTTTTCGTTTTGTTGCTTGGCGCATGTTTCAATTTTTTATTTTATTCCCTTTTTTCTCTCACCCACCCCCCCCCCCCTTTCTTCTCTCTCCATATCTCTTGTTGGCTTTTTCTTTTTGCTTTTCAAGCTAGCATGCGCAATCACGCGTGCTCAACTCAACAACAACTACACGGCGTTTTGTTCACATAGGGTTTGGCCACACATCATCTCAGGCTTGTTGCGAATAGTATTCACATTCGGGTTTCTGGATTCGGATTTACGCAGTCTTTTTTTTTTGTTTTGTTTTGTTTTTGGTTTTTTTTTGTTGTTTTTTTGGTGTGTGCGTGTGCGTGTGTGTATGGGATGCACGCTACTTCCACAGAAAACCTGAGACGGGAAAATACATACCAAGGTAGGGACGATGCTGGAAGCATAGACAAAACGCGTCGATATTGGCGTCGTTATTGGCGTCGCAATACGCAAGGGGAGGCAGGGTCGGGTAGCATCAGGAAGGGGGATGGAGGGACATCTGCGACGCGCTGTCGAAGCGGACCGAGGGGGCATCAGCAACACTGCAGTGAAGCTGACAGACAGGATTCAGAGTGTGGTACGCGATACGACCCGAATTGGTTCTGCCAGGTGACGACGACGCTGACCGCCCCTGGCGTTTGCTCTTGTGGTGAAGCTGCGGAACGGATGACGGTATTCTCATTAGGTAACACAGACGCACTACGCAATGCTTCGGCAGGATGGCTCAAAGGAAGCTCTGCATACGGAGTACATAGGTGGGAGAAAGGCACGGAGGGTCCGCCAATTAGACGTATTTACCGATGAAGCGACGTGGAGCCCCCGAATGTGCGTGCGTATAGATACGTGTTCCATGAGATGAGTGTAGATGCCTACCAAGGCATGCCAGCCATGTATGGTGGTGATGTGTGTGGTTCCGGGTATGTGAAGGAGTTTCTGGTTACCTTGGTACTGACCTGGAGATGCAGCAACGGAGAAGAGGGATTGAGGAGCGGCCCAACGGGAGTACAGCACACATGAGTTGGTTGCATCTCGTATTTTTTTTACCTCTTCAAGGCGTTTGTCCAAAGGGTAGTGTAGTGTTGTTGGATGGGACGGTGGCCCAGGTTATGTGTGTTTCATTTGCTGCGCGCCTTGCATTATACAAAACGCTAGGCAGACGATCTGTAAGGCGTCTTCTCTCTCCCTCTCTCTCCCTCTCTCTCTGTCTCTCTCTGTTGCCACTCTCTGTTGTCACTCTCAACCTTTTACTAAACTACTTACCTTGACACCTGCTCTAATATATATATATATATATACCTTATATATATGTGTATATATAGAGGTACCAGGCCTATCTATCTATATATGCAGCATGCCAACATAGAAAAAGACGCTTGCTTGCGTCCATTTCGTAGCAGGTAACACTGCTTCCAAGGCACAGCATGTTCACTCGCAATATACACGGCTAATACGGCACGGCGCCATTCAAAAAGGAAGCCCTCCTCGCTTCCTCCCTTTCTTCCTCTTTTTCTTTTTCTTTTTTCCTTTTTTCTTTTCTTTGCTTTTTTTTTTAACCCTTTTCCAACGAAAAAAAAATAATAATAATAAAAGTTCCCCTTCATTGAAAAACCTGTGGGGGGTCTTTTTTTTTTTTTTTTTTTTTTTTGACATCATGTCACGGAGCACTCACGCGATATGCGCCTTTCCGGTTTGCGCATTTTCCCATCTTACCCACACCACAGCCACTAGTTAGGAAGCTGTTGTTAGATGCCAAATAAGGGGGATTGCGAACTGCGACTGCGGCTCCCCCCCCCCCCCTTCCTTAACAAACGTGATTTGGTTTTCGCTCATCAGATCCACATGGTCACTCAGGCTGATGGTTTTCAATTTCACACCCCCCCCTTCCCCCCTTTTTCCCCTTCTTCCCAGCTTCGTCTACTTCAATTATTTTTTATTTTATTTTATTTTATTTTTTTTTGGTTTCCCCGTATTTCGAGAGGGGGGATGATCTTTCATTACGTCAAGGTAATCAAATATTCCGCGTGCTCGCTGTGGGAGCTTGGGTGAGGTTGCTCGAGAGGGATAAAAGGGCCGAGGTCTGTTACGAGAGAGATGTTGTATACAGGATTAGTAAAGAAGGCCTCGTCTTTCGCGATGATGATTGTCACCAGCACATAATGTCCGTCCGCACAACAGGCAAAACGGTCCCGCGTGGGTAATAAAATCCGGCAAGTAAAGCTGACTGACAAGAGACAAAAAGCATAGCAGGTCTCTCTCCGCCGGCATGGAATATACATGCACCTTATGGGCATCGGCTTTCGAACAGACGCAACCAACAAAACTTGAACTTTGTTAGCGTTCCGCGTGATGGTTTCCTCCCTCCACCCGGTTTACATAACGAAAATCTGGGGAAGAAATTTCTAGCTCATTTTCTAGCCCAGCCGCGCGGGCCCTGCTCTCGCAACTCCTTTTTGCAGGGGATCCAGAAGCCGCCCTGAAGGATTTAAACTAGTGGCAGAAATAAATAAGCAGAGCTTACTGCAGTTGCTGGGCTAAGTAAGGGGATTTAAAAAAAACAAAGAAACAAATAAGAACAAAGAAGCAAAAAAAAAAAAAATTAATTATTTAATAAATTAATAAAAAAGAAAATCCTACCACATTATTTTTTATAAAAAAAATTGAGAGAAGAGAGATCTCTTGTTAGGGTGGGGGCGGGGCGGGAGCTTGGCTGCGAAATACCCGGCAGCTAAATGTGTTGTGGCTGTGTGCTTCGTTCGGCGCTTTTGAAGTTTGTGGCTGGGAGGCCGTTATCGATAAATGAGTAAGCCAAAAAAAAAAAAAAAAAAACAAGACGCAATGGGTAGAAATTTGCGTTTCTGGCTGCTGAGGAGGACAAACCTCGTTCGATTGGATATTCGGATACCCAATTTATCAAAACAGCCACGATGCGGTACGTCTCCAGGCTTCTTCTTCTACAGGTCATCGCTTCTGCTGACAAAGGGACACAGGATTGAGGAGTGCAGTTTTTGTGGCCGTCCGGCGTATCCCTCCAAGGGCATTACCTTTGTCAGGAATGATGGTGAGCTCGTCCGAAATGGAACCTGCCTCTCTCTCTCTCTCTCTCTCTCTCTCTTTCTCCAGCAGGCAGCATTGGCTAGGCAGCGGCAGTGATACTGACCAGAGATTGCGTGTGTGTGCGCGCGTTTGTGTTTGCTTAGGCAAATCGTTTAGATTCTGCAGATCAAAATGCAACCGCAACTACAAGATGAAGCGTAACCCGCGCAAGTTGAAGTGGACAAAGGCATACCGCAGAAACGCCGGCAAGGAAATGACGGTGGACAGCACGCTGCAGTTCGGCATGCGCCGGAACGAACCCGTCCGCTACGACCGCGACCTGGTGAACAAGACCATGTCGGCCATGAAGCGCATCAGCGAGATCCGTGCCCGCCGCGAGCGCGTGTTTTACAAGAAGCGCATGGCCGGCAAGCGGGACAAGGAGCTGGCCGTTGCGCGGAAGCTGGTCGCCGAGAACGAGCACTTGCTGCCCCGGCTCCGCGGAAGCGAGAAGAAGAGGCTGGCGGAGCTGGCGGCGCAGGGAGAGGACGTGGCTGCCGAAGAGGAGGAGCTGCTGTCTACGCGCAAGAACCAGATCAAGGCGTTTGGCGGGGAGAAGAGGAGGCTCAAGGTCCGGGTGGACGGAGGCGTGGACGAGGTGGTGGAGGCTATCCGGGAGGAGGAGAACGACGACGACGACGAGGACGACGACGAAGAGGATGTCGACATGGAGGACTGAGCGGAAGCTTGGGCGGGCTCATCACTTTTTGTTACGATGAGATTGGCCTCCGTCGGGCTGGCCTTGAGATACAATTGTTGGTGTCTGGGTGATTGGTCATGACTCATTGGGTTCATCGGCTCGTCAGCGTTGCGTTTGTTTGGTCGTTGTGGCGTTTAAAGGGGATATACTATATACAATAAGTAATGGAAAACAAAAAAGTTTCTTGGGCATTTTATTTATTTATTTATTGATTATTATTATTATTATTATTATTATTTTGCGCGCAACCAGACGCAATTCGTCTTTTCGGCTAGTAGTATTATTTGGGGGTTTCTTCTTCTTCTTCTTCTTCTTCTTCTTCTTCTTCTTCTTCTTCTTCTTCTTCTTCTTCTTCTTCTTCTTCTTCATCTTCATCTTCTTCTTCATCTTCTTCTTCATCTTCTTCTTCATCCCCCCCCCCCCCCCCCCCCCCCTGCCCGGTGGCGCTAAGAGGGTGCGAGATGATGTGATTGTGTGAGATTACGTATTACCGATCGCCTGCAGTATTTTATTTATTTATTTATTTTTATATTTTTTACGATGAGCGCCAAGGAAGCCAAAATAAATAAATAAATAATAATAAGTGAAAATAATAATAATAATAAAAAAGGGGTTGTATGCTTGCATCTGTCGGGATGCTGTGGTGGTACAAGTACAAGTACAAGTACAATATTGACGTGCCCGGTGGGAAAAAAGCAAGGGGGGGCGGGCTGAGGGCGTGCAAGCAGAGATTGAGAGAGAAAGAGAGAGAGAGAGAGAGAGACACGAGATATGAGGGCCACGGGGGGGGGATGCAGTCAGTGTTGAGTAATTCTGGGCTCCAATGTCGCCAGAGCATGGAGGCACGATTCTTTTTTTAATACCTAGAGAGAGAAGAGCAAAGCAGTGAGTGACACATGGTACTTCATGAAGAAAAATTTTTTAAAATAAAATTTAAAAAAAAAATTGTAAAAAAAAAAAAAAAAAAAAAAAGGTTTTCAAGTAAGGTGGCATCAGCTACGACACCGATTGTCTCATTTGGCCAAGAAAAATAAAAATAAAAATCAATGAATAAATAAACAAACAAACAAATCAATCAATAAATAAATAAATAAATAAACAAATAAATAAATAAATAAAAACCAAGACTTTTTGTACCGTTTCGGCCAGTTCTACAGCAAGGTGAATAAGGGCAGAAGCAAAGCAAATTCCATCGCGAGTAGACTAGATTATGAATAGCACCGACGACGCAAAGAGTGAGAAAAACCTGGCCAAGAAAAAATAAAAAATAATTTTTTTTTTAAAAAAAAAACGAGAGAAGGCACCGACCGGCTAATGATATATAAAGGAGATGGAGGGTGCTGCCCATAAATAAATGCCCTGCACCAGAAAGCTAATAACCCTATACGTATTATATGATGACGTTTTATAAATGAAAACGCCCTCTCGCGTTCGATTCGATCTCACCGCAATCAAAATGGGGAGCATCTCACAAAAAAAAAAAAAAAAAAAAAAAAAAGAGAGAGAGAGAGAGAAACAGACAAAAGAGTGCCCAATGGAGGAATAAACGGAGTTTCTTTGCATCAAGCCCAGCTCTTGGTTACCTTACGTTGTGTAGTAGAAGTTATTACTACTACTTCTCGCCCTCCCCCCTTTGGCAATCCTGCAAAGCAAGCGAGGCCAGCGTCCGAACTCGCAGAGCCCTGACAAAGGCAGTCAAACGGGTGTGGGTAGTATCAAAAAAAGAAATCGAAAAAAAAAATAAAGATACAAAAAAAAAAAAAACACCCCAATTCAGCCTCTAGATCTGGACCCATCGGCACCGGTTGGCTTCGGTTCACACGGCTAAGCTGGTTCTGCATTTCCAAGTGCCGCATAACGAGGCACTACATATTACTGCCTTGGGCAACGGGGAATGACACAACGCGCGCCCTATTCGCTCGTTTTGTTCGGCACGGTTGTGTCGAGAGCCGCAAGGGATGGTGAGGGCCAGCAGGGCCTTTTGGTGGTTGCCATCGGACACCGCCATCCCCCTTTGGCGTAACATGTTAATACGTACTTTCGTATAATCAAATGTTTTGGTTCCAGCGCCAACGCTTGCTGGCTTCATAATAACATAATAAAGGGGGGGGAGGGGATTCCGCCATACAAGCAACAGCTGCCAACGCCGGTAGGCCACAACGATGCGGGTGGTATCCGACGTCCGCGCGCTGCTGCTCGCAAGTCAAGTGCCAGTTTGAGCCTGAGACCCGGATTCTGGAACAAAACCGCTGCAGAACCGGGCTCGTGACCATGCCGATGGCAAAGGCAGGTCAGACAGGCTGTGAGCAACATGACGGCGGAACGAAGCGCATGTTTTTTTTTTTTTTTTCCTTTTTTCCTGTTCATTTTCACTTCCATCTTTTTTTTGGGGGGGTTTCTTCTTTGGCGCGGCGTGCCCGATCCGTTGCCATTGACCCATCCCCAGACCCCGGGGTGTCGTTGCTTGCTGGCCCTTGGCAGCATATCGGAACCCCAAATACGGGGAAAAACTAGCTGTCTTGCCGCTGGCTTGTCGCATGGACGGGTCATCAGATGAACACGCCAGGACAACTCCATTGGCCTCGATCAGTGCCAGTACAACAACAACAACAACAACAACAACAACAACAAAAACTGCTACATCGTCCTGGTTGGGGAAAAAAAAAAGGCGGGGGGTGCAAGTACGAGAACCATTCCATCAATGGCGCTTTTATAAGGGGTTGCCTGTCAATCAGGAGCTTCTTTCTTTCATTTTTTCCCGGCGATGTGGGCAAGCGAGAGAGAGAAAGGGTTGGAGGAGCAGCACCAACCAAATCACAGATATGGGATCACGAGGACATGTTTTTGTTTTTGGTGAGTAACGTTGAATGCTCGAATTGACCCCTGGGAAAAAGCACGACGCAAGGGTCTAAGAAGGAAAAAGAAGTTTAGAATTTTTTTTGTTTCCCCCCCCCCCCCCCCGGTCGACTGCCGGTGCGGTTGATTATGTAAAAAATATTCCAGTGACGAGACTAGAGATGGTTATAAATGACTAAATTTTTATTAAAAATAATTTAAATAAAAAATTAAATAAATAAAAAATAGTTTAAAATCCCGGGGGCTGGAAGAAAGAAAGTCAGACGCGGTGCTTTGCCAAACACGGAATTTCCATTACGGCACTCCAACCCGAAACTCTGCCACCCCTTCGCGCGCGCCTCCCGAGCCGGAGACAAAAGGGCCAAAGAAAAAGAAAAAAATTAATAAATAAAAACAAAAAAACAAAAAAAAACCTGTTCGGCCGGCGACTCGTATTATAAATGAAAAAAAAAAAAAAATCAACCAAAGTTTTTTCTTTTTTTCTCTCTCTCTTTTTTGAATTTCTTTTTTTTTTGGCCAATGACGTTGTTGGGATGAGCCGTGACGGTGCGAAGAAGCCACCCGGGCCAAAATAGAGTGCTGATGATGAACCGCTGCGGTTCGGAGGTTGGCCTAACGAAGCTGCTGTTTAAAAAAGTTTTTTTTTTTTTTTGTTATAGTATAACGCACTGACTTTGCTGCCATGGGGAAGGACGTCGGAGTCCCGGGAAAATACATATTCCAAATGGGAAACAACAGAAAAAAAATTTTAAAATTTTTTTTCTAAAAAAAAAACCCCCCAGAAGGGGGATTTCGTAATGCGTCTTCTTTTTTTTTTCTTTCCCTGCCAGGCCAGCAAATTGGTCGCCCCCCCCCTTCACGCCGGCGCAGAAATTGCCCGTCGCCAAGTGGCACTTGCGCCCAGCAGCGCTGCTCACCTGACGGGCAGAAACATCCAGTCACCGGTTTCCATTACACAATCCAGACGTTTGCCGTGAGCCGATGGGGGGGTAGTGGAGAAAGGCCCTTTTTTTTTTTTAAAAAAAAAAAAAGAAAAAGAAAAAATGAAAGAAAAGAAAAGAAAAGATTTTTTTTTAAAAAAAATAAATTGAAAAAAAAAATACCCTCTTTGTTGCAAACGCTGCCCGTTCGGGTCCTGTTGGGAGAAACACTGGCCGGTGACGCAGAAAAAAAAAAAAAAAAAAACAAACCGCTAATACACTCCGTTTAAGCCAATGTGCAAAGTGCAAAGTATAGAGTACGGACGGAGCACGGAGTGCAAACTTGCCTTGGGTATATGGTACTAAAGGTACCTAGTAGTATACTAGTAACTAGTAGGTATCTAGTACCTACCTTAGTATGGAAATCCTGGGGTGCTTTTTGCAGATGCGGACGCCTATCCAGGTAAGTTGTAGCTTGGGTCCTGCCTATCTGCACACCCCCCCTCCCCCCTCGCCGACCGAGACACACCCCCCTTCGCCGGCTTACCTTTAGGTAATTAGTCACTACATACGTAGTCGCTTCCTACCCCTTTGGCAGAAAAGACCCCGAAAAAGTTCAAAACTTCTCCCTAGTTTCACCCCCCCCCCCTTGTCCAGCCTGGACGACATTCAACTTACACATAAAAATCCCCCCAAAAACCACCACGAAGCCGCCACTGGAGGAGGCCCTTTTTTTTCTCTCTCTCTTACTTTTGCCCTCATAGAAGGAAAAAAAAAAAGAACAATATTACAAAAAAAAACCCTTTTTTAATATTTAGATCTATCCGCTGCGGTTTTCCTCCTTGCATCCGGTGCGTTGTTGGGTAGAAAGGCAAACCCATCAGGAGTCACCTGCATCTTTTCTTTTCTTTCTTTTTTTTTTTCGCAACTCGAAGTTCTACTTTGCCTTGCTCCCCAACACCCACGCTCGTCTCGCCACATCTCTCTCCATTTCCAAACTTGCCGTTGAAACTACTTTTTTTTTTTTTTGTGTGTGTGTGTGTGTGTTTGTGTGTGTCGGCTTTATTCGAAGGAGGGGGTTCCCCCGTTGCTTTCGAAGAAGGCGGAAAGCCGAGAGAGAAAAAAAAAGGGGGGGGGAGGAAGGAAAGAATTGCAAGAACGACAAACGAATAAAAAAAAACGCGAACAAACAAAGAAAGTTCATTGACATACAAGAAACTTTCCCACTAGCTTCGGCGCCACACCCAGTCTAAATTTCTGCTCGACCCGGCGCCCACGAACCTACCATATAAACTTTTTATTTTATTTTTTTTTGGCTTCCGATACATCAAGAGTATATCTATATATACATATACGTAAGGTATACATACCTACATATACATATATATATATACACATGGCCACCCCCCACGGCTCTGGGCGCCGACGACCATCGGTGCTCGAACTCGCTGCTTCCAACCCCTTCAAGGGCTCGAGTATGGCTCGCGCAATCTCTCCACCTTCCGAGACAGCTTCGCGATCCTCCTTCTCGTCGGTGCGAGAAAACGACGACGGCTTTGCCCAGACCTTCACCCGCTCCAAGATCTCGTCGTACACGGAGGCGCCCGAGGAGGTCTTTGACGAGTCGCCCGTGGCCGAGCTCCCTCAGCCGACCTTTCAGCCTCCCCTGACGCAGCCCAACAGCAGGCTCCATGGCTTCTGGTATCCTGCCGAGGGCTTTAGGGGCTGGAGGGAGATTCCTCTCAAGGGGAAGCCCGCCAGCCGCAGCTGCGAGGACCTGCACAAGCTGCACATGACATGGGAGACTCCGGCTCCTGCTGTTGTGGAGAAGCCTCACGAGGCCTATCCGACTACCGCATCGCCTCTCGAGAGGCTGCCGAGCGAAGTGCTGGGTGAGTCTTGCCCCCTTTTTCTTCTTCTTCTTCTTCTTCTTCTTCTTCTCTCTCTCTCTCTCTCTCTCTCTCTCTCTCTCTCCCTCTTTTTTTTTTTTTTTTTTTTTTCCCCCCCCAAATCGTCAAAAATCTTCTCGTCGTGGAAAGAGTCACATTTCACATTGTACGCCGGGAGCTCCTAGCCTTGAATGCTGGCTGACCTTTGTTCGCTGCCGCAGGTGCCATCATCGACCTCCTATTTATCGAGCTGCCCCCCAACGGATTGACCACCCGGAATGCCGACCTGATGTCCCTCCTGCTCACCTCCCGATCTCTTCACGCCGCTACCCTCACCACTCTCTACCGACACATCACCATACCTCACTCGCGAATTTTCCGCAAGTTCCTCGCCACCATTACGACGTACCCGTCCCTGGCGACCATCGTGCGCCGCCTGGACTTTAGCCACTTCAACCCTTCCATATTCTTCGCCACCGCCAGCGAGAGGGCGCAGGCTCGCAATCTGACATCGGAGACGCTCACCCGGTGCCTTGAGCTGACCCCCTACCTGCAGGAATTCCTGGCCCAGGAATACATCGACGACGATCTTGGCGCCGATGTGCTGCGCCGGCTTTTCTTCCGCTCCCCCCAGCTCCGCGGATTGGACTTTTGCGGCTGCTCTTCCGTCCCCTTCAAGAGCTCCTTCATCAGCCTCTTGGGAGACGAGTGGCCCGAGGCGCTCTCCGTCACCAGGCTGTCCTTCCACAAGTGCCTCAGCCTGCCGTCTTCCGTCTTTGAGAAGATTCTGCCTCGGCTGCCTCGCTTGACTCACCTGGACGTCGCGGGGACGCGCATAACCGACCAGGCCCTGCTCTCCATCCCCACGTCCGCGAGGCTGACCCATCTCAATCTCGCCAAATGCAAAGAGCTCTCCGCAGAGGCCGTCCTCCAGTTCATCGCGTCTCATCCCGCGGCCAAGACGTTGGTGTTCCTCAGCCTCGCCACCGACGCGAGCAACCATCTGCTGCTGGGCAAGCCCGACGTGGATGAGCTCTTACCAAAGCTACCAAGCACTCTGCGCTCGCTGAGCCTGCGGGGCAGCCGGATGGACTCGTCGAACCTGCCCGAGCTCGCCAGGCTCTCGCGGTCCCTAGAGGAACTCGCCCTCGGCCGCGGGCTGAGCATGGCCGACATCCACGGGCTGTTCTACCAAGGCCAAGAGGCCCTCCCCCACAACTTGAAATACATTGACATTTCCGACATTGACACAATCATCGGAAGCGCCAGCGAATTGCTGGCCCCGGCCTCGGCTCCGCTCCACGTGATTGAAATCGGCGAGCGGTCCTATGAACGGGCCGCCAAGGCGAACAAGAATCTCGAGCGGGTGGGCTGGACGGCCAAGGATTTTGGCAGCCGCTACTGGCTTGTACGGAGGAATCCGGACGGCACGACTCAGGATAATGGCGGTCGGCTGTGGAAGATGGGCGCCGAGAGCTGGGG
Organism: Trichoderma cornu-damae; assembly: GCA_020631695.1. NCBI lineage: Eukaryota > Fungi > Ascomycota > Sordariomycetes > Hypocreales > Hypocreaceae > Trichoderma > Trichoderma cornu-damae. Next base: position 4,559,072 of record CM036089.1, read on the forward strand.
AATGAGAAAGGTCCCCGTCGCCGTCGCCGACGTCGGAGGCATGTACGGTTCCTTTATGTTTGGACGACGCCTCTAACGATGACTTGATTTTCTTTGGAAAATTTCTCTCTTGCCCTCAACTCCCTCTATTTTTATTTCTCTCTCTCTCTCTCTCTCTCTCTCTCTCTCTCTCTCTTCCATCCTTTTCTCTTGCTTGGTCTTCTTTTCCAACGCCTCTTGGGTTTGATTTGGATTTTTTGGGGGGGGTTTTTTTTTTTCTATTTTTGGGTCAGTTTCCTTTTTTCTTTTCCTTTTTTTCTTTTCCTTTTTTTTTTTCGATTTTCCTTTTCTATTTCTCTTTCTTTCAATTTTTTTTCTCTCTTCTTTCATCGTTTATCACTTACAGCATGATGCCACATCATCTTACTTGCGGACGGTGTTTGGGACTGGAAGATATCCAAAAAAAAAAAAAAAAAAAAAAAAAAAAAAAAAAAACACCATATTTTTTTTTCTGCTCAGCGTTCTGTTTGGTAGGAGAAAAGAGGAAAAGGCCAAAAAAAAAAAGAAAATCTTCGAATGGGGGAGTGAACAATATGGCCAAAAAGGGTTATGAGGGAACCAAAAAAAAAAAAAAAACATCATTGCATGGCGATATCCAACATTTAGAGGCGTATTGCATTTTGTACCCATGCTTTCTCAAACTCGTGTTTTTTTTTTGGGGTTTTTTTTTTTTTTTCAAAAATAAAGGAAAAAAAAAAAAGACAAGGAAAATATATATGCCATCCCACTCACAGCACCGCAAAATAGAAATATTATTGTACAATGTATTCCCGTGCTCCCGTACTCTGAATAACTTCTCAAGCTGATTCCCTCTGTGCGTGCGGTCCTAATTTTGGCTTCCGAACGTTCTCCGCATCAAAAAGGCATGAGTACGTAACTGTGAGGCGGTTACGTGGAGTTGCACGTGACGAATGCAGGTACATTGTTACGGATCAATTCGCGGCGCCGCCAATTCCCGCTCAAGCGCCTTTGTGTACTCCGTGCTTTTTCTTGTAACCTTTTTTTGTAAGCCCCATCCATCCATCTCTTCTCATAGGAGAGGGAGCCCCTTCAGCCTCTCCGGCCTGTCTTCTTCAAACTTGTCCCAACATCTCGACCTAAGCAACGATCCTCGAGTCCCGGGGTCCTGGTGTTGCTCCGAAGCCGCCGCAGTTGTCGCCATGGCTCCGCGAAAGGACACGCCGTTCCGCTCGGCGGACATGAGCATGGTGCAGCTCTACGTCTCAAACGAAATCGGTCGGGAGGTCGTTACCGCGCTCGGGGAGCTTGGATTGTGCGAGTTCCGCGATGTATGTATTTGTATAATGATAGGCTGCCCGCTGCCCGTACCGCCGTCGGTCGGGAATGGAATCCCAAGCTGCTGACGCATATTGCCTTCTCGGATCAGCTCAACGAGGATGTCAGCGCTTTCCAGCGAACCTTTACTCAGGAGATTCGGCGTCTCGACAATGTGGAGCGACAGCTGCGTACGTCAACACCGGGCGAGACGGATTTGTCTCCAATCCATCCATCCATCCATCCTCTCGAACCTGGTCCCGACTGACGCAATAGCCCCTAGGTTACTTTTACGCCCAGATGGAGAAGGCGGGAATCCCCCTGCGAAAGCTGGATCTCGACGCCGAGAAGCTTGCGTCTCCGTCGACGTCGGAAATCGACGAGCTTGCCGAGCGCGCCCAGAAGCTTGAGCAGCGCATCTCCGCCCTCAACGACAGCTACGAGACCCTCAAGAAGCGCGAGGGCGACCTCACCGAGTGGCGCTGGGTCCTGCGGGAGGCCGGAAGCTTTTTCGACCGCGCCCACGGCAACGTCGATGAGATCCGCGCGTCGACCGACAACGACGATGCGCCTCTCCTGTCCGACATGGAGCAGCACCACACTGCGCCCGAGGTCGAGCGCTCCTTCTCCGGCATGAACATTGGGTTCGTCGCCGGTGTCATCCATAGGGACCGTGTCGCCGCTTTCGAGCGTATCCTCTGGAGAACCCTCCGAGGAAACCTGTACATGAACCAGTCGGAGATTCCGGAGCCGTTGATCGACCCGACCAACAACGACGCTATCCAGAAGAACGTCTTCGTCATCTTCGCCCACGGCAAGGAGATCCTCAACAAGATTCGCAAGATATCCGAGTCTATGGGCGCCGATGTCTACAGCGTCGACGAGAACAGCGATCTTCGCCGCGACCAGATCCACGAGGTGAACAACCGCCTTGAGGACGTCCAGAACGTCTTGCGGAACACCCAAGCCACGCTGGAGGCCGAGCTCAACCAGATCTCCCAGTCGCTGGCCCCGTGGACGGTGCTCATCGCCAAGGAGAAGGCCGTGTACAGCACGCTCAACCTCTTCTCCTACGATTCGGCTCGCCGAACGCTCATCGCCGAGGCGTGGTGCCCCACCAACGACATGCCTCTCATCCGGTCCACGCTCCAAGACGTCACCAACCGAGCTGGCCTGTCCGTCCCCTCCATCGTCAACGAGATCCGAACGAACAAGAAGCCTCCGACCTACCTCAAAACCAACAAGTTCACCGAGGGCTTCCAGACCATTGTCAACGCGTACGGCACGGCCACGTACCAGGAAGCGAACCCTGCCCTGCCCGTCATCGTCACCTTCCCATTCCTGTTCGCGGTCATGTTCGGCGACCTGGGCCACGCCGCCATCATGCTTGCTGCCGCTTTGGCCATGGTCTACTGGGAGAAGCCGTTGAAGAAGGTGTCCTTTGAACTGTTCGCCATGATCTTCTACGGCCGATACATCGCCTTGGTCATGGCCGTCTTCTCCGTCTTCACCGGCCTCATGTACAACGACGTCTTCTCCAAGTCCATGACTCTCTGGGGCAGCGCATGGGAGTTTGAGCGCCCCGACCACTGGAAGCAGGGGGATACGGTCACTGCCGTCCTCAACGACCGCGGCTACCGCTATCCCTTTGGCCTCGACTGGGCCTGGCACGGCACCGAAAACAACCTCCTCTTCACCAACAGCTACAAGATGAAGATGAGCATCATTCTTGGCTGGGCCCACATGACCTACTCGCTGTGCTTCTCGTACATCAACGCCAGGCACTTCAAGAGGCCGATCGACATTTGGGGCAACTTCATCCCCGGCATGATCTTTTTCCAGTCCATCTTTGGCTATCTCGTCATCTGCATCATCTACAAGTGGTCCGTCGACTGGAGCGCTGCTGGCAGGAACCCCCCCGGCCTCCTGAACATGTTGATCTACATGTTCCTGCAGCCGGGAAAGCTGGATGAGCGTTTGTATGCTGGGCAAGAGCACGTCCAGACAGCCCTTCTGCTGCTTGCCTTTGTCCAGGTGCCCATCTTGCTCTTCCTCAAGCCTTTCTACCTCCGCTGGGAGAACAGCCAGACCCGTGCCAGGGGCTACCGAGGCATCGGCGAGACTTCCCGAGTTAGCGCTCTGGACGGCGATGATGAGAACGAGGCCCTCGTCAGCGGACACGGCAATGGCTTCGACGAGGACGCTGATGGAGTTGCCATGATTTCTCAAAACATTACCGAGGAGCATGAAGAATTCGAGTTTAGCGAAGTCATGATTCATCAAACCATTCACACCATTGGTAAGTTTTGCCCTCCTCCTCTCCCTCCTCTTCATGACGAGAAAACTGGAACCGGTCTATCCACCAAAAAGCCCCTCTCTTGTTTCTAACGTATCAACTGTCTTGTAGAATTCTGTTTGAACTGCGTTTCTCACACTGCGTCCTACTTGCGCCTTTGGGCCTTGTCGCTTGCTCATCAACAGCTCAGCGTTGTGCTTTGGGATATGACTATTGGCCCCTGCCTTGCGAAAGGGGGTGTGCTTGGCGTTATCATGATTGTCATTGGCTTCTACTTGTGGTTCTTCCTTAGTAAGTTTAGCAAAATAAACCCACCCCCCCCCCCTTTCTCTCTCTCTCTCTCTCTCTCTCCCTTCTCTCCCTCTCTGCTCCTTTGACCCAAGAAAAAGCTCTAACAGCCCATTCAGCAATTGCCATTTTGGTTTGCATGGAGGGCACAAGTGCCATGCTGCACTCTCTCAGATTGGCGTGGGTTGAATCCTTCTCCAAGTTTGCAGAGTTTGGGGGTTGGCCATTTGCGCCGTTTTCTTTCAACACTCTGATAGAAGAGTCGGATGAATTGAAGGATTACCTGGAATAAGGAGGGACGGCGGTTTAAATCTGTGGTATACATGTTCTTTCAACCCCCCCCCCCCCCTTTTTTTTTTTTTTTCCTTTTTCCTTTGTCCTTTTTGGTTCTTTTTTTTCGCCCTCCTCCTGTGTAGTAGACCTAGTGAGCTATCTAGCGCCCTTTTGTATGATTATATCTTGCATCTCTTTATACGTCTACGCACACTCTATGTAAAAGAAGGTAGAAGGAACATAATGAATGGCATACAAATCTATCATCACTACTATAAACTACAACTTTTCTCTCATTTTTTTTTCTAATTTTTAATTTTATTTATTTTATTTATTTGAATTTTTTTTTAGACGCTGGTATCTATCACTTATTTTCAACCCACCTTTTGACTATTCCCAACTCTAAAAAAAAAAAAAAAAATTATCGACAGATTGATTGAAAAGCCATATATCTCGTATCCCCTCGCAGTATCATATGAATCAGCACAAGGACTCCCCTCCCCAACTATATATATCATTCTCTTCTTCACCGTAATCGTTGTTGATGTTGTCGTTGTTACTGATGTCGTCGTCGTCGTCGTCGTCGTCATCATCATCCCCACAGCGGAGCAGTAACCTCCACCGCTCGCTCAACCACGGCGCGGACTCTATCTGCAAACACCCTGTTGCTGCATTCGACCTCTAGATCCTCCAGCCATATCGTCGCGGTCATCTTATCCACCGTGATCGATATGCCTGGAACGGGAATACCAATCTTGTGTAGACGCGCGATTTCCTTATGCCGTCGTTCCTGCAGCTGCCGCTTAGCCTCGTCCCCATTGGCGTGGTCGTCAACATCCATGGCTTCCGGCTTGACTTCCTCCTTGATGTCAGCGCCGTTTTCGCCGCCGTTGGCCTGCTCCTCTTTCAGGGCATCGTCGCCGTCGCCGCCGCTGTCGTCCTCCTTCTTCTCATCCTCCTCCTCCTCCTCCTCCTCCTCCTCCTCCTCCTCCTCACCCTCCTCCTCCTCCTCCCCCCCTTGCTGCTCAGGGGTTGCCGGTACTGGTGGGAGTTTAGGCTCCTCTACAGGGGCGACGTTATCGGCGCCGAACTGGGCTTCCAGGAACCACATGAGTCGCTCGAGTCGGTCCGCGGGAGAAATTTGAGCGTGGGGGTTCTTGCTGCCGGGCTGAGCAGCATAAAGATGGTCGTCGGACTCGGAGTGAGAATGAGAATGCTTGCTCTTGGAAGAAGAGCGCTTGACAGCGGCAGGAGAGCTCTCGACAGAAAATAGAACCGCCATGACGGAGTCAGCGATGCCATCGTTGAGCATGTTGCCTTCCCACTCGAGCTCGACCTCGCCATTGGTGCGGTAACGCACGGAGACGCAACCCATGACAAGGTATGCCGCCACGAGTTTGGCGACTTCCTCGTCTGCGTCCTCGACCATCTCCTCATCTTCATCATCCAGCCCGCCGTCTTGCTTGGTGCCCCTGATGCGACGCATTTCAGGGAGCTCTTCCACTGCTCCAAAAGTCCCCTCCAGAGCCCAACGGACGAGGTCCACGCCGGCGGCACTCAAGGTGAGGCGCTGCTTACACGTGATGGTCGTGGTGTTGAGGCCGGCGTACTCGCGCAAATCCTCGGGGGCCATGAGCGAGAGCTTGAAGTCGTTCTGGACGAGCACGCCGGTGACGAGGGGCGCGGTCGCATCAACGCCCTGCGGGGGTGGGATAGAGGCCAGCTTACCGACGACTTTGGCAGTCTTGTCGGCCTTGAAGGGGATCCGGAGCTCTTCGCAGTTGCGAGGAGAGTAGACTTTGACCTTTGCGGTTTTGCCGGCGTTGAGAGAGAGAAGCTTGGATTTGAGACGCATCATGTTGTGCTGCTCACCGTGGACGAGAATCTAGGCGTCGGCGCGCAAAGTTAGTAAAAAGTCAGTTGTATCTGACGGAGAAGGGAAGGAGGCCACGTACGACAACAGGGGCGGCAACCTCCTCGATGAACTCTCTGTTCTCAACACCATCAACATGGGCTGCAAAAGAGTACTCTTGGACGCTGCACCGCCGGGGAATAAGCACTTTTTCCGAATCGGCTCCTGGCCCTCGGCGAGCGCCCGCTATGCTTCGAGACATGACGGCCTGGATCTGATCAGGCTCCTGCATAATCTGCCGGGCCATGGTGCCCTCCACACTGTAGCCCGTGATGATGACACCGTTCTTCTCACTGGGGGCCCAGCGTTCAAAGAGCTCTCGGCTCACTCCGTTTTGAAGCATGCCTGGACTAGCAAGCATGACGCAGCCGCCGACGTCGTCGAAGCGATCGAGGTTCTTGAGAGAGCGAATGTACTTGAAATCCCAGGGTCCGTTCTTGCCGGCCGCCCCATCGCCGCCGGCCTCGGCCTCGGCCATGCGCTCTCGAAACAGCCGTTTGATGTTGTCATTCATGGCGCCGACATATGTCTGATATATGACCATGCATTTCCGGGCCAGGTTGCTGGCGTAGTAGATGGGGAACCTTTGGAATTCGGGGTGTTTGGCCCAGTACTCGTCTAAGATTAGCAGGAGCTCCTGGGCTCGCCCAAGGGCAAACACCGGCAGCAATGCTCGCCCGCCTCTGTTGAGGATTCCCGTGATGGACTTCATGAGAGCCTGCTCTCGTTCAAGTCGCGGCACATGAGACGCTATGCCATATGTTGACTCGGTGATGAGGACATCAATCTTGACTCCCTTGGGCACCTCGGCTGAGATAAGGTGGCGATCCTGCTCGCGCGAATAATCACCAGTAAAGAAGATACTGAGGCCGGCAATCTCGATGAGAAACATGGCTGCTCCCAGCACATGGCCGGCTGGGTAGGGTGTGATACGGATGGAGGAGATGGTGTGCGTAGTTTGATAGTCAATCGCTTCAATCTGCGGAAACGTGTTGAGGTGATCCTGCTCCGTGTAGAGCTGAGTTGCCGAATTTGATGCCGTGTTTCCTACACGAACGCTGTCTTGGATGAGCCACTTGTAAATGGCCTTGGTCGGATGTGTCATGAAGACACGACCGCGAAAGTTGGTCTTGGCTAGCACATATGGCAGAGACGCCGCATGGTCGATGTGGAAACTATCCCCACGGGTCAGCAACAGACCAAGGCATCACGGAGGCTCTTCGTCGAGAGCAGCAGCAGGTCGTAATGGGTCGGTATATCACAAGGCAACAAACAAGAGAGACGATATCGGGCAAAAAGCGTGAACAGGCGAAGAACGTATTGTATTCATAACTGGCATACAGGTGGTTACGAATGACAGAGAGAGACACAAAGACAATGAGAGAGGACAGAGAGAGAGAGAGAGACACTGCATCAGAGCACAAAACGGCGGCATCACCGTGCAGATGAACAATGCCGTTTCCTTCGCAAGAGTACCGAATCGTCCTTCGCCTATGGCCGGGCTTTTTTTTTTTCTTCTTCGACTGGTTGTGGGGGGGGGGAAGAGGAGGAGGGTATCCACGGGGTATCGCTTACTGGCTGATGAGGAGCACGTCTACGGTGCTGAGGTCAAAGTCATCATAGAATGGAAGTGCGGCGAGGCCATCGTACGCTGGATGCTGGCCAGCATCGAGCTAGAAAGGGCAGGTAAACCGTTAGCCAAGCACACGGCCAAGTGAAGCGTCGCGGATTTTTCCTCACCATGACCGTCTTGCCCTTGTATTGGATGATATGGCATGATCGTCCAACCTCATTGCCGCCGCCGAGGCAGAGAAACATGAGCTCGTCAGATGGATCTACTGGCTCGTCCGTGGTGGACGCATTCATCGCCGACGCCTTCCGCTTGGACGCCATGGTTCGCGTTTCTGACCAAGATGTCTGTCTGCCTAGAGGAGGGACCGTCGAGACAATAGTTCACATCGGCATTGGGAGAGAGCGCCCCCCCCCCTTTTTTTCTTTTCTTTTGTTTCTCTTTTCCCCTTGACAATAGAGGATGAATATCTGATCACCGCCAATGGCCCAGAACCACTGCGCAAGCGGCGCCACAATAGCCAGAATCTGCCTCGAGAAGAATCGCAGCGAGGCGGCGTGGAGTTTTTGGTATTCATGTCTCGAATCAATTGGCTGTAAGCAATAGCGACAATAGCAGCGGCTAAAGCTCGGGAATCGACGCGTGAGTTTCCGCTGAAAAAGCTCCGGTGCACGTGACCTTAAATTTACGCGACCCCCATCCTCACCTACGAAGCTTCAACCTCATACAAATCGCCTCCAGATGACCGGCCCTTTGCTCGACGACAGCACGAAGCGCATTTCCATCTCCGAGACGCCCGGCATCGCTTCCTCGAGAACCGATTCTTCCCGCACACAGGCAAACGCTCATACCGCCCGAGAGACTTGTGCCGATTTTGCGCGTCGGATGGGACGAGGTGCGACAACCGTGACAGGCTTCGCTGCCGGTTGAGAGCCTTCGATCGCCGCAGCCGCCATCGTTCGCCCCCGGCTCTCGTCTGCTCGCCGTCCAGTGTCTCCAAGTTCGCCGCCGCTGGGACGTTCGCTCGATTCCATCGCCTATATAAAAAAAAAAAAAGACAAGACACCATGGCACAACCCCAGCCCCAGCCCCAGCCCCAGCCCCAGGTCCCGCTGTCGCAGGTTCCGCCGCGGGCATTTTCGCCTCCTCATCCAAGTCCCTCCCCCGCGACGTCGCAGTCAGGCTTTGCGCTCCCGGCAAACAAGCGAGTTCGAACAGACGGGCCTGGATCGCAGCCTGGGTCTCCATATGCCGCGTCGCCTTATGCCATGAGCCCTGTCCCCGCAGCTACCCCCCCACCTGCAGCCGGATCGCCGACATACCATCAAGCACAAACACCGCCCGTGCAAGCGGGATATCCTATGCCGTACATCAATGGGCATCCTCCACAAGGGCTAAGCCTTCCAACCGCCACGCCGACGGCATCAACGCCCACCATGAACACCCCTCAGCCAGCGCCGCTGCAAGCACCGCTACAAGCACCGCTACAAGCACCACTACAAGCACCACTACAAGCACCGATGCCGATGCAAGTTCCAATGCAGGCGCCAACGCCAATGCAGGCGCCAACGCCGGGACAAGTGCAAACGCCGGTGCCATTGCCGTCCCCGGCACCAATGGCCCAATACACGAATGCAACGATGCAGCCGATGCCACAAGCCGCTGCTCCACTGCTGCAGGCCCCCGGCACTATGGGCCCTCCGCAGAAACCAGCAGAGAGGCCGACGAAAGACTACGAGTACGATGTGACGGATTCATTGGCCGGCACGGGCATCGATCTTCGTGCAGAGGAGCAGTACATGGCAGAACTTTATTCAAACGCCCTAGAGACAATATCGGAGGCCAGGACAGGATTCGGCCACTATCCGCCGGGTTCCAAGTCAACTTTTTACGGTGCCGGTCCCGCCAACCAGCCCGCTCAGCCCACAGAGCTGACACAGCAGCAATATGCTGCCCAGGCGGCCGAGCAAGCTTGGCAGGATTCGTCAATGCGGCTTGCCGTTCAGAGAACTCAGGAGATCAGCGATCCGTTTCTTCTTGTGGCGTTACTGCATCGCCGTGCGGAAAAGGTAGCTCGCGAGCATCACCTCAGTCTAAATTTGGAGCTGAAGAACAATACCCATTCCATGGGAAAGATGAGACTGCCCGAGAACTTTGCAACCCCAAAGGTTACCATCAAGACGCAGCCAGGCCCGGACGGCACCATGGTAGAAACCAGCGGGTCATTCATTCCGCAGGATGCTTATCTGGTTGATCAACTGGCGCTGATGTCCATTGCAACGAAGCAAAGAATACGTGAGTTGGTGGAGGACGCAAACGTCATCGCAAGAACGCGGCAAAAGACGTCTCACGGAGATATACCTCCCGAGTGGGCAGCCGCCGCTGCTCCACTGAACGCAGAACCGTTAGAACCCATGGTAAAGGATGGCGATGTGAATGGGGCTGGCACTGGAACTGGGACTGAAGCCGGCCATGGTACCAGTCCGTTGAAGCGTAAGCTTGATGTTGCCAATATGTTTTTTTTTTTTTTTTTTTTTTTTTTTTGCCTCACGCAGAAATTGTCAGCTCACACCTCACAGGTCCTGCCGATACGAATGATGTGGCTGCTAAACAGCCGCCCGCCAAGTTGCCTAAAATTGCCTCTTACTCAACATTGACAATGCGGGATCTGGCCAGGCAAGAGCGCGAATGGGAAGAGGCTCGACTACGCAGACGCCAATCGCGCAAAGAAGGCATGGCGGACTCGGGTGCGTCAGCCTCACGGTCAGGGAGCGTAGCGCCCGGGACGCCCGGATCAGTCGCTCCAGAGTCAGAAAAGGTCATGACAAAGAAGGAGCTGAAAAAGACGCAGGCCATGAAGGCCGCCGAGGCTAGCAGTCATGCAAATCAGAACATAACAAGCAGCATGTTCGCCGGCTTTGGAGGCAAGGGAAGTCTCTTTGGCAAGAAGAAATCGGGCAAGACCTATGACTGGATGAACGTTGGCCGAGGAGGAAGTGGCGCCAGTACCCCTACAAGGGCCACTCCAGGACCTGGCAAAGGCCTGAATGGCGTTGCCGGTGCGCCAACCCCCGGCAACATGGCCTTGACAACAGAAGGCCGAAACAGACTGGGTACGTGGCGCGAAGACAAAGAAAAGGGGAAGAATATTCAGCTTCGCGACTGGATCGCTGTGCTAGAGAGAGATGGCCGGGAGGCCAGGGCGCTGCAACACGCTTACATACATTTGGACAATTCGAACCCCAAATAACTAATGATCATGGCGGGGACCTTGAGGGAAAAATTTCAGAACAATGGGCGGACTCAGTCATAGTTGAGATACCCCGAGCTATGTGCAGGGAAGACTCCTTCTGCTGCGTCTTTTTTCTTTTCTTTTTTTTTTTTACAAGATTTCGAGTTCAGCCGGGCGTTTTTTTTTTTTAAGGTTCAAGGGCATGAAGGAGAGAGAAAATGCCTTGAGGGGGCCTGAGAGAGAAGCAGCAGAGAAAAGGGGCATATCCCAGAATTATGGGAGGGAGCCATTTCCTTGTCTTTTATCCTTGTCTTTTCTTTCTCTCTCTCTTTTTTCTTTTTTTTTTAAACAAAAAGAAAGAAAGAAAGGACAAACTGGCAGATCTTCATGCCTGATTTGTCATGCAAGACACTCAGGATTGGGGAGGGTGGAAAGCTGGCCAGCTCTTATTATAATGAGCTTATGAAGGTCCATCATGCCATTGTTTTTTTTTTTTTTCGGGGGGGGGGTTTTTTTTCCGTTTTTTTTTCTTTCGTCTTAAATAATCTTCTCCAAAGGTTCTAAAGGGTAGGGTTTCTACGAGAAGGATATATCAGGGGTTCAGTCTTATGGCCTGGGAACTAAAAAGGGGGGGGGGCAAAAATCAAATGGCAGACGCTCACCAGTTAGCTGACTGCGGCGTCGTGCGAAAATAGACGCGGTGTGTGAAAACTACTCGTCCGTTTGAGAGATGCGTCTTTATGTGCGTGCATGTTTTGTGAAGGAGTTTTTAAGGGTTGGGTTTCATTTTGATTTCGGTGGAAAGGAGGAGGGATGGCTTTGCGCTTTGGAGGCATTCATGTGAGGATGTGAAGGCTGCCTGAAGACTAAACGGCGCTTAAGTTGATGGGTTTGAGGGCTGTTGATTAATATCATGACGTTTGTTCGCTACGTAACTAAGATGAGTTGCTACCCCAGCTCCATATTCGCTACCAGAGCTTGATTCCCCCCTTGGTTGTGACAAAGGCTGCTCGAGCGTAATCATAAACCTGCTATCCGGCTTCTCGTTTCAGGGTGTTCGCAATGCACCCGGAGACGATGGGTTTTCCGCTTGTATTAATGTTTTGCCGGAACGTTATAAAAAAAACACCCCATCATTTATCCATCCATCCATCCATCCATTCATTCATTCATTCAGTCAGTCAGTCACTCGGTCCAGTCACTTACTCACCCACTCACTCATTCCTCTTCTGCATAAGCCCCCTTTCTTCCGCAGCCTCATCCTCCTCGTCGCTCTCGGGGATGTCCTCCAAAGCAAAATATGCCGCTGAAGATTCTGGCGTCTCCTTGTGGATTGCGCTCGTGGCCTGAGAGCGGCGCCTCGCCAAGAAGGACCATGCGCCCACACCCAGGGCCTCTAGCAAAATGAAGAGGGCTATCAGGGCAATGCCGAATTTGCCGAAGCCATACAATACCAGGCCGGCTATTACATTCGCCCAGCCGCTGACGAGCAGCACGAAGCCGAGAGAGACGTGCGCGTAGGATATCCAGGTGCGACGGAAGATGCGTATGAAGTCGACGTGATGCCGCCAGCCTAATACTGCCTGCACGGCCACAAGCCCGACAATCACCAGGCCGGCAATCTGGTGCGGCGAGCCGAAGATCCTGTCGCTCATGGCGATGGCGACGACTGCGCCCGAAAGGGCAGACAGCATGGCTGTGAGTTGGATGACCCAGTGGTATTTGAATGACTTGTCTGATCCTGAGCGAATGGCGACGGCGCCAGCAGGGAACAGGAGCAGGAAGGAGGTCATCATGAAGAAGCCGTGAAGGTGGGCGAGGGGCCGCGACAAGAGCTTCTGCCACAGGCCCGTCTGCTCCTCTTCCACAGGCCGATCGGACGCGCCGATATTCGAATCCTCGCCGGTCACGTTGAAGGCCGGGAATCCATCAGAGTGGTGCGAGGTGGCTGCCTTCATGTCCACGTAGAAATGGCCGTAGCCGTCTATGAGAGCGTGCATTTCAAGCCGCTCGTCGGGCGAGAAGGATTTCATGACCTGCTGCTTATTCCACGCCCAGATCCACGGCTGCGAGACCGACTCGGGGGAGATTTCCGAGCCTACCCACTCGGAGCAGGCGTAGCAGACCACAGACGCGGTGGCCACATGCACGGTGTCATTGTCAGCCTTTGTCCAGGTCGTCTTCGAGACGCGCACGTCCACCTGCTTGCCGGTGTTCTGCTGCGTGACCCGCAGAGGGAGAGCGTGGCCAATCTTGACGGTGCGCACGCTGAGCGTCGGGCCTGCGGCACCGGACGCCTCGGGATCGCCATAGAGGACGAACATGAGCGAACCGGCCATCTTGGAGCCGGCGCCTACGGCCGTCCATCCCAGGGAGTGGGAGCCGTTGATCTCGGCAGAGCGCCTCACGGCCATGGAGAGGTGGACATCGTGAGCCGACGTCGAGTGGTTGTGATACAGCGACACCGCCATGCAAAAGTCGACTTCATCGCGGGACAGGCCGAAGAGGCAGTATTGCGACGGCGCGGCTGAGACGGCGGCCAAGAGGAGGAAGAGGAGGAGAGGCAGCAGGCGAGGGAGAGACGACATGGCGGAGCGGTGCAAAAACCAAAAGATGCACCGGCGAAGCCGTCGGGAGTTTTGATGTCGTTGCGCTGAGACGGACAGACAGACGGACGGACGGTGGCGAACTGGGAGGCCGTTGGGCGCCAATTGGCCTATAAGACAGAGAGAGGAAAGCGAGTCGGGAGCAGCGGCTTAATTAGGACGCAGCCGAGGGGAGGAGATGAGAGAGAGAGCCTGTTTTTGTTGGCTCACATCTCCATGATAAAACGGGCTTAAAACTCACTGGCGAAATTTCCACGCAGTTGGGTTGCACAGAGAGAGGCTGAGGCCGAGGCTGAATGAATGGCGTAAGATTTTGTCATCTATCGAGTCGACAATCGCTGTGGCTTTATTATTATTATTATTATTTATTTATTTATTTATTTATCTTGGTGGCTGAGATGTCAACAAATGTTATTAGAGCGAATCCCGGGCTATCAAGCAGGGGGGAGAGGGAGCATAGCCAGTGGTGCTGACAGAGCTGGTTGAAAGATGAAGTAAGAAGAAGAAGAAGAAAGAAGAAGAAAAAAACAGAGAATGAAAACGGTTCAACGAGGGCATCAAGATTAAATGATTTTCTCTTCTAGACTCTTTGAGAATTGTTTTATGGATTAGTAAAACGAAACTTTATCGTTGGTTTGATGCCGTCATTGGAGCTGGCCAAAACTTAATTGTACCTATTACCGCATACGGAGTTTGACTTACTAAGCTTGCAAGGCATCCTCGATTTATGCAATGAAGTTTCGCACGCGATTGTGCCGATAAGGAGAAAATATGCATCTACGCAACGCAACCTGCTGCCCAAGAAACTTGGATAGCAAATCCTCGACATCACCCCCAAGTCGGCCGGCAAGGGACGCTCGTCTCCTCTATCAAATATCAGCTGAAGCATCCCGGCGCGCTCACCTTGCCGAGTGGTCAAATCGCCATGGCCATCGCAGTGCGTCCCCATGCGCCCCCGTTCACCGACTCAAGAACACCTGTCAAAGGCACCCGTCAAAGACGCCTGTCAAAGACAAGCCAAAGCATCGCTGACACGCTCGGGATAAACAGGCCATCGGCCAGATTTGCTCCACAGGATCAATCACGGCAAATCTGCAGCAGTGTGTGAGATTGGTGGCCAAGGCGGCCGTCGGCGGAGCTCAAGTATGCCCTCTCTCCCTGGCCGTTGCCCATCAGTCTCATCCGTCTCATACATGCTTCTTGTCTTGAGACGAGAGAGAGAGAGAGCTTGAGCGTCTCGACATATCCTCATGGACATAGTCTAGAGGGAATTTTCCTCAGCCCGTGGAAATGACTGCTGGCCTGAACCGTGTCTCAAAGGCTGACGAAAGCCTCTGTCTGGTACTGCGTCATCTTCATTCGCTCACACGCGGCATCTTGGGTCCGACTGCTCACGTTTGCCCCTCACATGCACGCTGCTATGCATACATGGCCATGTTTATCATATGTATCACCTGGTGGGAGCTCAGTTGGGCTGACGATCAAAATGCCAATCCATCAGATCCTCTTTCTGCCGGAAGCTTCGGATTACATTGCCGCCAACGCCCAAGCCTCACTGGACTTGGCCGTTCCGCAGGCGTCGTCTCCGTTTGTCCAGGGCCTCCGCGCCGCTGCCGAGGCCCACTCCATCGCCGTCCACGTCGGCATCCACGACACCGTGGTGGGCCAGGAAGCCGGCCGGCCAGCCCGCAAGGTCCTGAACCGGGCGCTGTACATCAACGCCGACGGCGTTGTTCAGGACTCGGCCACGTACGACAAGCTGCACGCCTTTGACTACGGGACCCTCCGGGAGAGCGCCACGGTCCAGCCGGGTACGAGATTCACCCCGCCGATCGACTCCCCTATCGGCAGGATAGGCAGCCTGATCTGCTTCGACTTGCGCTTCCCAGAAACGGCCCTCGCGCTCGCCCAACCGGGCCGCGGCAGCCCGTGGGCCGCCCGCCCGGCACAAGTCATAACGTATCCCAGTGCGTTTACGCTGCGCACAGGAGAGGCTCACTGGGAGACGCTGCTACGCGCTCGCGCCATCGAGACACAAAGCTACGTTGTGGCGGCGGCGCAGGTAGGCCGGCACAATGACAAGCGCGCCAGCTACGGCCGCAGCATGGTTGTTGATCCATGGGGAAAGGTCCTGCTATGCCTAAAGGGCGTGGCGGACGCGGACGGCAATGCGGAAGACGGGGCCGTCGAGGAGGTTGGCTTCGTAGACATTGACCTGGCCGAGCTGGAGAGGGTGCGGAGGGAGATGCCGCTCCAGCGACGGACGTAAGTGCTGCCTTGGGATCTCGCCTCCTCCCCGACGAATCGTAGGTTAGTTGAGCTGACAACCAGCGTGTCAGCGATGTCTACCCCGAGCTTACCGTATTGTGAGGCGGTTGGGGAGCATCCGCGACTTGCCAAGGCTGTTTCTGGAGCGTTAGTACTGCCTAGGCAGGAGCAGTTGGCCCATATGTTGGCGGCGTCGTAGCCGTCTTGCACCAAATGCAACACGGCACGAGTTCGGGATTATGGTTCACAGCAGCACCTCGGTCTGCGTCGTCACGACGTCCCTTCCTTGCCCAACCAGGAAGCTCACTCATGCCCAGGACCAGCAGGGGCGCGAGTGATGGGAGCGAGCCAGCCAACACGAGCTCGATGCCGTCACACCCAACAACACTGCTAGTGCCGGGCCGTTGGCTTCAGTAGAGAGGCAGAAGGGGGATTGGAGACTGCCCAGCCCGTGAACTTTGTAGCCGTTGGCGAGGCCGTCGGCGCATAAGCGAAGTTGATCTGATGCTCCCGATCCGGATGAAATCAAAGTTGCCTCGTCTCGCTTTTTTTTTTTTCCCTCTCCAATTGTGCGACATGGACTGCCGAGCCAAGAGACGTGAAGCGGCTATGCGGTCCTGGAACCCGAGCCGCCTGGCCAAAGTGAAACTTGTTGAGAAGGCAAAATTTTTACAAAAAGGAAAAAAAAAAAAAAAGGAAAAAGGAAAAAGAGGAAAGGAAAAGGAAATGAAAAAGAAAAAGAAAAAGAAAAAGAGGGTTTTGTCACGACCTGAGCGATCACGTCTCACCTTTTTGCATCTCTCCCCGGCCTACGCACCTTTGTGCCCTCGTGCCCAACTTACATATATTATTTACCTTTGCCTTCAATGGCATGTAGCAGTAACACAGGGGCAAACTCGGTCGAACTTGGTTGGCACCTTGCCATGCGAATTTCAATGCCATGCCATGCCAATTTCATTCTTGATTCACCGAGGAAGATGCAGGAAAATTTACCTGGATCAAAAAAGCATGCTGCGCACCTCGCATTGTTCGGCCAAACTCAAAGCCCCTCAAACGGCCACATTCTCACCTCTGAGCCTAAACATGTTGGCCAACAAGCAAAGCAGCATGACGTCGCATCATGCCCAGCCACCGTCTCATAAAAAAATACTGAAGAATGAAAGATGAGAAATGAGAAATGAAAAATGAAAAATGAGAACAAAAATCCACTTTGGATGCGCCCCGTACTTGAAAAAAAAACCCCCCCCCCAAGGTGAGAGAGAGTGAGACAACTTTGCTACTACTACTACTTACTACCTTACCTTGCGTCCTAGCAGTCAGTCAGTCAGTCAGTCAGTGCCTTGTGTTTGTAACAAAGCACCATCCGTATATGCGCCCCACCCCACTCTCGCATCGCATCGCGCGTTCTGCTGGAGCCAAACAAAGGGCTTTGCAAAAGCTACAATCTGCTACCCTGTTACATAGCCGTGCTTCCCCGGATCGCGGAGCCTTTGGTTTGGTTTTGTTTTGCTGCTCGCCTGGTTGTTGCGGGCTTTTGCATTGCGTGCCATGGGCAAGTTAGACTACCCAATCTGCGAGCAGGAGACGAGAGGAGACGAGGGGAGACGAGAGGAGACGAGAGGAGACGAGAGGAGACGAGAGGAGAAAAGGAGTAAAACAGAGAGCTAGGGGAAAAAAAAAAGGGGGGGGGAGCAATCGCAAGCACCAACCAGTATTATGTAGTGGCCGTCTCCAACAAGACGAGATGCGTTTTGCTAGCCGTTTGTTGCATTCCAATCCATTACTAAAAAAAAAAAAAAGAAGAAAAAAAAGAAAAGAAAAGAAAAGAAAAGAAGGAGGGAGGGTGGGGGAGGGGGTTAAAATAATAATAATAATAATAATAATAATAATAATATCAATAGCAAAAAATAATAATAATAATAATAATGATAATAATATCAATAGCGAAAAATAATAATTATAATAATAATGATAATAATATCAATAGCAAAAAATAATTATTATAATAATAATGAGGGCGGAAAAGGAATATTTGTGGGTTTATAAAAAACAAACAATGAGGAAATAAGGACACGTCTTCTGAAGCCAAAAAAAAATCAAAAAAAAAATTGAAAATAAAAAGAAAATAAAAAAAGAAAAAAAAAGGAAAAAAAAATTTCACATCAAGTTCAAAGGGGACACGCCGCGGCAAAGAGTGCCGGAGAGTGTAAAACAAAAGATGTTGCCGTGAAGCAAGTTCTATTCTATAATGTATCTATCTATCTAGAGTTGTCAAAAAAAAAAAAAAAAGGGGGGGTATCCTCCGTAGCATCTTCAGCTCAAAAACCATGTATATATGCCAAAACATGGCCAAGCCCCTTAAAAGATGTCTTTTTTTTTTTTGCTCCTCCTCCTCCCCCTCTCTCGGACTCATTGTACAGTGAAAGAGAAGGGAGAGAAAGGGAAAGAAAGAGAAAGAAAAAAAAAAAAAGAAAAGCCATGGCATACACAACCAACAGCGTCCGTTGGTCGCTGCACATCGTGCTTGTACCTGCATTGGCACAATCCCCGCGAAGGGTCGTGCCATGAACGAAACAAAAAAAATCTTTCCGAAAAAAAAAAACAAAAAACATCAGGACAATCAATGGTCCTGGTCCTGGTCCAAAAAAAAAAAAGCAGTTATCCCCCAAGTCTATATGCAAAAATGAAAAAAAAAAAATGAAAAAAAAAATGAAAAAAATAAAACCCCTCCAAAAATCCCATTTTGAAGCCAAGATCCCATCCTTGAAAAAAAAAAAAAATTTCTTCCAAGTTCCCAGCGTGGTAGAGTTGTAGGTATATATATATCCCTTGGAGCTGATTATGTAAGTCGACGCGCCTCCCATTGTGCGTAATCCGATGGTAAAATCTCGATCGCGATTTTGGGGGGGATCCGGAATGAGATGTGACATGAGATCCAAGACACCAGAATTATCGTGCGCATTCCAGAGCAGCGTCGCCCTTGGCAAGGGTAAACCTGTGCTGAAAGGAGAAAAATTGGGCAAAATGAATCCGCGCAAGCTATCCGTCTAAGTAGAACGCCCAACTATTTTTTTCCGTTTTTTTTTTTGTGGTCGAATAACCCCCATTTGAAAAAAAAATCAAAATCAAAATCAAAATCCTAAATCACGCCGGTGATCTTTGAGATTCCTCGAGTACAAGCCTTGTTCAATCGTGCGAAGCGTTGTTTTTCGTTTGTCGACGGCGCATGTCTTTTCGCCAAAACAGAAAGAAAGAAAGAAAAAAAAAAAAAGGCCCCGAATTGTAAAATCCACAAGAGGTGAGAATTAAGAGGAGTATGGAAAGATTAGGTGAGGCTCTATCGCTTGCGACGGGAGCCTCGGCGTGTAGAAGAAGAAGAAGAAGAAGAAGAAATTGAGAGGGCGTGAGATGGCATTCTGCCGCGGAATGCGTAGGAATGCGTAGATGAGTTTCCCCAACAGGCCCATTTACTGAGGCTGAGGAGGAGGAGGCTTGGGGAGGCCAGTGGTATCGTAGGCACCGCGGCCAAAGTTGCAAGTCTTGGAGCCGGACTCAATCATTTTGGATGGTGGCGGGAAGTTCGTGAGCTGCAAGGCATTGGGTCAGCATGGATTTGGAAGACGCACGATGGCCCACGGCTGAAAGAACGTTGGGGATGGTAAAACTCACATGAAAAAAAAAATTAGGCAGTGTAATAGAGTATGAGGTGTCGTCAAAGGTGGATGACGAGGTAACCGGTAAAAAGCAGTGGTTGTAGATGGTATCGAGAGAGGCGTAAAATAATAACGATAACGATAATGATGATGATAATGCCAAGCGGCGATTAGATTAAGTAAAAGCGTGGTAAGTTCGTTATAGATAGCCAAAAGGAGTGGACTGTTTTTTTTTTTTTTGAATATATATATGTGTGTGATATATATATATATATGTTTTTTCTTTGGACGCCGGCGCGCAATAAAACGAGTGTAACAAAGGCAAGATGATGGTCGACAGAAGAAGAAAGAAAGAAAAAAAAAAGGGCAGCGGGAGCTCGAGGAATTAAAAGCTTCTTGAAGGCGTGAGAATAGGGGCCCTTGACGAACGGCAGGTCGTAATTTTAACGGGAGCCGCAAAGTTATGTGTAAGAGCCGGTTTCCTAGCAAGATTCGGATATGCCGCTAATCACGGGTACCTGACGATGGTGCGAAAACTGTGTGGATATTTGGGGGTGCCCGTATTCGGTGGTTGGAAGTGAGCGTTTGAGCTTAGACCCGGGTTTTGTGGTGTGGGGCGAAGGCCGAGATGGTTGGGGGACCAAAAAAGAAAAAAAAAAAAGAAAAAAGAAAAGAAAAATAGCCAGAAGCAGAAGCAGCAGTAAGACAAAGAAAGAGGAAAGAAGAGGAGGGGGAGGAGGAGAAAAGCGGTATGCGGGTGGTGGAGGGAGTGGAAGAGACTTGGGAGGGAAGACGATGGCTGTTATATAGCTGAGCCAAATTGGAAAAGAAAAAAAAAAAGCAAAAAAAAAAAAGCAAGGAATGGGGAATGGATGGGTTGAGAGGACTGAGGAGATACCTAGGTAGGGTTAGGTGGAGAGATGGATGGAGAGATAGAGAGAGAGAGAGAGAATTCGAGAAAAGGGAGGGAAGAGCAGGAGGTTTTTGTATGAGTTGTGACGCCCGCGATTAGACAAGTCTCTCATTTATTTTTATTTTTATTTTTATTGATTTATTTATTTATTTTTCCTTTTGATGCAAACAAAAAAACAAAACAAAAAAAAAACTTTGAACACGGAGGGAAACAATGGGAAGAGAGAGAGAAGAAGAAAAAAAAAAAAAAGAAGAAGGGTACCTTGACTCGCTACGGAATGGTAAGCAAAGTCACTTTGTTCCAAGGGTTCCCAGAGAGAGAGCGAGAGAGAATTAAAAAAAAAGAAAAAAGAAAAAGAAAAAAGAAAAGAAAAAAGAAAAAAAAATTATTGGCCGTCTTAGTCCCGGTCCGGGGAACGAAAGAAACAAAAAAAAATATTTGTAAAATAAAATAAATAAAATAAAATAAAATAAAATAAAATAAAATAAAAAAAGGAGGGAGGTACGTACATGCGGAGCACAAGTAAAGGTACCAAGGTACTAAGGTACTACGTTAGTACTACCACCAAGGTACATTACAAGGGGGGTGGCAACACCTTTTACACACAACCTAAACTACATCCGCGGGCAGCTGTCACTCGTCCCTCGCTGCTACCCAAAAAGAATCAAAAAAAAACAAAAAAAAAAAAAAAAAAAAACAAAGATACAACCCAAGCCCGTTCCTGGAAACAAGCGTGGGGCCCGCTTCTGGGCCCCCCCCCCCCCCCTCCCTTCCATGATCCGGTGCGGCAGAGCCGTCAGGATGGGGATTTTTAATTTTTTTTTAATTTTTTTTCTTTTTTTTTTCTTTTTAAAATATTTTTCCTAGCCAGGGATCTCCTGTTTATCAGTTTTTTTTTTTTTTTTTTTTTTTTTGCCGGTGGGCAGCGGAGTGGCTCGATTACATGCATCGAAAATACAACAATTAAAAAAAAAAATTACCCAATAAGTCGGGTCTGACCCAAAACGCTGGGTTGGTGGCGCAGCTGGGGGAGGGGCCATTTCGAATGGCCCTGTGGCGTTGTCCCTATATAAAAAGGGTTTTGTTTTACCTTTGGTAGTAGGTATAGTTTGGAACTCAAAAGAGGGGTACCGAAGTGAGAAGCTCTGGCTGTAAGAATAAAATAAAATAAAATAATAATGATAATGATAATAATAATGATAATAATAATAATAAAAGCGTGCGCAATGCAGTCATCAACATTGATGCCGTCTGGCATTTAAAAAAAAAAAATTGTTGCGCCGTTACCCGCGCCATACGCAGAACAGGCAGGGACTTGCTTGCATAAGCTCGCGTACTTGCGCAGGGAGTGCAGCACAAGCACCCAATACAAAAAGCTTTAGCCATCGTAGCACCTACCTGGTACCTAGTAGTATTCAGTACCAGTGAGTAATGCGTGGTAGAGCCAAAGATGCTACAAGGTTGCCCTCAGTTAAGATGCTACAAGGTACTCCGTACTACTATTACTGCTACCTTCAAAGGTACCTACCCGAGTACCTACTAAGTACCTAGTAGTGCCAAGGTGCTCCGTAGAATTCTAGAAGTTCGAACGACCGGCCAGCCCCCTCGACCCGCGCGTGGATCCAGCCCAATCGGCCTGGCCACTTTTTTTTTTTTTTTCTGGAACCGCGTACCTGGTTGTCCGCGCGCATCTGGCAGGCTGTGTGTTTTTTTTTTTTTTTTTTTTTTTGGTTGGTCCCTGAGCGGAGGCAGCCGGTCCCCGTGGGAGCCTCATCGGTGGAGCAAATATACTTACTATAATGCTACTATAATACTACTACTATAATACTACTACTATAATACTACTACTATAATACTACTACTATAATACTACTACTACCTATGCCCATAACGGAGCACTACTAGGTAAAGGTACCTTGACCCCTTTGTACCTGTGCCTCTCTGGACCATCCAGGAGGTGTATGTACGTACCATATCATCCTTATGTACGAGTATGAGCCTTGGTAGTAGTTAGTAGTATTTACTACTGGGTACTACCTAGGCAGTAGTGCATAGTACTCCGTCCATGTAGGGATGTACCTGCACCTGCATGCAGGGTCCTGCAGCCTTTCTGTGCTCCGCTGGTCGTTTCCGTCGCGCCGGAATCAGCTCCCCGGAAGCTCTACAGGCAGGGCCGGTAAGACAACTCCAGGGAGCAAAGGGAATATAGCGGCACTCTTTTTTTTTTCTTTTTTTTTCTTTTTTTTTCTTTTTTTTTTAAATTTATTTTAATTTTTGAATTTTTTTTCCTCTTCATTTTTCAGCCTCCCCCCCCCCCCCCCCCCCTCTCTCTCTCTCTCTCTCGCTCGCTCGCTTCTGATGCTTGTCAGAGGCGGCGGCTCAGGGTCAAGCAGACCCGGGGAGACGGCAGCGCAGTACAGGGGAGGGGAGGGGGAGGAGGCAGACTATCCGTGCGGGCCCCCAAAAAAAAAATTAATCAATTAAATAAATAAAATAAAAAATAAAATAAAAATAAAAGGGCCTAGACGCTACTTTAAATTCCTTCTTTTCCCGCCTTGCGGCTCACCCACCACCTTGCTAGCACGGTTGCGGAATTTACTAGTACGTAGTAACATTATATTGCCCTTTGGCCGCTAGCCCGTTCCCCGTTGTTTTTCTGATGGAAATCAAACCTGTATGTAATCCGGAAATAGGCGGCGCAGGAGTACGGAGTATGTAGTACCTTATGTACCTACCTATAAATTTACCTGTTCTAGGAGTAACAGTGCCTGTTTTAATAGGCATCTACCCGAAACGGTAGCTTCTGGTCTCGTCTCGGCTTAAAAAACAAGAAAGAAAGAAAAAAAAAAAGAAAAGAGGAAATATTCTAGAAGAGCTAAGCGTGCTTGCAGGGCAACAACACATGCTTGTGTACACCACACACACACACACACACACACACATACACGGGCTTGCTTTTGCTTCGCTGTCATTGCAAGGTAAAAAAAGGGCGAGCTCTCGGTCAACGTGCCGACTGTTTTCTCCGCCTGCTCCTATTCTCGGCATCCAACGCTGCCTCCGTGCACGGCGACTACCTTAGTAGGTAGTAGTTAATAAGGAGGTACTTAACTACCTTGGGTACTACAAGCAGTACTCCCTTTGCAGACTGGCTCCGGCATACAATCTCTGTAACCTTTGCCATTTTGGAGCTTTCAGCACTGCCGTTGCGGGAGGAACTGGTCGGCTAAGCAGCAGCCGCGTCCTCGTACCTCGTACTTGTTGAACGGCTGGCGTCGTCCGACAATGTAGCCCAAATCGGGAGTGGCGATTTTTTTTCTATTTTTTTTCTATTTTTTTCTATTTTTTTCTTCTTTTTTTTGCAAAAAAAAAAAAAAAAAAAAAAAAAAAAAGGAAACGGGTTTTGAATCCGCCGAGGTGGTTGTTGCGAGCGCCCTGTTGCTGCTGATGCTGAGTATCTACTCTCCTGTTTGCCGTGACACCGTTCCTCCCGCCGATCCCGAGTCATTTGCCAACCCCTCTCCTCTCTCTCCCTCTCTCTCTCTCTCTCTCTCTTTTTTTTTTTTTTCCTCCCTCCTTTTTTTCTTTCTTTTTCTTTCTTTCTTTTTTCCTTTTTTTCTTTTTCTTTTTTGGCCGCCACGCCACATCTCTGTCCGTGTCCCGCGGGAGCGGTTCCGGGTCAATTTCCCAAATGAACATTTGTTCCTAGGATAAAGTACCTTAGTATGAAAGGTACTACTAGGTAGGTACCTTATGTTCTCGGTACGTTCTCGGGAGTCTAGGGTTGGAAGTACCGAGAGACGACCAAAAAAAAAAAAAAAGAAGGGGGCATTGTCGCAGCTGAATGTACTCGGCTTTATTGACAAGAGAGAGGGAGGGAGGGAAATGTCTACTATACTATAATAACACATGCAAAGAAGAAAAAAAGAAAAAAAAAAAGAAGAAAAAAGAAGAAAAAAGAAGAAAAAAAGAAGAAAAAAAAACAGTACGAGGCGTCCCGGTTTCTACAGATACCTAAAAAAAAAAGGGTTATGCAGGTACCAAAAGCCCGTGACCGTGACGGATGCCCACCCATTTCGTTGCTTCGGGCAGCCGTTCCTGCGCCCCCCCGCGTCTCTCCCCCCCCCCCCCGTTGTTTGTACCAGCCCCAATGGAAACTTCGGCGCCACGTTCAAGCCGCAACTGAAGCGAGCATCGTCTTGCGGAGTTTTGGTTTCTTTCAGCCCTTTTTCTCGGCTCTTTTTTTTTTCCTTTTTTTTTTCCCTTTTTTTTTTAACTTTTCTTTTTCTTTTTGCCTTTTTTTTTGACCTTCTTTTTTTTCCCAAGCTGAGAAACGCCGCCCCCAAAACCTCGCCCGCCGGATTTTGCTGTGGCTGCATCCGCGCTGGCAGCCGTCATACTTTAGTTCGGTGGGCGCCTGTGCGCAAAGTTATTCCGGGCTCTCCCCCCCCCCCCCCATCCATCTCACCCCACCCCGGTATTACCTGCAGAGCAGCGCATGCAGGTGACATTCTTTCCATGCCTGCCAACAAACGGAATCAACAGCTGACGGATGACCATTTTATTATTATTATTATTATTACTATTATTTTTATTGTATATATATATATATATATATTTTTTTTTTTTCTTAGGGCTCCCGGCCTCCATGTCCGCCATGTGATGTCGCGCCTTGAGATGAGACCACGCTCTGCATGATAAGACACGACGCGCTGGCCGGGAGCTGCTGTGCTACTGCTGGCAGTTCCGCATCCACCGAACCTCTTGCGCCCCAAGCCGGTGGTTGTTGCTTTTTTTTCTACATGCCGCAGTTGATCTTGTGGAAAGACCGTGGAGTCGTGGTTACCAATTCCCATGTGCCTTTTTTTTTTTGGCCACGTTCTTTCCTTCCCTCTTCCCCCCCCCCCAATTTGCACATATGCGCCACATAGCAATGAAACTCCCCCCCCTTTTTTTTTTCCTTGTCCACGTGAGAGTGAGAGTGTGTGAGGGAGTGTGAGAGAGTGTGTGTGAGAGAGTGTGTGTGTGAGAGGATGAGAGGGGGTGGGAGCCCCAGGCATCGACATCGAGTCAGGCAAATGCATCAGGTTGTCATGCTACAGAATTGGTGCTTCACCGCCAACCTCTAAAAAAAAAAATTGATAAAAAATTGAAACCAACAAATCCCACCCTCTTCTTACCTCCCTCGCCGGCATAATACCGGGGCATTCGGTCCCGCCAGGTAAATGTTACTACTAGGTACTTACTATCTTAGTAGCAGTCCGGTATCTTGAGGGCGATTTGGCCCTTTCGGCTCTATTGGCACCGGCTCTGACCGACGGCTTTTTGTTTATTTGTTTATTTTAATTTTAATTTTGTTTTATTTTAATCTATTCTATTTTATCTTGTCTCATTTTTTAACCCCCCACCAAAAAAAAAAAAAAAAGGGAAACCCCCTGTGGCAGCATGGTAGGGGAACAACGTTGCTTTTTCTTTCTTCTTCTTCTTTTGCCCACTCCCATCTAATGCTTGGTCGGCTTTCTCCGAATAACAAGACACTGTGGCTAAATATGGATACAGAAAGAAAGAGAATGATAAAAAGAAAAAAAAAAGAAAAAGAAAAGAAAAAAAAATAATAATAAAAAGAAAAAAAAGAAAAGAAAAATTTGCCACAAAAGGAGGTAGTCATGCCAGGGTGCTTCAATCAAACCAAGCATTCGCCAGTTCGGACGACGTAAAAGCCCCCTTCGCCGAACGTTCATCATGTGCTTCTCCTGGAGACGGACGGCAAACAAGCCCACGGCTGGCCACGATTTGGCGTGGCCTTCATCCGCAGGGACAAAAGGGGCAAAAACCCCCCCCCCCCCCCCCCCAGAAAGGGTTCTCTCGGTCTCGGGCAGCGGTCATATCAAGACAGCGCCAGCCGTGGCAAGGCAATCCCGCCGCCCCTTCTTGGCCACAACTTGTCAAGTCGGCATGGCAGCAGCTGGCAATGAATGAATGGCATTCGCACAGCACGCAGTTTGGGGGCGCATGGCATGGCATGGCGATGTGCATGGCGATGTGCATGTGCAGGTGGCAACACCCGCCGCAAGCGTTTGTTTGCCCTCGCGGCCCATACTGTGCAACGCTGGGGCGGATATGACCGTTCCATCGCCTATCTTGGTGGTAGGTCTCGGAGATTCCACTCGGCCCGCTCCTGTAGCCAGCCGTCCCAAGGATCTGGATGTTGCTAGCTGATGCAACGAAATCGAGCGTTGGGGCTTGGTTCGGCCGCGTCGTCAAACCGCCCCAGCGAGAAGAGAGAGGGAGGGGGGGAGAGAGAGAGAGAGAGAGAGAGCCATCCCATGTTTGTCGGGCTTCGCCAAGCCTCTCCTCTCGCCTGGCTCGGGAGCATGAGAACATCGGGGCGCCCCTGGTACGTGCGTGCAGCCTTGGATTTCGGCCTACGATGGGATTGTCCCCGGACAAGGGAGAAATTGTCATGCATGTATGTGTGCTTGGTGCCACCACTTGGTCCGCGTCGCCACATTGTACTCTCTATCTCTCTCTCTCTATCTATCTATCTCTCTCTCTCTCTTCTCGCAGGAGGCAGTGGGCGGTATCCGCGTTTGCAAGCCTTCAGGTTTGTCATGTCAAAAAAAAAAAAAAAAAGTTCAAAGCTTGCCGGCGTTGTCTGTGGGAAATCCCACCCACCCAAAAACCTTATGCGACGGGTCTGTTGGATACCCCTGGGCTTGCCAGCCCCAGTGCTGCGTGACACAAAGGCGCCCCCCCCCCCCCCCCTTCTCAAAAAAATACCCTTTTTTTTTTTAATTTATTATTATTTTTATTATTTTTTACCAGTGCTCCCAAAGCCAAAGCAACAGAGCAAGCACCCCAGACTGCGCCAAAATGGGGGCCGCCACAATGCTTCTTTTTTTGTTGTCGAGCTTTCTCCTACTCTGCCGAGTATCAAGTTCGGAGCATGGAGCACATCAAGCACCGTGCCAGGGAACAAACGGGCAAGGTTGGTTGTTTGAGCTCGGCAATACTCTGCAACAGAGAAGCAAGGGGGCCTTGCCCAGGCTTTTCTCTCTCTCTCTCTCTCTCTCTCTGTCTGTCTCTCTGTCTCCCTGTCTCTCCGTCACTCCTGATGTTATGCGTTGCTTGTACGAGTACGTACTTCCCGTGCTGCCATGACATTCCGTGGAAGCTTTCCAGAATGTTCAATAAAATGCACCTTTCCGAAATTGGTATCTCGAAACAAAAAAAAAAGGGGGGGGGGGGGACTTGGTTGCTCCACCCCAGTTTTTCTTTTCTTTTCTTTTTTCTCCATAAACCTTTTTTATTATTATTATTATTACTACCATTATAATTATGATTATGATGATTACGATTATTTTGAGAGCTCCATGTTGAAGCACAAGCAAGGGGTGTGTGTGGCAACCGTCCCTCCCCCCCCCCCCCCTGCCTTGGGCGCCCAAAAAGGCACAATCGTCGATCGGTCCGTTCCACTCCAAACTTCGGCCAACTCGTCTTTGTCGCCTCTTCTGCCGTCCGCACGGAGAAACACAAACCACCCCCCGGGCGCGGCTCTGCTCTTGACACGTAGCGGAGCACATTTCGCAGGCCGGAACGCATCCCGTTATTGCCACGGCCGTTAGTCTCGCCAAAGGGAGGGAGGGGGGGGGGGGCGGCAGCCTAAGAGGAGAGGGGACAGGGACAGAGGAGAGCGCGGAGAATCAAATCAATGGCAGGACGTGGGCCATGTGAATTTTGAAGGGGAGGTGGGAGAAGAGGATTCCTCTTTGCCTGGGCGGGATGGCGATGAAGGTTCTTTTTTTTTTTTTTTTTTTTTTTTTTTTTTTTTTTTTTTGGTTTCTTCTTCTTCTCTCTCTCTCTCTCTCTCTCTCTCTCTCTCTGCCTTTCTCCAGCCGCGGCACGATACAACACATAGCATGTGCTTTTGTCACTCTGTCCAAAAGACCAGATCTACTGCCTTGACTACCAAGGTACTACATACTAATACACGTCCACAACAACATATGCAGCAAGGACGGCCCTGACAGGAACTGTTTTCTTTTCTTTTTCTTTCTTTTTTTTTCAAGTTTCTTTTTGTTATTTCCACATCCGTCGGCCGATTCAACCCGGCAAGGAATTCTCACGCCAAGCAAACCCTGGTTTCTTCTCGCCTGCTAGTGCGACAGAAACACACCCGGCACAGCACGGCTGGGTTCTTCAAGCTCCCAACCGCGCCCACACGTTTGCTCACGCACCATGTTCATGCCAACGCACAGGTTACATGGACACTTTGGGGGGGGGGGACTTTTGCGCCGAAACGAATGAGCCATGTGGATTTGGAAAGCAGTCGACTGCTGCTCCGTCCCGTAACTCGTGCTACTTGCTAGGTACATACATGCATTCGCCTGGAAGAATCTTCAGCGGAGGCGAAGGCGCTGTTTTGTGGCAAAAGCCTGAAAAGGAACCCCCCTTTGTCCACGGCAAAAAGTTCTCCTTTGTGCGAGTAACGGCGCTAAGAAGAAGAAGAAGAAGAAGAAGAAAAAGGCCAAAGCAAGGCTTGTGGTTGGTTACCAAGATTTGGGAATAGCGGAATAGCTCCCCCAGCCTGTCATTGAAAATTGAAACAATCGGGAGGCAGCATCGACGAGACTAACCCAAGTTACAATACAACTTACTTGGTATCAGGCCAAAGTGGTTGAGGATGCATACGTACCAACAGGGGTATTTTGACCAGGGGGGCAAAGTACCTCAAAAGATGCGTTTTTTATATTTTCCTACTGACCTCTTTGTCTTCTAGTTTCTCGAACACTATCTATAAGAGACTATGACTTTTAATCGGTTGCAGGCTATTGTGCGCAATACTTGTGAAGCTGTGCTAGAAGACTTCTAGAGACTTTAAATAACCATTACAAGGCAGTTATTGCTATAAACAGGGTGTATATAAAATACTAGTAAAATATTCATAAGAAAAACTTGCCTAGATACATAAAAGACCCTGGTCAATACCCTGGTCAATACCTCTCTTTCCTCAACCAATTACCCTGGAGACTAAGTAGTAGGTACTGCCTACTAGGTAGGTACCTTATTACA
This sequence comes from Trichoderma cornu-damae, assembly GCA_020631695.1. NCBI lineage: Eukaryota > Fungi > Ascomycota > Sordariomycetes > Hypocreales > Hypocreaceae > Trichoderma > Trichoderma cornu-damae. The sequence continues at coordinate 4,588,466 of CM036089.1, forward strand.
GTACCAAGGTACCTTATCTTATGTTCTAGCAGTCGTATTTAACAGGTAATGTATACTACCAGTACCTTACCTTATAGTACCAGTACCATAGGTAGTACTTGGGAGGAAGGTACTACAAGGTACATTAGATAGGTACTAGGTACTTGGCGGCTGGAGGGAAATTTGCAGCCAATCTTACCGAGTCGTACTCGTGACACGGCGGGCAGGCACTTTTGTCCAAACTACTACTAGTACCTAGTAGGTACCTTGGTAGTACCTAAAACGTACTTAATCAAGGTAGAACCAACGGAGCAGAACAAGTGGCCATTTTCCCGCGACGCAAATCCGGCATTTAGTATTTTTTTGCTGCTGCTCCAGATCCAAACGAGTCAGGATCGCGAAGGGGGAGCCAAGCATTTGCTTCCTTCCTGTCACCATGGAGGCGAAATTTTTTATTTTTCATTCTTTTTCACTAAAATGAAACAAAAATATTAATTTTTAAAAAAATATAAATATATATATATATATTAAAAAAAAGCACGGAGCAAGACCATTTTACGGAGACCGGCAATGCGCCTGGTTCATGCCGAGCGGCGTCACCGCGTTCGCCTCGCCGCATCTTGAGCTGATAGATGGGGTCGGGGAAGGGGGGGGGGGAAATCCCAGGCGTCCCGTCCGCCTTTTTTTTTAAAAAAAAAACTTTATTTATTTATTGATTTTATTTTATTTTATTTTATTTTATTTTGGCTTGGAACCTTGTTTTTTTTTTCTCCCCTTCCCCCCCCCCCCCCCCCCCCTGGTCAGCATCGTTTGTGGCTCAACGCTCCGGCGAGGCGGCACTTGGGGGTTAACCAAACGGGGCCGTTTCAGAACAACATCAGCGGGCAACATTTTCCCATAATTCTTCAGTAAAAGCCACACACACACACACCAGGGTCGGTCGTGTGCCATGTTTTGTCTCTCTCTCTCTGTTGATTGTATTTGATTGTATTTTTTATGGTATTTTATTTTATTTTTGGCTTAGAGATGGGGAGATCCACCTTGCCCCGTCCCGGCTGGGGGCCGTGGCGCCGGGGAATTGCTTCCGCCGAACAAATTTTCTCCTTGGCAAGGAAGAAGGAAAAAAAAATAAATAATAATAATAATAATATTAATAAAATAAAACAAGAAAAATGATTTTAAAAAAAAGAGAGAGAGAGAAGAAAAAGAAAAGAAAGAAGGAATTAAAAAAAAAAAAAAGAAAGAAAGGCCCTTTTGGTCAGAGGCCACCAGCGCACGGCGGAGCTCGCTGATAAGCCCGTCGGCCATAACAACAACAACCCCCGTGCTGGCAAAGGTGGGGCTCGCTTAATACACGGGACATTAAGGTACCTACTACCAGGTACTACATACTACTACGTACAGGTACTAGGAAGGTACTACGTACTAATAAATACTACTACTAGGTAAGGTAGTACCTTACCTTATTTGGCATGGAGTACTCCGTACCCCAAGTACAACTACATACCACCTACCTGGTACCGTACAGGTACCTACAGGTATGGGGCGAAAATCCCAAATTTAAAAGTTTCTGTGTGCCTTCTGGAAGCCCCCCCCCCCCCCTTTGGTCAGCTGCCAACGAAATTCGAATATTCTAACGGCGCTACTAGGGGGGTCTCAAAAACAACCCAATCCCCGTGGTAGCTCCACATACCACGGGGGGTACGCTGATTCGGAAAATGGTCGTTGATTCAGAAAAAAAAAAAGATACCTAGATTTATAGTGTCATATCTATATAAACATAAGTACTTATGTTTTATTTCATACCTTCACTATTTTAATTTTATGCTCCACTATTTAAGTGTTTAACCCCACTAAAGCGCCACTTTCTATAATGTAACGCTATCGATAGTCTTATAAAAGTAATTTAGTGGGATGTAATATAGAATTTTAGAGTTTATTTAATTAATGAAGCTACTTATTTTATAATATAAATTACTAGGGATGTGAAGTATCTTTTTTTTCCGAATCAACGACCATTTTCCGAATCAGCGTACCCCCCGTGGTATGTGGAGCTACCACGGGGATTGGGTTGTTTTTGAGACCCCCCTAGTAATAATAATAAGCCCTTTTTTTCGCATATCAAGGCAACATTGGAAACCGGTGTCGAGAACCCGGAGACGAAATAGGTTACATTTATATGTTTCGTTCGCTTCCCGCGGGCATGTCAATCTCGGCATTTTCAACGACGCTTCCAAAGGAGAAATTTCAAAGCGCAGCCGTTTCACGCCATAAACCGGGTATCCAAATCATGAGTTTTTAGTTTTTTTTTTTTTTTTTGAATCAGGGCTTTTGGCCTGGCAGCTTACGGCAGTCCCCCCCCCCCCTTCACAGGGCTGTTCCGGGCCTTTGTTTCTGCTCCCTACGCAGGCGCAACCTCCTATAAGCAACAAAACTTTGTTCTGTCGCCACCCCAGGATCGCGCGCAATACGGGTTTAACAGGGCCAGCCTTGCCTCGTGCGGGAGAGAAGAAGACGCCACGGCCGTTGCGAGCACGCCACGTCACATGGAAAATCTCATGTCATCGTGCGACTTCGGGGCTGCCGCCGGGGGTTGAGCCAGCGGCGGCCCTGAGACGTTTTTTTCCCTGTGACTAGGAATTTTTTTGTTCCAAAAACTAACTGTAGGGGGGGAAACGGAACGGACGCCATCTGGTCGTTGGGCAGGTTTTGGCGAATTTGGAATTTTGAAGTTTATGCGAGTTTGTGAGGGACAGCACTTTTGCCGAGTAATGGGGGGAAAAAAAAAAGAAAAAGAAAGCCCCAGCCATTCGATAATGCGGATACGGATACGTTTCGTTGTGAAAAAAAATACCCGACATACACTACCTAGTAGTAGTACTTTTTTTTTTCTTTTTTCCTTTTCCTTTTTTGTTTTTGTTCGTAAAAAATAGGTACCTAGTATAGCGATTTTGTGTTGCAGGGTAAGGTAGATGTGGCATATAATTAGTAGGTTAGTAATGAAGTAAGTTAGTACGTACTACTAATACACGAAGCTATTGGTGTATACAATAGGTATGTCTTGATGGGCTTTGAGAAAGAGTCAAGACTGATCAAGGTACTCTGCTGGTGGGGGAATGAATGCTTTTTGGGCAGGCGGCAAAAACCTCAGCAATGCTCTTGAGCTTCATGGCTTATGGGCCTTGGGTTTGCGTTGAGCCGTGATTTTTGGGACGCATTGCAAAGCCATAGCATTCCAAGGTATTATTTTACCGTTTACGTGCTACTTACTACAGTAGACCACCGGCCTCGATTACAAGCTGAGGATTGTCATCATTACATACTACTAGAGTATAGTACTAGGTAGTTTAGGTAGTAGGTAGTAGTAGTATATAGGTAGGTACTTGATAAGTCATCCAAGGCAACCTTGAAAACCTCCAGGGCTTGTCAAAACTCATCGCCTCCCGAGGGCTTACGCAGTTAGCTGGGTACACGCACTTCCGCGCCGCAGCCCGCCGAGTCCAAGAGTACCCCACTAACTCCCTCCCCTACACGGCTGCACCCCACTGCCCCTCCACCCCATCAACGCAAGCATCATCGCCAACGGAAGCTTCCACCTCTCACCCCCCAAAGCCTCTCTATCCCTCTCTCTCTCTCTCTCCACGACGCCCCTCAAAACCCCCCTCCAAAAAAAAAACAAAAAAAACAATCGCCTCTTGTTTCCGCCCTCCTTTCTCCCGGAAGCACCCAAGAGGGAGAATCATCATCCCCCCCCCCCTCCGGAGAACAGCTCGCATCCCCTGCACAGCCACAGATACCGCGGGCAGACACGCAGGCATGTCCATCATCCAGCACCACACCGCCGCGTCCCTCAGCGACGCCTGGCGCACCGTCAACATCGACGTCCTGACCGAGGACTCGAGCGTCAACTTTGACACGTCGACGCTGCACCCGCCGCAGCCGGAGATTGGCGAGGCGGACGTGAGGGCGCTGTCGACGCAGGTGCGGCAGCTGCTGAGGGGCGGCGATGCGGAGGGTGCGCTGAGGGGATGCCTGGAGACGCCGGTGTATAACGGGACGGATGCTGCAAAGGTGTGTACGTGGTTTTTTTTTTTTTTTTTTTTTTTTTTTGGGGGGGGGGGGGGGGGGGGACGTTTTGTCTTGTCTTTGTTTCTGCTCTTCTTCGTGCGAGTCCTTGGGGCCGATGCTGATGGGCGGCGGATGGCTGTTTGTACAGGAGGCGCATCTGCAGACCATCATCGAGGTGTTGCAGTCGATCAAGGCCAGCGACATGACGCCGCTGCTCAAGGGCATCTACGCCGCCCCCGGCGGAAGCGAGCTTCTGGACGTGCTCATGAAGTATATGTGAGTCTGCAGAATACATTCCTCAATTAAAAAAAAAAAAGACAACAAAGAAAAAAAAAAAAAGAAAAAACCACTGACGAGCCTGTGATTTGCTGCAGCTACAAGGGAATGGCCGGCGGTGCTCCCGCGAGCGCCGGGCTCAGGTCCCCCGCGAAAATGACCCCTCAGTCCACCGGATTCAGCCAGATCGGTTCCCGTCCCGGCGCGTCCAACGAGCCCGCGTCGGCCGCCATGAGCGTCCTGTTGAGTTGGCATGAGAAGTTGGTGGAGGTTGCTGGGCTGGGGTGTATTGGCCGGACCATGACGGACTGGCGGAGGGTGTGATGGCGCTGTGCTGGAACATGATCGATCAAAAAGGGGGGGGGGGGGAATCTGTTGCGAAATCATGTATAGAGAGGTACGAAGGAGCCCAGGGAGTTTTTTCTCTCTCTCTCTCTTTTTTTTCTTTTTTTTTCTCACTTTTCAATGGAATAGTGAGCCACGAATACGTTTCACGATAACTATGGTCCTCTGATGGCTGGTCGATAAGAAGAAGAAGAATTAGAAGCGCAAAAAAAAAAAACATAAAAGAAAGGGAGAGAGAGAGAGAGAGAGAGAGAGAGAGAGAGAGAGAGAGAGAGAGACACACACAGAGAGAGACAGAGAGAGATTCATTAATGATTCATACGCGTGGGTACATGTACAGCTATTTCTTTTCCAAAATGTCCTTGAGATTCGTCTGGCCGCTTCCCCTGGCCAGGGGCTGCGGCTGGTTCTCTCCCTCGCGCCAACCAATCATGTATATAATTCTAAAAGTCGCGGGGATCGATCCGTCCGGATTGCCGTGCAGGGCCCGGTAGATGGCCTCGTTGGCGAGCAGAACGTCTCTCCGCATGGGCCCCATCTCGCGGTTCAGGATGGCGTTGCTCTCTCCCATGGCCTGGAGATCCTGCATCAGGGCAAACGTGTCGGGGTAGTCGACTATGATGTCGTCCACGTCCACCGTCAGCATCCTGAAGCCTGCTTTCTGGAGCAGGCCGCCCACGTCCCGCACGTCGGCCAGCGGCGAGACGTGGGGGGACATGCCGCCGCGCCGTTCCTGTTCTGCCAGCTGCAGCGACGTTCGGAGCTCGAACAGCGTGTCGCCTCCGAGCATGGCGCCGATGAATGGGCAGTCCGGCTTGAGGATGTTGTTGATCTGGGACAGCACCCCGGGGAGGTCGTTGATCCAGTGCAAGCTCAGGGAGCTCAGCACCAGGTCGAACGACTCGGGCCCAAACGGGACGGTCTCTTCGTCGTTCACGACCTGACGGGTAATGGTGATCTTCTTGTTGAACTCTTGGCCGGCGTCTCTGTAGAGCCTGGTCTCGGAAGAATCCGTGGCGACGAGCTCGCCGATCCGGGTCGAGAGCGGCGGCGATTCGGGCGTGTTTGGGTCCGGATCGGGGTTCTCGCGCGCCAGGGCCTTTGCGACATTACATGAGTTGGCCCCGAGGTCGAGAGCCTTGGGGAAATGCCGGTTGATGTCCTAGTAATTGATCATTGGGGGAGGGGGACTGTATCAGCTTTAGAGCCCAGTTTTTTTTTTTTTTTTTTTTTTTTTTTTTTTTTTTTTGCGCGCGGGATGCAAAGTTGCCCTCTCGACTTACGAGAAGCCTCTCCGTGAGCCTGATGGCCACCTCGTCCTTCAAATAGTCTGCCTGACGGCTCTCTTCGGGATGGGAGGCCGAGCGCTCCTTCTGAAGCCATTTTGTCCGTCGATTAAAGACTTGGAATCGAGGCGCTCCGGAGGCGACGGCGTAGAACCGGCGAGCCGCCAACTGGATGCTGCTGAACGGGGCCAGCCTCGTCAGGCTGCTTCTTCTTCCCCAGCTCATGGATGAGGGCCAGCACGAGCGCGCACACGTGGACATGACATGCTCATCTGCAGAGCAAGTCTAGAGCCCGTGTCTGTATATATCAAGTTCGAGAGCGTCTACATGCCCCCCCCCCAGGTTCGGATACTGAGGCAGATAGATAATTACATAGTAGTAATACAGGCTACCTCTACGGAGTTTGTTTACCTATTATAGCGCCTATTTCCCCCCCCCCCCCCCCCCTCTAAAGGGTTGTAGGTGCACGGGCCAACGGCCACAGGGGCAGAGCGGCTGCTGTGGGAGCCCCGTGCAAACCGCTGCAGCTGCTGGGCGCTTTAGCGGCCACCGCCCGCCAATACAGAGGCTCCGGATTCGGGCTCCACGCGAGGAACCAACCAAACGACCCTTCTATCAACCCCCCCCCCCCCCCCCATTCGACCTCCTCCCGAGCCGCCCGCGAGACGCGACGCCCTTATTAGCATTTTCATCTCACGAATTCGTGTCCAACGTAATCGTTCGTCCGGACACTGTTCCATTTCCTTTTTTTTTCACCCGTCGCCCGTGAAGAGCCTTCTGCGGCATCACCGATCGCACTGCTGATTTTTTTTTGTTTTTTTTTTTGTTTTTTTTTTAGCGACGTTGCCTTTTTTTTTTAATTGTTTTTTTCCCTCTCTTGTCGCTTAGAAAACCGTCCCGCCGCCGCCCGGAGCGTCTTGTCGGCACGGAGACTGAGGCGTCGTGGCCGATTCCATAATCCCGCTGAAAAAAACCGCCTCGCGACGCCGTCGAAGCTCGCTGCATCAGCCTGACCGAACCGACCGACAAAAAAAAAAAAAAAAAAAAAAACCGCCTGACTATGCGATTCCCCCGATAGGCGATTCGTGTCCGGCATCGCCTACTTTAAACAATTTGACTGACCGTGACGGCTGAGGAATTGAAAGAGGTCCGGCAAAAGAAGAAGAAAAAAAAAGGAAAAAAAAAAGGGAAAAAAAGGGGAGGGGGAGCGCCGGACCTAGAGAGAGGCTACAAGATCATACAGACAGCCAAAAAGATGTCGTCTTCGGGATCCGGCTGGATGGGCCGCTCCAGCAGCAGCAATGCCAACATGCGAGGCCTGGTGCAATTCATTGCCGACCTGCGAAACGCGCGCGCCCGCGAGCTCGAGGAAAAGCGCATCAACAAGGAACTGGCCAATATCAGACAAAAGTTCAAGGACGGCAACCTCAGCGGCTACCACAAGAAGAAATATGTCTGCAAGCTCCTCTACATCTACATCCTGGGGTGGAACGTCGACTTCGGGCACCTCGAGGCAGTGAATCTGATTTCCGCGAACAAGTATTCTGAGAAGCAGGTCGGCTACCTGGCCATGACTCTGTTCCTCCACGAGAAGCACGAGCTGCTCCACCTCGTGGTCAACAGCATCCGCAAGGATCTCCTCGACCACAACGAGCTCTTCAACTGCCTCGCCTTGCATGCCATCGCCAACGTCGGGGGTCGCGAAATGGGCGAGGCTCTCAGCGGAGAGGTGCACCGGTTGCTCATCTCGCCGTAAGTTGCCCCGGTCCGCACGCATTGGCGGTGGGGAGGGGGGTTAATTTCGGGAAGCTGTAGAAGGGCTGCTGCTGACTGGCGATGCGTGTTAGGGCCTCCAAGTCGTTTGTCAAGAAAAAGGCCGCCCTCACCTTGCTGCGGCTGTACCGAAAGCATCCGGATATTGTGCAGCCTCAGTGGGCCGAGCGCATCATCCATATCATGGACGACGACGACCTGGGCGTCGCGCTGTCCATCACCTCTCTTGTCATGACCCTGGCCCAGGACGACATGGAGCAGTACAAGGGCGCCTACGTCAAGGCTGCCGCGAGGCTCAAGCGCATCCTGATTGACGGGGAGTACACCACCGACTATCTGTATTACAAGGTCCCGTGTCCTTGGCTTCAGGTCAAGCTTCTGCGGCTGCTGCAGTACTTTCCCCCTTCAGGTATGTTCGGGACCAAAGCCTCCAATTCTGAGCCATGGGTGGGAAGACCGGCTACCCGATCGATGCTAACCCGGGCGGTGCGCGACAGAGGACACGCACGTGCGCGAGCTGATCCGAGAGTCTTTGCAAAAGATTCTCAACCTGGCCATGGAGTCGAGCAAGAACGTGCAGCAGAACAACGCGCAGAATGCCGTGCTCTTCGAGGCCATCAACCTCATCATCCACCTGGACACCGAGCAGGACCTGATGAAGCAGATCTCCTCCCGCCTGGGGCGGTTCATCCAGAGCCGGGAGACAAACGTTCGATATCTGGGGCTCGAAGCCATGACGCACCTCGCCGCGAGGTCTGAGAATCTCATACCCATCAAGCAGCACCAGGACATCATCCTCAACTCGCTCAAGGACCGCGACATCAGCGTCCGCCGAAAGGGCCTCGACCTCCTCTACAGCATGTGCGACTCCACGAATGCCCAGGTCGTCGTCGGCGAGCTCCTGCTCTACCTCCAGAATGCAGACTTTGCCATCCGTGAGGAGATGGTTCTTAAGATTGCCATTCTTACGGAGAAGTACGCCACCGACGTCCAGTGGTACGTCGACATATCCTTGCGGCTGATTGCCATGGCCGGCGACCACGTCAGCGACGAGGTGTGGCAGCGCGTCATCCAGATCGTGACCAACAACGAGGAGCTGCAGGTCTATGCCGCCCAGACGGCGCTCCAGCACGTCAGGTCCGACCACTGCCACGAGACGCTGGTCAAGATCGGCGCGTACATCCTCGGAGAATTCGGCCATCTCATCGCCGACCAGCAGCGGTGCAGCCCCATCGAGCAGTTCATGGCCCTGCAGAGGAAGCTGTCGGGATGCTCGTCGGGCACCCGCGCCATGATCCTCTCCTGCTTCATCAAGTTCGTCAACCTGTTCCCGGAGATCAAGCCCCAGCTCGTCCACGTCTTTGGAATATACAGCCACACCCTGGATTCCGAGCTGCAGCAGAGAGCCTGCGAGTACCTGAGCCTGGCGACGCTGCCGACGGACGATCTCCTCCGGACAATGTGCGACGAGATGCCGCCGTTCCCCGAACGCGAATCGGCCCTGCTCTCTCGCCTGCACCAGAAGCACGCCAACACCAGCGACCGGAGGACGTGGGTTGTCGGCGGCAAGTCTGCCAATACCGAGGCGGAGCTCAACATGGCCAAACCTTCCGGCCTCAAGAGGACGTTTAGTTCCGCCGTCCCGCTCAACGGCGGCAAGGGCGGCGGCGGCGGCGGCGGCGGCGGCGGCGGCGGCCAAGCCAACGGCGCCTCTGATCTCGCCGGCCTGGACATGAGCTCGCAGCCGAGCAAGCCGCCAAATCTTGCCAGCGCCGCGCACCTGTCTCCCGGGTGGGAGAAGGGCTTCAACAGGCTCTTGTTGCGGGCCGAGGGAGTCTTGTACGAAGACGCCCAGCTTCAAATTGGTGTCCGGTCCGAGTACCGCGGGCAGATGGCTTGCCTCATTACGTATTTCAGGAACAAGAATCCGGGGACCGTCACGTCCTTCACCACGACGTTGGATTTGGACGAGAGCGAAAAGGGCAAGCTCTCTTGGGACGTGAAGGGCCTTCCCGAGAGCACGCTCGGCCAGGGGTCGCAGACGCAGCAGGTCATCATGTTTGAAGCGAAGAAAGTCTTTGAGAAGAGCCCGACAATCCGAGTCAGCTACCTGGCCGGCGCGCTCCAGGCGCTTACGCTGAAGCTTCCCGTGACCATTCACAAGTTTATGGACCCTGCCGAGCTCTCTGCCGAGGACTTTTTCAAGCGGTGGAAGCAGATTGGCGGCGGTTCCCGAGAGGCCCAGGAAATCTTTGGCCTCTCCGGCGCCAGGAGCGGCGCCAGGGAGCTCACCGAGAAGTTCGTGGCGGCGACGGTCCAAGGCTTCAGATGGCGCCTCCTCGATATGGTTGACCCCAACCCCAAGAACGTCGTCGGCGCGAGCGTGCTCCATACCTCGGAGGGTGGCAAGTTTGGCTGCCTCATGCGATTGGAACCCAATTACGGCACTCAGGTACGTTTTTTTTTTTTGAAACTTTTCTTTATTTTTCTTGCCCCCCCCCCCTTTGCCTCCATTTTCTCTCCGATATGATGCTTTGCAAAAAAAAAAAAAGTATTTGCTACTTCAGAACCCTTTGGGTCATGAGACAAAAATTTCACTCATATTTGCCCTGAATCAGTTCTCTTGTTGTTGTGCCCCTTTGAATAAAATGGAATGAGCCGTTTGAGGATGTGCTGTGCCGCTAACACGGTCAATGTTTACAAGATGATTCGGTTGACGATTCGAGCCACCGACGAGTCAGTGCCACTGATCCTCCTCAAGCTCATGCAAGAGCGGCTCTCCGTCGGAGTGTCAACGACGCCCGAGAGACACGAGCCCCCAACGCGGCAGGATATTTCCGACGCATTTGGGAGCGTGATGGTGAACTAATGATTAACTGCCACCGCTACAGCTACTTTTATTATTTCTTTCTTCCTTTCCCTTCTTCTTTTCTTTTTCTAACCAACCCTTGAAAATATTTATTTTTCTGGGATATGTGATAACAACTACAACTACATGGACCGACTAGGAAATGTCTTTGGTAGGCATGGAAGCATATTGGCGTTTGGGAGAGAAGCATGACGGATGAAAACAAGTGCCTTGGACGAGGTTTCTTTTTCTGAGTCGACGATGGAGCGAGACTGATGAGAGGCATTTTTTTCTCCAATATGTAGTTTAGTTTTTTTTTTGCCCGGCCCCTTTCCTTCTTGTCTTATGAAAGCGGCTGTCTTTTTTTTTTCTTTTTTCCTTTTTTTTTCTTCTTTCTTCTTTCTTTCTTCTTCTTCTCTTTCTTTTTTTTCTTTTTTTTTTTTCCAATTTTCTTTTTCAATCTTTTTTTTCTTCATCAAATGAGAGTTGTAGCATATGATGTGATGGCCATGAACGAGGGACGAAATAAGGAGGACCTTGTTGATACCATGCCTCTTTTTTATTGTTTTTATTGTTGATATTATTTAAAAAAAAGCCCCCCATTTGCCTTTTGCTTTCATTTTGAATTATGCTTGTCGAGTCGTATATGTGGTTCAGTATCATGGGTTGGTAGTGGGAATATGAAATACAAATTGTTCAGTAAGGTACCCATCTGCCCCTTGATGATTGCTGGCTGGTACGTACTAGATGTAAGTGTGCTTTACATTTATACACCCCCTTTTTTTGTTCTCCTTCTTCTTTTCTTTTCTTTCCTTTGACGATTTGTTGTCGCGCGCATCGTCTTCTACTCTTTTATCTTGGCATCCGACTTGGCCGGCCTCTGTCCGAAAATCGTGCTGCCAACCCTCACCTCGCTGCTCCCCTGCGCAACGGCCCCCTCAAAGTCTTCGCTCATGCCCATGCTCAGCTCCAGGCTCTCGGGGCTCAGGCCGAGCTCGCCGGCCACCAAGTCCCTCTGGGCCCTCAGGACGTTAAAGTCCTCGTTTTCGTTTTCCGGGGTGGTGGCCTGGCTGCGGGCAATGGCGCCGATGGTCATGAGGCCGAGGAGGTTGAGGCCCGGGCAAGACTGGGCGATCTCGCGGCAGAGGGAGACGGTGTCCGGGCCGGGGGCGCAGCCGGACTTGGACTCTTCGCCGGAGGTGTTCACCTGGACGTGGACGTTGAGCGTGGGGAGGCGAGGGTCGGAGGCGCGAGAGGAGCTGAGCAGCCGGGCCTTTTTCAGAGAGTCTACGCTGGAGACGCAGAAGAGGTTTGGGATCTTGGCGAGGTTCTTGCAATGGCCGGACTGGAGGCCGCCGATGAAGTGCCACTGGATGGTCCGCGGCAGAAGCTCTGCTTTCTGGCTCAGTTCCTGGGCGTAGTTTTCGCCAAAGTGAGCGTGAGAAGCGGGCGCCTGGTGGAGGGCGAGAATGTCGTTTGCTGGTTTCAGCTTTGAGACGGCGACGAGGCGGACCTGGGGAAATATGAGGGATTGACCAGTTAGCTGCTGATCTATATATATATATATATATAATATATATAATATATATATCTTTTCCTTTTCTCTTCTTTTATTTCTTTCTTTCTTCCTCCTTGCTATATGCCCGCCGAACGTCGTGCATATATGCATGTACATGCAAGTAAATACGACGATGCAGAAAAAACCAAAAAAAAAAAACCAAAACAAAACAAACAAACCATCACCACATCAACATCAACGTCTCAGTGCTTACATTTCGGCCGTGAGCGGCTGCCGCGATTCGATCTTTGACCGAGCCGAGCTGGGAGATGAGGGCCTGGGCTCTGGTGGGGTCGATGCGCATTTCTTCGGCGGCGTCTTTACTCATTTCTTATCAGCAAAAGATTTTTGGAAATTTCCTTTTTTTCTCTTTCTCTTTCTTTTTCTTTTTTTCTCTTTTTCTTCTCTTCTTCTCTTTATTGCTCTGCTCCCCCTCTCTTTTTGCGTTGTGATATTTTTGGGGGGGCAGAGATGATCGTTATAGAGGAGGAGGCGAGATGAGAAGTGAAGCTTTTTTTTTTTTTTTTTTTTTTTTTTTTTTTTTTGCGAGGTTCGGCTTATCATCGGCTATGTAGCGCCCTTGATGTTCTGTCTTTGGGTCAACTTTACAAATTGTTTAAAAAACTTTCTTTTTTGTCATTACACATGTAGCGACTCGGCACTTGGACAATTTGAAACCAGGAGTAAATAAATTAATGAACTGAAATGCGGGCTGCTGGAGCGGATTCGCCAAGTTGAAGGGCCAAAAAAAAAAAAAAATTCCATAACAATTGGATGGAAAAATTCATCATAAGCTCTTGTCCACTTTGGGCTTCCCTCTCTGCCCTCCCATATCTCTCATTTTTTCTTTCATAAAATCAAAAACAAAAAGGGAAGAGGCGGCAAAAAAGCGCGGATAGAGAGAGGGAGCGAGAGATGGCCACTGAGGTCAAGCCGAGTGCTGGCTCGTCCCAACCGCAAGGCTCCGGAGGCTCAAAGCCATCCAAAAGGCTGGCCTTTGAGCCCGCGTCGCAGCACACGTCGGATGAATTCCTACAAGACTTCCTCGACCCTTCCTTCGACCCAATCTCCTACATCAACGCCAGCCTGCCCGCCCTGGCGCAGAAGCCACCAGCGCCCACTCCGAATGCCGACGCGGTGCCTCTCGTGGAGCTCGCCGGCCGGGCCCAGACGCTGATATCGCAGCTGGATGCTCACACGACGAGGCTGTCGGATACGCTGACGCGCATCACGGACGACATCCTCAGGAGCGGGGGCAGGATGTCGTACGAGGTGGAGATGCTGCGGGGCGAGGCGCTGACTCTGGAGGAGCTGCTGTTTGAGAAGCTGGCTGGCCAGATCGGCATGTTTGTGCCGGGAGGGTTGAAGAGGGAAGCGGAGGCGGAGGCGGAGGCGAGGGGCGAGGATGAGAAGAAGCAGGGCGACGAGGAGGGGCAAAGAGAAAAGAAGAAGCCCGCGGAAGAGGGCGGAGGGGGCGCTGAGGCGAGGGCCGGGGGAAAGGAGCCCGAGTCCATCAAGAAGCTGCGGACGCTCACCCTCGTCCGCGAGCGCCTTGATTCCGTCATCAAAATCTTTGGCGATGCCATGGAGTTTACCTTTCCGCCGTCGGAAGTGTCCGTCAGCTCGGGCTTCCTCTCCGTATCCGCGCCGGAGCCCGGGTCGGACCGGCAGAGCTCGGAGGAGAAGGGCCAGCAGGTCCTCAGGAGGCTGCGGGAGGAGATATCGGCACTGCTCGGCAACAGGGAGGATGCCGTTTCGGGCATCGAGAAGGCCGCCGAGAGGATCGAGCAGCTGAAGGAACTGACCACGGTCTGGACGGGCACGGCCGAGGAGAGGGGAAGGACCAAGTTCGTCGAGAGCCTGGCCAGGATGGTGGAGGACAGGCACCGTGAGCTGCTGCGGGAGATTGACCTGAAGAAGAGCGAGGCCACTGCGGCCAGGCAGGAAAGGGGGGGGAGCGGTGGTGCGACGGCGAGAGATGCTGCTGCTGCTGCTTCTGCTGCTGCTTCTGCTGCTGCTGTCGTGCCAGACGAGGCAAAGGCTTTGCCTGGTGGGTTTGGGCTGATTAGCCAGCTGCAGAAGCTGCGCGGTGGGCTATGAGAAGGGTGTTTGTGTCTGGTTTTTTTTTTTTAATTTTTTTAAAAAAATTTTTTTACCGACCTATGATGATATATATATATATATATATATATATATATCATTGTATGGACCATCGCAATGGGGTCATGCAGAATCAAGGAAATTGGGAGACAAGGGTTCAAAAGCCATCTTCCACTGTTACCCAAAACCAAGGCACATGCTGCCGACTGAAGACGATATGAATGCATATACATACATATATATACATATATATATATATAATACTGCTATATACTTACTACCTTGGTGCCTATAACTTTTACAGCAATCCCTGTGTAAATTTCGTGCCACAACCCAACACGATGACTTGTATTTAAAAAAGAGCCGTTCATTTTTCGATCTAGAGATAACACCTCTTTGTAGTCATATTATATATACATATATACATATATATATATTGATATATATTGATATAACAGAGCATTCGTTTACCACTTATGACGCCAGAAAAGGCAAAAAAAACAAAAAAGAAAAAAAAAACTCTAAGTGATTCTGCATATGGATTAGCGCGACCATGTTGGAACCTTGCACCAGCAGCAGCGCGGGTTCGCAGTCGCTACAAAGCACAGCGCGCAACTACCTAACTAAGGTACTACTACTACTACCTAGCCGATGGGGTACCGTCCCGTACCGAATACCTTGACGCACAGCAGGGTATGTTGCAAAGCCAAGGTAACAGACACCGCCAGGCTACCAGAGACTCGGTAAGCGCCTCCCTTCTGTCGGTCCAACAGAACCAATCACAGGCCGTTTGGGTAAACTGAGCCCAAAATGGTCATGCATGTGCTTTTTTTTTTCTTTTTTTTTTACTTTTTTTTTTTTTCTTTTTCGGTGCCAGAAAGAGTAACTGGGAAGCCGGAGCTGAGGGATGATGACGGAGAGAGAAGAGAGAAGAGAGAGAGAAGAGGGAGAGTGAAGAGAGTGGGAGTGAAGAGAGAGAGAGAGTGAAGAGAGGTTGAAAGGACAAATCACGCAGATTTCATACGGCGAGAAAGAGGGCGGGAAAAGATTGCGGATTGGATACACTCTGAGCTTGTTCTTTTTACCTTTTTTTTTTTTTTAATTTTTTTTTTTAATTTTTTAATTTTTAATTTTTTTTTTAATTTTACCTGTTTTGTTTCATGGCTGAAATCAAACTTTCTTTTAGCCTTTTGAGTTATTTTATTGAGTTCAGTTGAATTCTCAGGTGGCTGTGAACTGGCACTGACAGACAACAAACAGAAAAGGCGGCAAAAGCCGAACCTGACCAAACTCACTAATATATACCCCAACCTCCCTCCCTCCCTCCCTCCCTCCCCCCAAAAAAAGCCCCCAGACTTAAAGGACTTAGACGCAAGTCCCTTGCCGGAACCAACTAAGATCAAAAAAAAAAAAAAAAAAAAAAACCTCCCAAACAAGAGCCCAAGATTCACCCCAACTCGCATACGCAAAAAGCAAAGCTCGAGCTGTTTCTGCTGCTTGAAATATCCTCTGCATCCTGCGTTCTCTGGACCGGACTCGAGAAGTATCGACAAAGGGGGGGATTTTTTTGTTTACCGACTCCCCTTTGCGCCCCATTTGCTTCGCCGCTCCCTGATTTCTCGCAATGGAGGCGAGCGAAGGAGTCGCCTCTGCCGTGGGCGCCAGACTCGACCGTCCTTCGCCGGCCGCGGCCTCCCAATCCAAGCGTGACCGCAAGCGACAGGCACTCATTGAACGCCTCTCTGCCATGAATGACAAGCTGCAGCGCGACCGAGACCTCACGTATCGCGACCAGCTGCAGAAGATCCAG
The DNA here is from genome assembly GCA_020631695.1 of Trichoderma cornu-damae. Classification (NCBI taxonomy): domain Eukaryota; kingdom Fungi; phylum Ascomycota; class Sordariomycetes; order Hypocreales; family Hypocreaceae; genus Trichoderma; species Trichoderma cornu-damae. Next base: position 4,604,509 of record CM036089.1, read on the forward strand.
TACGAGGTCGGCCTCGTGCAGCGCTTCGACCCGTACGGCCCCAACGCTCTCGAGAAGGCGGCCGAGCTGCTCCAAGAACACAGGCAGGCCCAGGGGCCTCCGGTCCATGCCGACGGCGCCCGGAGCCTCATGGACATGGCGGGAATCCGGTTCCCCGACTTCATTGACGAGGTGGAGGACCTGATTGAGATTCGCGATTTCCAGCTGGTGCAGTCCAAGGTGAGGAGAGAAGCAGCAAAGAGCACACACACGCACACACCCGCATGAGGAGGAGAGCGGGAGACTGGGAGAGCGGCGGGAGAAGGAGTAGTGTGCCCTTTCTCTTGGCCCCCCCCCCCCCCCCCTCTCTCTCTCTCTCTCTGTTCATCTCCTTCTCTTTCACCCTCCCCCCCTCTTCCCCCCTCTCCCCTCCAGTCCTTGGCATGGTGGCGTTTCGCTTATACGCTGGCTAACACTTGCCGTGTTTCCTTCTCCTCCTTCTCTCGGCCTTTTATATACGCAGAACGAATATGAACGAAAAGTCCAAGAATACAAGAACACGCACGCGTACAAGGTCGAGACGGCCAGGCGGGAGCACCGAGCCCTGACCGAGACGCTCCGCGACCGGCTGATCAACAGCCTCACGCAGAAGAAGAACCGCCTGAACAGGGAAAAGGAAGTGCTGGAGATTAACGACTCCAACGCCCTGCTGCTCAATCCCAACCAATTCAGCCTGGCCAACCCCGCCAGCCCCGGCGGCGCCCACGGCAAGCGAGCGACTCGGCTGCGCAAGGACGCCGAGGATCTCCAGGTCTTCTCCGACGGCAAGAAGCGCAAGCGCAACCAGGGCGAGGACGACGGGTCGCCCGCGCCTTCGCGCCGGGCCCTGGATCCCAACAGCACGACGCCCCTGTGGCAGTCGGAAAAGGCCCGCGCCGCCGCCAAGCAGAACGGCCCCGTCTACAGCATCGACAAGCTCTTCACCGACAAGGAGCTGTCTCTGCACTACAACACGGCCGCGCTCGCCGCCCACCAGTACGTGCTGCGCAACCGCGTCAACGGCAACGCCTCCTCCCCCGACGACAGCGACTCCGGCAACGGCGACAGCAACGACAACGACAAGGACGACGCCGAATCGCAGCCGTCCGCCGCCCCCACGATGGAGCGCCAGGTCTCGCATGCAACTCGCAGCACTAGGGGTGGGGCGAACAACCAGAACTTCTTGGACGACAAGATCCTGGGCATCGAGGGCATCACCAACTTTGAGCTCCCCGCCAACCTGGACCTGATCCACGCCCAGGAGCCTCCCAAGATGCCGCCTCCCGTGCCCCAGCAGTACCTCAAGCCGTACCCGAGATCGGCCGACCAAAACTTCCCCGTCCCCCTGTCGCAGGACGACATTGCCTCGGACCTTTCCGTCATGGGGTTCTTCAAGCAGTACGACCAAAGCCACAAGCCCGGGGCTCACCTCGACGCCCCCAGCGGGCTGCGCAGGATCCTCGAGGTCGTGGCCGTCCCGTACCATCAGGGCCGATACGTCGCCTTCACCAGCGCCGCCCGCGACGACCCGGAGCACCTCCGCGACGCCCTCGGCATCCCCTCCAGCAACGTCCGCGACCAGCCCAGCCCGGTCCATCAGGGGCTCCCCTTGGCCGCCCCGTCGTCGGCCGCCGCGGTGCCCATGAGCCGGCAGAGCAGCCAGGGCGGCGGCGTAGCCATGAGCCGCCAGGGAACCGGTGGCAGCGGCCGCGGGAAAGGTCGCCGAGGTTGAAGACGACCCCTAAGCTGCCTTTTTGTTGACGATGATTCTGTTGCGTTGAGCAATTGAGAGCCACATGTTGAGCCGCATGTTGAGCCACATGCACGTCGCCTCTAGCAAGAGCCCCCCCCCCCCAAACAAGATTAAATAAGAGAAGATGAAGAAGAAAGAAGATATATATATGAAAAAAAAAAGAAGAAGAGGAAGAAGAAGAAAAGGTCACATTTTGAAGGGCAACACAATGGGGAAAACCATCAAGTACAGGAACGTGTGCATTTTCACCTGCATGGCGAAGCGACGGCGGCGTCTCGGTTTTTTTTTCTTTCTTTTTTTCACAACTCTTTTTTTTTTCTTCCCCCTTTACTCCATACTCGGTCACGGAAAAGGGGGTGGCAGATTCTCTCTCTTTCTCTCTCTCTCTCTCTCTCTCTCTCTCTCTCTCTCAACATGTTTGTGTTTTAATTTCCATTTTTTTTATTCCCCCCCCCCCTTCGGCCGCCCCTTTCTTTCCTCGTGGTATCAAGGGGGGTTAGTAGTGTGTTGTTGTTTGTTGTACGGTAATGCTTTGTGTAGAACTAGGCTGGACTTTGGGCCCGGGACAGGATTGCGACGGCTAATGAGGGAAAACGGCTAGTCTTTTTTTTTTTTTTTTTTTTTTATAAAAAAAAAGAATTCAAAAAAAAAATATGTGTATAAAAAATACGGGGACGAGAAAGATGCGGGAAGGAGATGCTGGTAAAGGAGGATGTGTTGTTGTGTTATATTGGTCTGTTGGTTTTCTGTTGTCGGCGGGTTGTTGTCACGTGGCGAGTAGTGAACGAGAAATGCGGTGGTTTTTTGGGGGGGGGGGGGGATTTTTTATGGTTTTTTATAGTTGTTTATGGTTGTTTATGGTTTTTTAATGGTTTTTTTTTATCATTATTATTAAATAAATAGGGAAGGAAATGAATTCTTTTGTTCATTGCCTCGTCTTATTCATTGTGACGCTAATTGTATTAAAAAGGTAAATAAATGAGGTATGTATATATAGGTAGATGTATATGCAAAAAAAAAAAGCCCGACTCCCATCTACCACGGATTATGTTCCGTTTTCGCAGCGGTAGTGCATAAAATTCCAACCAAAAACAACAACAAAACACGCACCCAGGCAGTCACTCGCTAGCCAAAATCACCGCTTAGTCGCTAAAGACCAAGGCGCGAACCTCAATGCTCTCCCGGCCCTCGGCGTCTGCCCTCGTCCTGGGGTCGGCAAAGGCCGTGTGAGGCGCCCGCCCGCCGATGGCGGAGCCGGGCTTGAGCGACTCGCTGTCGAAGCACTCAATCAGGAGGCGCTCGTCGCCCGTCATGCCGCTGGCGTAGAACCACTGCTGGCCGGGGTTGTAGCGGATGGCGGCCGTCTCGCCGACGTAGCCGTCCGAGTAGCGGTGGGAGACGGGGAAGACGTCCTCCGCGTCGAGCGTGGAGGTCGAGGCCAGGGCGAGGGGCGTGGCCTCGACGGGGTTCTTGTTGAGGGGCCGCCAGACGTTGACGATGCGGTAGCGCCTCTTGAGGAGGGCGGGCGCGTCGTCGGGGAAATAGCGCCGCACGCGCTTCTCGACCGACGCGGCCGTCTGGTCAATGTGCACGGCTAGGACGGGGCTGCGGTGGGCGTCCGGGGCGGAGCGGCGGATGGTGTGGTCGAAGATGAAGACGGAGTCGGCGCCGGCGATGCGGTCCAGCAGCAGCTTCTCGACCTCGGGGTAGTACTTGGCCCGGATGGAGGCGTCGTCGGCGAATTCGAGCTCTGCCGACGGCGGGAGGCCGCGGACGAGCTGGAAGGCGTCTTTGTCGAGCGAAAAGTCGGACTCGCGGCCGCGGATGTCGCGGATCACCACGTCTTGCTGGTCGTAGCCGTAGTTGCGGCGCTCGAGGTCCTTGGGATGGTCATCGCCGACGAGGTTGTAGGGCGCGGCGCCGTCGGAGGGGGGATCGTAGTAGTTGAGGCTTGCGGTGACGTCGCCGCGGGGGACGCTGGAGACGACGGCCATTGCTGCCCCGTTTTGGGTATGCCGTGAGGGTTAGTTAGGAGGTGTTTTTTCTTTTCTTTTCTCTTCTTTTTTTCTTTTTTTGTGTAACAGCGGGGTCGGATGATTCGAATATCTCGTATGGGTTTGAATCGTTGCAGCGACGAGGTGGTGGTAAATTGAGGCGTCTTGGCTCTACATTATATATATATATATATATAGAGGTACAGCATCGCCATCGACGCCATCGATGGATGACCAAGCCCTGGCAAGCCCTGGCAAGCTCTTCGATTTCAAATCCATCAGTGGCTCGATTTTGATGGTCGCATCTGTGAGCACGTCACGCCCACGCGCAGCCATTCGCTCGAGAAGCCATTTGTAAGACGAGCAACGCTTACCAAACAACTCCCCCCCCTTTTTTCCGAAAAGTGTCGGCTTCCCGATAGGCCGAATGTCCCGAAAGCACCGGTGGGAGCAGCAATTGGCGGAATTGGCCGCTACGTTTGCCTTGAAAAGAAAGAAGAAGAAGAAGAAGAAGAAGAAGAAGATGATGAAGAAGCCTACTTTTGGTTGCTGTTGGTAATAATGGAGGATTCAGTACTCTGTATCCCGTGATTTCCCTCTTCTCTCGCCTCGCCCGAAAATTTCTTTCAGCTTGGGTCCTTTTTTTTTTTATTTTCTTTCTTTCTTTTCTTTTTTTTTTTCTTTTTTTTTTGTCTGTGTCGGTTGAACGGCGAGATTGTGAGGCTTCGATATCCGAGCCCGATACATAGGATCCCGTGCTCCGTACTTTCCGGCAGATAAACGATAGCAAGCCGTCTTGGCACGTATGTACTGCTGTAATGCCCCGTTCTCTCTCCTGCTTGCGTCATTGCCGCCGTAATCGATAACAGCTCAAGCAGCTTTTGGTAGAACGCACAACCCGCATTGTGGCTTACTAACCAGAACTACCAAGTACGTACTTAGTTTACTGCCTTAAGGTAAGTTTAGTCGGTATGAATGTCGCTTTTCCCCTTCTTCTTATCAAACCACAAATCATTGTGCGCCGTCTTCCAAATTTGCTTCTTATTCCCATCGTCAACTACATATCCAGCGGGGAAAGAAAAAAAAAAACAACAAGAAAAAAAAGGAGAGCCTCGCTGCTTCGTTCAAAGAAAAGCCCGGCGCTCCCATTGGGCGCCTGGACGGGATGCTCTGCATAAGTGGCCTTTGCTTCTCCAGTCGACGTGCGGCTCGTGATTGGGCCATGGCCCTGAACTTGCTGAAATGCTATGGAAAGGGGCGGGGGAGCCGTGAGGAAAGGGAAATGAAATGGCGCCCACCGCTGCGAGCTAGCAAGGCCAAGGCTCTCTTTCTCTGTCCCTTTGGCCAAGACGCGAGACAGGATCGCTGCGAGTCCGTCCTTCCCCCCCCCCCCCCCCTCTAAGGGCGGATTTGACGAGGATTTTGGTGCGCGCGCAACGTGCGGAAAGACGGTTGCTCGCACATATCCGGAGACTCGGCGCCCCCAAATGGAATCGCCATCTGTTGTCCGCGTCGGAACGAACAGAAGCAACATTTCATGACGAAGTGCCCGTCGCCATGTCCGCGCCTCAACCCGCCTGGAAGCCCCTTTGAGACAACGATTCGCTACGTCTTCGAAGCAACTCCGCACGGTGGTGTCTTCGTCTCCGGAGCCCAAGGCCATCCAGCAGCATGTGCTATATTTAGCCTGCGCACTGTCGCCGGCGGCTGCCGCTCCGCCAATGATTTCAGCCACCACCGCAAGGCGACCGGCTATCACAGCGGGCCACGCTTCCTCGCCTTGAAACGTCATGTTTGCTCTTGGGGGGGATTTTTCTTCTTCTTTCTTTCTTCCTTCTTCTTTTCCTTTTTAATTTTTTTTTTATTAATTTTCTTTTTTATTTTCATTTTTTTTGTCGGCTGATGCGTCGCTGCCGGGAAGCTGAACCATGTCCTAGCGCCTTGTCCATCATCAAGTAAGTAGCCAGCAGCTGTCTGGCGCGTCTGAACGCGGCACCGAGAGAACGGGGGAGAGCAACGGGGGAGAGCAACGCCCCAAGGAAGAGAAAAAAAAGGGGGGGGAGGGGAACGAACAGGAACGAGAGGGAGCGGCAGCAGACCCGACACGCGGAAAAAGACATGAAAGCCCAACAAGGCTCTCTGCAAACATGTCCTCTCCGCAAGCCGTGGCGACGCAGCGGGCGGGCGGCGGCAGCTTGGCCGTCTCGGATCCGCGCCAGTTCGCCGTGCCGCCCGCCCTGCCCGATCGCAACGTGACGGCCGATACCATCGACGACGCATACGTGCGCTTCATCTTGCATTGCAATCCCGCGCTGCCTCCAGACGCCGATGCCGAGAGCCTCCGCGAAGCCTTTGCGAACCCGCCCAGGAGCGGAGGCAAGAACTTCAGCCCCTTTGTCATCTTCGACCTGGTCCAGAGATTCTACCGCAAGGAGATCAAGACGTGGACCGAGCTGACGACCAGGCTTGGCGTCGAGCCCCCGGACCTATCCAGGGACGAAAGCGCCCAAAAGATTGCCCAGTACGGCGTCCGCCTAAAGGCATGTGCTTCCGCGAGAGGCGTCGTCGCGTCTTGCGCTCTGGCCCCCGAAGCAACGAGTCCCATTTGGCTAACGTCTCTCTTTTTTTTTTTTTTTTTGGCTGCAGAAGTGGATGAATTCGATGCACGTCAAGGCCTTTTTCGAATACCTCATGGACATAGCCAACGATTATTGGACCAGCATCCCCGACGACCCGGACCCCACCGGGCAGCCCGTCCGCGATGGCGTTGCCATCGAAGACGACATGGCCCTGCGGGCCCTTTTGCCTCACATCCGCCCCAAAAGAGGCCGCAAGAGGCCGGAGGCCGACGACAGCATCGCCGGCTCCCCAGTGGCGGCCCAGCGGGTACGACTATCGCCGCCCTCGGCCGTCGATGGCCCTCGAGCGTCGTGGTCGGCCCATCCAGACGCCCGGGCCCAGAGCGCGGCGATGGATCCGTCGGGGCCGGGCGCCGCGGCTGCTTGGGGCCTCGGCGACTCCGTGCAGACTCCACTTCCTCGGTATCCCAACTCCGCCGTGACGCCTTCGACCAGGAGCTCGTTCTGGGACGACGCGCTGGAGCCCCGTTCGGCCGTCACCCCGTCCAGGCCCAAGCTCGCCGCCCACCGGCGGGGCCCCAAGAATGTGTCGTCGGCCTGGAAGCCTGGAGGATCCGATGGCAGCGCAAAACCACGGGGGAGGCCCCCGATCAACCGTGCGCCGGTGGAGCAGCAGCAGCAGCCGACTAACCCTCCTGCCGTGACGTCGTGGGCTCCGACCCCCGATAGCAATCCATCCGAACCCCCCCTGGCCGTCGCGTTCAAGGAATCCATGCCGATGACGCCCGACCCAGCTCAGATGCACCCGCGGATTCGCAATCAAGTCGCCGTCCCCGCACGCCCGGACCCAGTCGCGCCAGCGCGGTCGGCACAGGCGCAGGCACGCATCGTTGCGCCCCTCGCGTCTGCCAGCCTCCCCGTGGCCGGAATGGGCATCAACCCGCTCGACGGCGGCGCCAGGCCCGCTCGGCCGAGCATCTCCCTGCAGGTCCCTGAGCGGCAAGGGGGCACAGTTCGGCTGGCAACACCACCGCTACCGCCGCCGCCGCCCGTGGTACCAGTCAACGGCCTGCCGGCCAACGACCCGCAGCCGGCTCTTCAAGGCGCCGCCCAGGGACCGCCGGGGCCGCAAGCCAACGTCTGGGACCCGTTCTCGCAGGCGCAGGCGGCCGGGGCGTATGATCCGAACGCTCTCCCAACCTCTGCCGGGGCTACCAGCCAGGGCGGCTCGACGTCTAGGGAGCTGCCGGGGTACTTCTTCGAGGGCCTGGACGACCGCACCAATGTTGATGGGCTTATATCCTACTTCACTCACGTGCTGCACAACTCCGACTGGGTGGACCCCCAGGGCAACCAACAAGAGGTTGCCGGCTTGGACGAGTGCACCGCCATGGTCAACGCGACGCTGGAGCACATGTACAAGAACGCCGAATCGTCTCAGGCGTTTCTGATAAACCTGGCGGCGTTGTGCGGGGCCAAGATGCTCATGACGAACCGCCCCAGGTGCTACCGGGTCGAGACTTCGGAGGGCGTCTATACCTATTACTTTGACTGGCAGTACCGCTTCGGCCATCTCAGGGGGCAGTTCACCATGACCCACAGCGTGCCGGTGACGATGTGGAAGAGGCCCGGACCTGGAGAGCCCGGCGAGGCGTCGCAGCAGGGCAGCCCGTCGGCCGAGGGCTTGACGTCGGAGCAGTGGCAGGCCAAGTACGGCGCTCTCGTGGACGAGCTCGAGAGACGCGAGCAGGAGCTCTTTGAGATGCAGAACAAGGTGATGTTATCCATGAGAAGAGACGGCGCTTGAACGGGGACGCCAACGATACCTATTTGCTTTATGATGATTTTATTTTATTTTATTTTATTTTAAATTTCCCACCCTTTTTTTTTTTTTTGGATTTCCTTGTTTTATTCATCTTTTGATTTGGCCCCGCGGGGAAGAGTGGAAGTGAAAACTATAGGGGGGTATCAGTCGGGAACTCGTACGCGTGCGCGCGGGCATGTTACGCACGGAGGATGTACGACTAGGGAGGGCGTGTTGGCCCCTTATTATTATTATTATCATCATCATCATCATCAGCATCATCATCATTCTCTGTCCTTTTCTTTTCTTTTCTTTTTTTCCTTTCTCGGCGCAGTGGCGCCACGATGGGTGGTCGTCTGGTCACGTCATGTTCGATATTTGCTGGGCAGCATTTCGGAGTCCTGCACGTAGGGAGCAGAAAGGTTGCGAGAAAAGCGGCAGCGTGACGACTGGATGTGGATCTACGGTGTATCCTTGCCCCGTGTGACTGGAATGTGATGAGAGTCGGGGTGTTTTGCCTTTTTTTTTTATTATGATTTATTTATTTGTTATTATTGTTGTTATTGTTGTTATTGTTATTATCTTTTGGACAATGTTTGCTTGTGTGTGTGTGTGTGTGTGTTTTTTTAGGGGGGGTGAGAGAGAGAGCACGAGAGAAGTGAAATTGGAAACGGTTGTTGGTTGCGATTTTGTATTTTGCCCACTACTAATCCGCAAAGTTGCCCAATGTCGTAGCTGCTGGCAGTATTTTGCTTGATTTGAACAGTTTCAAGAGAGCGGATCAATGAACTACCGCAATGAATTAGTTCCTATTGTACGGAGTGGTAGTAGGGTAAGGTAGTTGGTTTTAGTTGGAACTACCTACATCATAAGGTCATACGGTAAGGTAGAGAGAGCTAAATATATGTTATGATGTGATTAGTCGGGTATGGAGTGATGGCGATGGCTGCGATTGGAGCCAAGAAATGCCCTTTTTTAGGCTTTTTTTTTTTTTTATTTTTTAAAATTTTTTTTTTTTAATTTTTCATTTCATGGGGGTTTTTTTTTTTCAAATAATAATTTTTTGTTCAATTATTCATAGCCGGTCCTTGTATAGCTCGCATGCTAGATCTAGGCCCCGAGCAGCGGATATTCGACATCTTTGGGAGTATCAAAAGGCTGTTGCTGCTGATGTCTCTATAGAACAATGATTATTTTTCTATTCATCATACCATACATACATATAATGTATATATATATATATAATGTACATATATAATGTATATATTTTAAGATGTATATATTATTAAGTCAGTTGCTTTCTGTTGTTTCAGCAGCCCGGCGGCCAGGATTCGGGCCAAATTCTGTAACCAATGGCCACTACCGAGCACGAGGGGGGATTTGATTGCATCTCCTGTTCGCCATTTTGGCTGTGCCCCAGGGGGGTTTTGCGACAGGTGCTGTGGATGCCCATTGCGGCGGTTCCCCATGGCGAGTTTCTCGGCCCAGCGCGGCATCACGCAACAATAGAGGTATCTTAGGTACTACCTACTAAGTACTACTAGGTAGGTAGTAGCAGTAGCAGGTAGTACAAGTACGTAGCAGTACCGGAAGTATCTGCAACACGGGGTTATGGATTACCTTGGTCCTAGCAGGTATTAGTGCTGCGCCAAAACGTTTGTTTCTCTCGCCCCCCCCCCTTGCCCATCGTTGCCAAGCCTATAGTTAGGCCACACTACTGGGTACTACTACCTTAAGGTACTACTAGACCTAGGTAGGTACGTATTCATCTACTACCAGGTAGTACCTTCTACCCTTTGTCCACCAAGGTACCGACCCTGCTACGAGTACTCCCACATAGACCTACAAAGTAGAGAGGTCAATGGGTAGCACAGGTGGTGAAGGTACTTATATTCTAGGTAGTGCCTAGTACCTTAACCTAGGCAGGTAAGCTTGCGCCCTGTAAACCCCGCCCTCTCCCCGTACAGTGCCCATTTTGCCCCCCCCCCCCTCCCCTCTCCTCCCCTGTGTCCCCGCGCTGGGGGCGCAAACCAGGCGCTGTGAGTGGCCGCGGCGGGTACTTGCGGGCGAGGTTTCTGTGGAGAAGAGTCCCCCCCCCCGCAAAGAAACAACCGCTGTTCCCTTAATTTTTTTCTTCTTTTTTTTTTTTTCCTTTTTTTTTTTCGGGCTTTGTTGGTCAGAAACTCTGAGAGAACTTTTGCCTCCCCCGGGGCCTTGTTCTCACTGAGCGGTCGGAGTCCCCCCCTTTTTTTTTTTTTTTTTTTTTCTTCCCATTTATTTGGTTTATTTGGTTTATTCGATTCATCATCATTATTTTCACACTTCCTTTAGCAGCGGCTTGTCGCGTTGCTTGGCTGACTCAAAAAGTCCATTGTTCCTTTCGGAGACGCCGAGAAGGCCCCCCCCCCAACCCCCCCCCCCCCCCCCCCCCCCTCTGGATATAACTTTACAGTACTATTTTTTGTCCTAAAGAGCTGCGGCGCTTTTTGCTCGTGACACAAGGGACAAAAAAAAAAAAGTTCTCTTCCGAGAGAGAGAGAGAGACAGAGAGAGAGAATGCACTGGTCGGCTCCCGGCAAATCCCCTTTGCGGGCTAGTCATAGTACTACGGTAGTACCTACTACTAGTACCCTGCTATAGGTAGGTACCTAAGTAGTGCCTTTGTACTAACACAGTAGAAGGTGGTACGCACTGGCAAGTTGCTGTATACCTAGGTATAGAGGTACTAGTAGGTAGTTGGCGGAAGGACGTGCGAAAAATTGTGGTTCTGTCTGCCAACGCCGTCGTCAAACCCCCCCTGCTAGCGGCGCCCTGGCACAGACCCACAAAACCCACAAAACCCACAAAGTAATAACTCCCCCCCCCCCCTTTCAATTGGATCAATATCCATCCCATCCGGTCCGCCTCACTATGTCGACGGGATTTGCCGGTGTTTTTTCAATTTTTCTTTTTTAAATTTTCTTTTTTCTCGCCTCGAGCTGCTGCTGCTTTGTTCGCTCTGGCGCCACTGCTCTCAGCGGGGATTTGCTGCGTTGTTGGTCTGTCTGGTCCTACGGAGTGCACTGCAGTTACTAATAAGTACCTACGTAATCCTGTTCTGTTACTGGCAGTATGTTAGTAGTACATAGTAGGTACAGTACGGAGCATAGGTAGAATGCCGAGTGCTTTTTTTTTTTTTTTTTCAGCCCTTTTTTTTTTGCTCTCTGCCAACAACCCGGAAGCGAGAAAGTGAGGCAATAGAGAGAGCAGGAGCCAGGACGGTTCGAGAATCCAAGCTGGGCCTGGTTCTTTTTTTTTTTTTTTTTTTTTTTCATCGTCATCATCATCTTCTTGTCCTTGTTTTTTTTCCTTTTTTTCCTCTTTTTTTTTTTAACTCTCTCTCTCTCTCTCTCACTTGTTGTTCCCGTTTCCGTTTCCTTCCTCAGCCACAAAAAAACGCGCTCCACCGCCTTCCCGGGGGTGGTGGCTCTTCTCTCTTTTCTTTCTTTCCTTCTTCCTTGCCTCTTTCTTCTCCACGCCCCTCCCCCCCCCCCCCTAAAAAAAAATTATTAAAAAAAAACTATTAAAAAAAAAAAGCAAAGCGGGTGGTGGGTGGACCAAACCAGGCGTTTTCTTGTTACGCGGCAAAGACTTTTTTGGGCGTGGCCCTCGATTTTGTTCTGGCTCGTCCTGGTGCCTTTTTTTTTTCTTTTCTCTTTCTTTTTCTTTTTCTTTTTCTTCTTTTCCCTCCCCCTGACTTTTCTCTCTCTCATCCTCTCTTCCTCGGTCTGGGGAGAGGCTGTCCTTTTTTTTTTTTTTTTTTCAACTCCAATCTCTCTCGCATCCCCGTCCGTCTGGTTTGGAGACCCCGGGCCGACCTGCCAGGCCGCACGCACGCACTACGACGACGTATCCGCTCCGTCTCCGCCCAGCTCTGCAACAGCAGAAGCAGGAGGGAGAGATTGTCAAAGGGGGGGGGGGGGGGGGGGAATCTGGGTCGATCCCCACATTCTTTGTGCGCGTGTGCGTGTGTGTGTCGACGGTTTTCCCCGGATTTCCTCGCCGTTCGGTGCCGTCCATCACCGCCATGTCATCATCATCGTCGTCGCAGAGTCGGGTTGACGAGATTACCATGTATGAGAAGTCTGCCCGCCGATCCCCATCCCAATCCCAATCCCAATCCCAATCCCTTTCCTTTCCTTTTTTCCCTTTTTTTCCCCCCCCCCCCCCCCCTTTTTTTTTTTTTTGTTTCTTTCTTTCTTCTTTTCTCTTCCTTTTGTTTCTTTTCTTTTTCTCTTTTTCTTTTCATACTTTTTGAAACCTCGTATCCGCCAATCCATCCGTCTGCCCTTTTGGGTACGCGGTCGTCCGAGATGCTTTTTTGTGCCTCGTCGCCGCCGACCAATCCGGTGCCCGTCTTGCCCGTCTTGCCCGTCATCGACGCTGACCGTGTCCGCCGTGCTAGAGCCTCGAATGAGTATCATGTTCCGTCGTCCTTCTCGGCCGAGGCGGGAGGCCTCAAGAATGGCCAGCATGTCAACCTCAATTCTAATATCGAAGCAAAGTGAGTCCGCCGTCTGTTGTTTCTCCTCCTCAGCCATTGCGTGTTTTTCACGTGGTGTGAACCCCCTCCATTCTTTCGTCCTTGAGCCGCATCTAAATGGCCGATGCGCCGCCCCCCCCCCCTCTTCCCCCTTTTCTCCGTGTCTTAGAATCAAGAACCCACTCGTCGGCGTCCCGCGACGGACTCTGCTGGCCGATGTCGACGAATTCTGCCGATCCAAGAACCTGGAGGACCATCGCGACATCATCCGCAAAGGCGCTCTGGTTGCCCAGGACCCCACCGGCTACGAGGACATCACCGGCTCCGAGGCCCTGAGCCCGGAAGAGATCGAGGCCCTCCGCGACGAGGTTCTGCACAAGTGGCGGATTCCCTGGACCCTGCTGCTGACCGTCGTCACCTGTTCCATCGGTGCCGCGGTCCAGGGCTGGGACCAGACCGGGTCCAACGGCGCAAATCTCGACTTTCCCCGGGCCTACGGCATAGACTCAAACAGCATCCATGACAAGCTCATCGTCGGCCTCGTCAATGCCGCGCCGTACATCGGCACGTCCTTTGTCGGCTGCTGGCTGTCGGATCCCTTGAACCATCACCTTGGACGCCGGGGCGCCGTCTTTGTGGCTGCCAACTTTTGCCTCTGGCCCGTCCTGGCGAGCGCGTTCTGCGCTACGTGGCCTAAGCTCTTGATATGCCGTCTGCTCATGGGCGTTGGCATGGGTGCAAAGGCGTCGACTGGTGAGTTTTTTTTTTTTTTTTTTTTTTTTTTTCCCTTTTCCTTCTCTCTCTCTCTGTCTCTCTCCCTTTCCCTCTCTCCCTCTCTCCCCCTCCCTTTGTGGAGCCTTGTTTGCCATGTTGGCAGGGCGAAAAAATACTAGATTGTAGCCAGCTTTTGCGAGGCTTTTGGTGAAAACTTCCCCAACTGATTTGAAATAATAATAATAATAATAATAAACAACCAAACAGTGCCCATTTTTGCCGCGGAAAACTCCCCGGCCCCTATCCGAGGCGCTCTCGTCATGAGCTGGCAGCTGTGGAACGCATTTGGGATATTTCTCGGGACGTGCGCCAACCTTGCCGTCATGGGAATCGGCGCCGAGGCTTGGAGATACCAGCTGGCCTCGGCCTTCATCCCCGCCGTGCCGCTCGTTTTCCTCATCTACTTCTGCCCGGAGTCGCCGCGATGGTACATCAAGAAGAATCGGTACCGGGATGCCATGCGGTCTCTGCTCCGTCTCCGAAACAACCCCATCCAGGCCGGCCGCGACATCTACTACATCCACGTCCAGCTCCAGGTGGAGGCCGAGTTCATCGGCTCTGGCGGCTACATCCGGCGATTCGTAGAACTCTTCACCATCCCCCGGATTCGCCGCGCGACCCTGGCCGCCTTTACCGTCATGATCGCGCAGCAGATGTGCGGCATCAACATCATCGCCTTTTATTCGTCCACCGTCTTCCTCGAGGCCGGGGCAAACCAGTTCGGGTCCCTGCTGGCTTCGTTCGGCTTCGGCCTGGTCAACTTCTTGTTCGCCTTTCCCGCCGTGTGGACGATTGACACCTTTGGCCGGCGGTCTCTCCTCCTGTTTACCTTTCCGCAGATGGCGTGGACGCTGCTGGCCGCGGGCCTCTGCAACATGATACCCGGAAAGAACGGGCCTCACCTGGGCCTCGTCGCCCTCTTCATCTACCTGTTCGCCGCCTTTTACTCGCCTGGCGAAGGCCCCGTGCCCTTTACCTACTCGGCCGAAGTCTTCCCGCTGTCGCACCGCGAGGTGGGCATGGCGTTCGCCGTGGCCACCTGCCTGTTCTGGGCGGCCGTGCTCTCCATTACGTTTCCCCTGATGCTCGCCAGGCTGGGCGTCCTGGGCTCGTTTGGGCTGTATGCGCTCTTCAACATTGTGGCGCTCTGCATGATCTTTCTCTGGCTTCCCGAGACCAAACAGCGGACGCTGGAGGAGCTGGACTACATCTTTGCCGTGCCCACTCGGGTGTTTATGAAGTACCAGTTGACCAAGGCACTGCCGTGGTGGGTCAAGCGATGGGTTTTGCTTCAAAGGGACGCCACGCTTGAGCCTTTGTACACGCTGGATGTGGCCGAGCACCACGACTCCGACGACGGCGAGGACAAGTTTGAAAGCGACAAGGCCAAGGTCGAGTTGAAAGATGTTGTTGGATTTGCGCCGTCGGCCACAACCGCTAGGCCGCTCTCCTCGGAAGCAGCGTAGTTTCGCTTTTTTTTTTTTTCGGACGTGTGTTCCTTTCCCCCCCCTCCTCCCCCCCTTCTACTTGCGGATTTTGCACGGCGTTTTGCTGGTGATATTGGATATTTTTTTCTACTTTCTCCTTCTTGTCCTTGGAAATTTTGATTTTGGGCGTGTGTTCATTTCTACTCATGATACCACGGAATGAAAGATGGGATGGGACGATTTTACGTACGGCGCATAAGTGGGAAGCGATACCCCAAGTCTACCTGTTTTGAAGTTTACATTGAACATTTGCGCTGAAGCACTGTTTGGATTGGGGCGTCAATATTTGGGCAGCATCAGTTACGTTGAGGGTGAGCGTTGCGTGGTTTTCTTCTTGTTTTTCATCTTCTGCTTTTTATTATGCCTTTGGCAAGTTTCAGGGAAGGGAAACGGACAGTGGTTACATCTATCTGTCTGGACGTGCATATACATCACACCCATGGGGTTTCTTTCTTTCTTTCTTTCTTTTTTTTTTTAGGGGGGCCGCAAAAAATTGTGCACATTGTGACATGTTGTTGTTACCCGAGACTACGAGGTTGATAGGACACACACACACACATCTATATATGTATGTATATTTATATATACATCATATTATGCCTTTCATGATGATATGAAAAGCCCTCGCATCAAGCACCACCACCACCCCCTAGCTTCACCTAAGCCCTTGTTAGAAGCCACATAGGCTATTCAAGCTTCGCCTACCTTGGTCTAGCCAGCCATAAACGCCGGCTTCATTGGCTGTCATCGGACACACCATTCGTTGGATGCAGGCAAGGCAAGCAGCACAAGTGTGTAATGTCGAGGCTCCTGCTCTGTGCTTTGCGCCGAGCGTCTCTCCCTCTCTCCCTCTCTCCCTCTCTCCCTCTCTCCCTCTCTCCCTCCCTCTCTCTCTCCCTCTCTCTCTCTCTCTCTCTCTCTCTCCCCATCTTTATTTGTGCGAGCCGTGTGGTGTGGGGGTTGTTTCGCGAGGAGGGAGGACATGGCAAGGGCGAGACAACTCGGTTAGATGTTTTGAGACTAGCCGGGGTGGTGGGTGTTTTTTACGGTGCGGTTCGATGATATCATGACGCAGGTGCCATTGTATTACCTTAGTCTTGGAGGGGAGGCTAGTAGAACGAAAGCATGTGAATCCTTTTCTCTTTACGAAGTATTCTTGATTTGCTCCGTGTTTTTAGGAGCTCTACATGTGACTAAAGCGCAGTTCGGATCGACGGCAGGGGGGTGGCTTGCGGAACTAGACAACTGAGGGGTTTTTTTTTCCCCGGTTTTTTCCCCCCCCTTATCAGACGAGCGGCGATCTGTGTTCCATTGGGGAATGCCGATGATGATGGGGAGATATGATATGATATATAGGGGGCACTGAGGTTGAGGATCGCGGGCCGGTCATTGGGGTGGTGAGTCGTCTGGTGGCTACATATGAGGGCATGCTATGCTCCGCACACACACATGAAATGGAAAAAAAAAGAAAAAGAAAAATAAGAAAAAAAAAACCGACTGACTGACTGATCGACATTTGAGGAGGCAAGGTTGAGGCCGCGCATTGAATGCCGGATTTGTGCTGAAATAGAGAGGCATTGCGATGGGAGGAAAAAGAAAAAAAAAAAAAAAGCCGAGGCGGGCGCGCCGGATCTTTGGCTTGGCTTTGATGAGGTCGGCCGGCTGTGTTTATGCGTTTGTTTGTTTGTTTTTGTTTGTTTGTTTTTGGCATGGATTGGCAAATACTATTTGGGGCATTATCTATGGCCGCGCATGTGTGTGTGTGGGTGATGTTTAGTATTAATTATGTATGTATGTATGCGTCAATGCCGCAGGATGGATGGATTTAGCAAAAAGTAAAAAAGAAGAACAAAAAAAGAAAGAAAAGGGGGGGGATCAAAAAAAATAAATAAAAGAATAGTCGCAAATAGCCAGCCAGCTTGAAAAAAAAAAAAAAAAGGTTAAGCCGATGGGCCTATTTTATTTATTTATTTATTTAATTAATTAATTTATTTATTTACATAGATTTTTTCTTCATTCTTACTCTAGAACTTTATTTTCAAAGATATTGGGGGTTTCAAACTGGCGGCTTGTCGTTGGAAAGAAAAAAAAAAAAAAGTTTCCGGCACGGCACGGCACTAACTAATACACAAGCCTCCTTGGCAAAAGGCCACATGCCAAACGAACCTACTGTAGTACGAATGTACTAGTCGTACTAGGTAGTAAGGAGTACTATGGGTTTAGTTAGTAGGTTAGTTGGTTAGTTGGTTAGTTTTGGAACAATGGGTTTTGAACCGCCGTTTTGGGTTTGCGAGAGTGGCGTCAGGAGAGAAGTGAGTGAGTGAGTGAGTGAGTGAGTGAGTGAGAGAGCGCGCAAGTACCTTGGTAGTTAGTACCTACCTTGGGCACCTACTATATGGAGGCATAGATGGTTATAGACTGTTGATGAATAAAAACTTGACAGCCCATCAGACGGCAGCGGGCGGGAAAAGGCGTGAAGCCAAAGAAATTTAAAAATTTAAAAAAAGTAAAAATTTTTTTTTTAAAAAATACTTTTTTTTTTTTTTTCATGAATGCTAATAAAATAAGGTGTGGTTTGGCTGAAAAGGGGAAATCGAGTAATAGGGGAGGGGGGGGGGGGGGGGGCATTCATTCCCAGAGAAAGAAAGAGAAAAAAAATAAAAATACATGGCACCACTAAGAGAGTCGCAGTCTCTCTCTCTCTCTCTTTCTCTCTCTCTCTCTCTTTCATTGGATTTGTATCACCATTTTCTTTCTTTCTTTCTTTTCCTTTTTTCTTTCTTTTTTAGTAAAAATACAGAGTACTGCTACCTCGGTAAGTGCTACTTACTACTAAAAGTAACTACTACCTAGAACCTAGAACCTAGAACCTAGGTACCTTAGGTACCTTAGGTATCTGTATATACGTACTCGGTACTCTATACCTGCGTGATCGTACCTACAAGCAACGTACATGTATGTGCTTTCATACTACCTCTGGTAAGGTACCTAGTAGTAGTACCTGATAAGGTACCAAGTATATACTACCTGATAGGTAGGTACCTAGTACTCCGTACCTTGTGCGAGCCCTTTTCCCAGGGCTCGGTCTGGGCCCCCCCGTCGCCTTGGCGGCAGCTCCACTGTGGCCGCTCCTTCGTTAGGTAAGGCATGTGCGGTGCCTGACAGACCCACCCCACAGCGGGCTTTGTACAGGTACTCGATTCGGCCTCTAGCGGTTACTGCAAAGCACTTGTACAGGCGACTTGCGCCGATCGCCCTCTTTTTTTTTTTTTTTTTTTCCCAATCGGGCCAGTGATAATCGAAGCAACAGGAAATAAAATAAAAAAAAAATATAAAAAAAACCTTCCAGCCTTGTGGGCAGAGCGCAGCCTTAAACGGCTTTTTCGTTGGCCGGCGTCTCTTTCTTGTTTCACCACTGACAAAGGTTTTTTTTTTTTCTCTCCCCCCCCCCCTCTCTCTTTTTTCTTTTCTTTCTTTTCTTTCTTTTCTTTTTTTTCTTTTTTTTTTCTCCTTCTTTCTTTTTTTCTTCCCCCCTCTTCTTCTTCTTTTCAAAGCCCTGAGCCATCACCTGTTTTGGCACCTTTTTCAATTCCGTTCCTCTCCACATTTCTTACTCCTCCTCCCTTCCACTCGCTTTGGATTCAAGTTTTTCTTCTTCTTCTTCTTCTTCTCTCTCTTTTCTCTCCCTCACACGCAATACCTAAAGGGACCTGCCGGCTCGTTCTTCTCTTCATTCTTTTTTTTTCTCCCCCCTATATATAACTATCCTGAAACACCTCCAAGTTGCTCTCGGGGTTTCTCTCTCTCTCTCTCTCTCTCTCTCTCTCTCTCTCTGTTTTTTTTTTTTTTTTTACCTGGTCTCTTCTCTTCATTGTCAACCGCCTTGTTTGTGCCCTTGTCACATTTCCCACTTCTCTCTTCCTCTCGTCTTCTTCTCTCTCCTTGTTCGTGCTTCTCTAGCTTCGAACCGATCCGCTGAGGGGACGATTTGGTTGCGCCAGCCATTGGGTACGGGCCTTCTTTGGACATCCGCATCGGAAAACTCCATCTCCTCGACGGGTCTCCGTCATCATCTGAGAACCTGCCCGTGGCCTGTTTTTACGAGCAAAGACCACGGCAAACCCGGCCCGTTTCGGGCTGTTTTCCGCAGACCAAACTCACCTGGAGCGGGTCTTCAGCGGCTTCTGCAGCCCCGGCATCTGAAACGTCGCGCTCGCCGGGGTTTTTCATGCCCCTGCTTGGCATTGTTGGTCCATCGTGGGGGTGGTTGGTTGCAAGCATTGTGTTTTAGACCACGCCTACATATTACCTCCTCGTGCTGGGTGGACATCCTCCGGCTTCTGCTTTAAACGAAGTGCCCAGGCCATCCTTGTAATCTTCCTATTCGAGTAAAAAAAAAAAACGAGGCAAGGAAGGGGAAAAAAAAAAAAAAAAAAAAAAGGCCCTACCCTAGTTTGACCTTGTCGAGCCCGCAACATCACGAGTGTTCGCATATATAACCTATTTATAGCGTACTTGGTATATAATACGGCGTGTGTTCCTCTCCCGTCCGGATCTTTGGACGCGCACCTCCTGTCGCGGCCTGGGGAGGGGAGAAGAAAAAAAAAACAACCTTTAGGTTACATGGCGAATAGACAAGCTTCTCGCGCCTCTCGAAGCTCTGCCGGCTTCATCGCTCTGGAAGGAGGAGAGCCCCGCGACATGGACAACGGCGTCGGAATCCAGCTCAACCCCCTGACCGCGGTCAAGAGCAACGCGTCGAGCACCGGGGCCAGGAAGCCAATGGCCAACGCCTACGGCAACGATGCCGAGCACGGCGAGAAGCACGGCATGCACCATCGCCATGCCGGCCGCCGGCGGAAGCTGGACGACGAGAGCCTGAAGCGCAGGCAGACCGGCGACGAGATCAGCCTCAACGCCATGGGCCGGCTGTACGCCAAGATCGTCGGCTTCTCCGTCATCACGCGGTACATGGTGTACGTCGTCCCGGTCGGCATCCTGCTGGCCGTCCCCCTCGTCGTGCTTCCCCTCACCGGCCACAAGGACGACATCTACCTCGGCAGCAACGACGACCGCAACGGCCCTCCCCTGTTCAAGCTCTTCCTGTGGATTCAAATCTCCTGGCTGGCCCTGTGGGGGGTCAAGATGGCCGCCTGGTTCCTCCCGCACGTCTTCATGTTCTTCTGCGGCATCGTCAGCGCCGGCACTCGAAAGTACGCCACCGTCCTCAGCAACCTGACCATCGTCATCTCCATCTCCTTCTGGGGCCTGGCTTCTTGGCTCACCTTCAAGAGCATCTTCGACCAGTCCTTTGCCGACGGCATCGCCTGGGTCGTCAACCTCGAGCGCGTCCTCGGCGCCTGCTTCGTCTCCTCCGCCGTGCTCCTGGGCGAGAAGGCCATTGTCCAGCTCATCGGCGTGTCGTATCACCAGCGGTCCTTTGACAACCGCATCAAGGATTCCAAGAGGGAGATCCACCTCCTGGGGCTGCTGTACGACGCCTCCCGCACGCTCTTCCCCATGTACTGCCGCGAGTTTGCCGAGGAGGACTACGTCATCGACGATAGCATCGAGATGATGCTCAGGCGCAAGGCCGGAAAGTCTAGCGTCCCCGCCGCCGCCGCCCCCATGCGCATCATCGGGGACGTCGGCCGCTTCGGCGACAAGGTGACGTCCGTCTTTGGCAACATCGCCAGCGAGATCACGGGCAAGCACGTCTTCAACCCCAACTCGGCCCACTCCATCGTCGTCGAGGCCCTGGAGAAGAAGCGATCGTCCGAGGCCCTGGCGAGGCGCCTCTGGATGTCCTTTGTCATCGAGGGCAGGGATGCCCTCTACCCGGACGACGTGGAGGAGGTCCTCGGCCCGGCGTACAAGGCCGAGGCCGAAGAGGCCTTTGAAGCCATCGACACCGACGCCAACGGGGATATCAGTCTCGAGGAAATGGTCCGCAAGGTCGTCGACATGGGCAAGGAGCGAAAGGCTATCGCCGAAGGCATGAAGGATATCGGTCAGGCCCTCACAGCATTTGACAAGGTCTTGCTGTTTGTCGTCCTCCTCATTTCTGTCTTTATTTTCCGTGAGTTTTTCCTTTTTTTTTTTCCTTTTTTTTTCTTCTTTTTCTTTCTTTTTTTCTCTTTCTTTTCTTTTTTTTTTTTACCTCCTCTTGTCCATCTTGGTCCAGTCACCCGTTCAACTGCTGACATTTGCATATACCCCCCCCAGTGTCCTTCTTCAAGAGCAGTTTTCTCACCACAATCGCCACCGCCGGAACCGCTCTCTTGTCTCTTTCTTTTGTCTTTGCCGTCACTACCCAAGAGTTCCTCGGTTCTTGCATCTTCCTCTTCGTTAAGCACCCCTATGACGTCGGCGATCGTATTGAGATTTCTGGCAACCAGATGCTGGTCGACCGCATCTCCCTCTTGTACACCGTCTTCACGCGCACCGACAAGATGCAGGTCTCGCAGGTGAGGACAGAAATCCCATCTCCAACAAACCATGCACGTGTTCCCAAAACTAACTTTTTTTTCTTCTTTTTTTCTTTTTGAAATCCCCCCTTCTAGGTGCCGAATATTGTGTTGAACAATCTCTGGATCGAAAACGTGACTCGAAGCAAGGCCATGGTGGAGAGCTTCAATGTCGACGTCTCTTTCGACACGTCGTTTGAGGACATCGAGCTGCTTCGTGTTGAGATGGAGAACTTTGTCCGCTCGCCCGAGAACTCTCGAGACTTCCAGCCCGACTTCGGCATCGGCGTTGGCAGCGTCAATAACCTTGACAAGCTGACTCTCAAGCTCAGCATCAAGCACAAGTCCAACTGGCACAACGACCGCGTCCGCGCCACTCGCCGCTCCAAGTTTATGTGTGCCCTGGCCGTCGCCCTCAAGAAGATTCCCATCCTCGCCCCTGGCGGCGGTGACGAGCCCCTGGGCGGGCCCACCAACCCTTCGTACTCTGTGGCCGTGACCGACCAGTGGGCAGTGGAAAGCCGAGACCAGGCTGCCAAGGCGACCGATGCCAAGCGGATGGTGCCGTCCATGAACCAGACCCCCGAAGAGATGCTCCAGTCGGAAAAGAACGCAATCACAACGCTCAACACCAACCGGTCCCTGGCCCTCGAGACCTCGGGTGTGTGGGACTCCGATTCTCGCTCAGTTGCCTCTAGGGATCCGTCGGACGAGCAGGGCCTGTCGGCCGAGCTCCTGAAGAAGGAGAGCCAACGCGGCGGCCGCCGACGAGCAGGCGAGGGCTTGACTGGGCTTACGCCGACGGACTGCGATAACGCGGCCTTCCCGCAGTCGGCCGCAAGCCCCAGGGTTCGGAATTTTGACGAGGAGGCCCAGACGGGGGTCCCCGGATCTCAGCATGGCGCTCGCCAAGACGACGGCATGTCTGTCGGTCGCCAATCTAGCTACCGCGGCCCGAGCTTCGACGTGAGCCGCACCGAGGATACCCTCCACCTATCCCCATCACTGCACGTCCCTAACCGTGGTTTGAGCGTTGGTCGACGCCACCGGGGGTCGACATCCAATAACCCTCAGTAAACCCGCATGAGGTTATTCCCCCTCTCTCCAACCTTTTTTTTTGTTTAAAAAAAAGAAAATAGAAAAAAATAAAGGGAAAAGGGGGAGAAGGGAAAGACAAGTACCCAGTCTCAGGGGGGTGGGACAAGTTACGACAACTTGAAGGAACCCCTGTGGTGGTTATCCATTTCACTGTGGATGAAGCTTTCCAGAAAAAAAAGGAGGTAGAAGGAGGAGCAGGAAAAAACAAAAACAAAAAATTACTGGTCTCGAGGGATGCGCTTTGATTTAACAACTACCACAACCAAAAAAAAAAAAGAAAAAAAAAGAAAAAAGGGGGGCGGGGGCAACTGGCTTATGAAATTTATACGGCGTCAAAAGAGGCCCTGGCTATACATCACGAGCACAACAAAGAGGTTCGAACCTGGTAATCTATTTCCCATTATG
The DNA here is from genome assembly GCA_020631695.1 of Trichoderma cornu-damae. Taxonomy (NCBI): domain Eukaryota; kingdom Fungi; phylum Ascomycota; class Sordariomycetes; order Hypocreales; family Hypocreaceae; genus Trichoderma; species Trichoderma cornu-damae. The sequence goes on from CM036089.1 coordinate 4,627,410, forward strand.
GAGGGAGAGGAGAGGGAAAAAGGCATCATAATCGGGTAAAGGTTGGATTGGATTGGATTGGACCTGGGGATCAAAAATGCCGTGGCTGGTGCTGGCATCGACTTATCACGGCGTGGCATTCTTTACGCTTTATTATTTTGGCTTTTCCTAAGCTTTTTTCCACGCACGAACACAAACACAAACACACACACACAAAACTCTCTCTCTCTCTCTCTCTCTCTCTCTCTCTCTCTCTTTTGTTCTTTTTCTTTTATCTTACCGAGTTTTTTTTTTTTTTAATACCAATAGATATGCCAATTTTTTTTCTTGGCAGCCTCTTTTATTGTGTTCTGCTTCTTGAGTGTGACTGTTTTTTTTTTTAAAAGCAGTTGAGAACCAAAGGGGGATCTTCAGAAATGGACTTTGTCAGTTGGCGATACCCCCATGAGTAAGGCTTTTTCGGGTTGTTCAAATAGAAAGTGTTTTTATTTGGCTCAATGCCTCGAGCAATTCTTTGGTTTGATGACCTTTTTTTTTTTTTAATATTATTAATATTATGAATATTGTTTATAAGCTGTTCGGCAGGTTCGTATCATAGCCCTCCCATGATGACACAGGCGGACATAAATCAAGCACCAGAAGATGGCCTTGGGGTAGATGAGGAGGGCCTAAAAAAAAAAAAAAGGACAAAAAGAGAGGATGATCAACTCTTAAGAATTGTCGGTAAGAGAAGATGAAGAGAACCTCTCAACTTGGCACCAAGGTCGTCTGACAGCTCAGAAGGTTGGATATACCTTGCCCCCCTGGAGTAATTATGTAGTGTGTGTGTGTGTGTGTTTGATGCGAGAGCTACGGGCAAAGCCGACTACCGGTTGGTCCGCTTGGGGTGTTGTCGCGGAACTCGAATGGGATCGTTCGTGATGGTCGTGATGCGCCTCTAGCAGCTGGAGGACCGCGACATAGAGTAGGGTTCCGGACACAGGCAATTCCTCGGGGCATTCTCGCGGAGATGTAGGCGTTGGCAATGCATCTCCCGGAAGTGGGCCCCCTTTTTTGGAACCGTACTTTGAGTGGCAATGAAGTATGTAGATAGGGAGTGATGCCATGACCTTGTTGGGGCTTGGTTGCGTCTCGTCATCCCTACTGAGGTCTTCCGCATCGAGGCTTGCAAGCTGACCTGCCCAGAGAGAGTCCCCTCGACGTTCCAGGAATTTCCAGAGGCACCTCCTGTTCTTTGAAGGATCTTTATACAGTCTTTGCTCTGCCAATCGTGACGAGTCCGTTTGCTGTCGGCGTTGGCGCTCGGATTGAGAGATACGATGCCTTCAGCTTAGACTTCGTCGCTCCTGGGTCGTCTTGACAATGGGTAAAGCCCCACCCCCCTTAATAGAAGTAGCTCTGTCATTGCGTGACACAAGGCCATCAAGTAAACTGGCCGTAAGATGCGTCTTGACAACTACCGACAATGGATCGTGGCCGGACTGAAGTTGTTTGACCACTTTGAACATTTACCCCGACATGGATAACCTCCCTGTTGGCAACAACGCCACAGCCTCCCTAATCACGGACGCACAGCGACAGACAGTCACGACACACTACGTTGGAGCCGGTGCAAATCTGGTTCCCGGCCCCGATCTCTCCCACCTTGACGGGTCTGGCTTTGGCTTGAACTTGCTCACTAACAAGGCGGCACACGACGTTGCCAACTTCACTGCCGCGGTACCCCATGCAGCCGCGCGACCCCGGGTACTGGAGGGTAAGATGCCAAGCAGCTCCAGGCCTGGATCGCGGGACCCGCACCGAACAACAAGGCTGTTGTGGTGCCCGCCAACTACTACGGCCCCGACCTCGGCCAGGGAGGTTTTGGTGGTGGGCAGCAATGCCCAGCGGGTATCAGCTTCATGGCAGAACCCCGGGCATCAAGGAAGCTTGTCGTGTCGATGATGTTTGGAACAACAAGGACCTGGGCTAGCAGAAGAGTGGCGTCAAGGCGAAGCTATGACCTGGTTGGTGAGAGCACCCTCTTGACCTTGCTCGGGCATAGAGAGGAATGTATTTTTTTTGTCAATGGTTGGGCAGAGAAAGAGCCTAACTGAACGAGCAATTTGGACATTAGATGGTTGAATAAAGAAAGAGAGAGAGAGAGAGAGTCAAGGGAAAAAAGAAAGATATCAAATGTATTACCTCTCAAAAAACGTCATCTGCATCAGTAGAGCCAAGCTGTCAAGGTCGGCATCCCAGAAGCCCGTCTCCACGGCGAATCCAACCACCGAGGGGGGTTGCAGAATGGCCCAACATGCGTGGCTTTGCAAGAGTGTCTGATCTGCAGCGTCTGTTCACTCCGTAGACAAAAGACAGACAAATGCGTGCAGAACGTCCCAACCAGTGAGGGTGAATATCCTCTTTCAGGCCTCAACACTTTGCATTAGGGGATCTTGTCAGTCTCGAAGAGCCACTTGCGCTAGTCCACGAGGGCCACGACACGCACTGCACATGAATCCCGGCACTGTTGAGAATGTAACACATGGCTCGACATGGGGTGATGACGAGAGAGCGCCGGACATTCATGCATTATCTTGGGCATTAGCAGAGAGGCTGGGAGTAAATAAGGGAACGTAATCAGTCAATCAATTCACGGGACATGGTTCGTCAAACCGGAGGACGGAGAAAGTGATGTTACGCCTCAAAAAAAAAAACCCCCCGTTTCGAGCTCAGCCACACCTTTGCGTTTGTTCTCGGAGTACCTAGTACCTATCTGGGAGTACCCTCATGGCCTGCGCATCACATGAATTAGTAGTTGAATAGTTACGTGTGCTCTTTGTATATTTTGGTTTTGGCTTGTGTCTCGTGCCAGTTGCCTCTTGTCTTCTCGGACGGCGCGCGCCACACCGGCAAAACCACGTGTGGCTTGTCACGGTACCCCCCCTCCCCTTCTCCCCTCCCCCACGCCACACTTCTCTCGGTTTGATCAGAAGAAGAGAGATGTACATTAGGTGGTCACAACACGCAGTCCATGGCCTGATTAAAAAAAACTTATTGGCATTGAAACCTTCATCTTTTCGTACCCACGGCTCCTGTTTCAGCTTCTCTCTACGCTTCCTCCCAGCAGCCTCTCCGTTCAATTCCGTATACATCCGAGACTGCGATTGATTGTCTCTGGTGCCTCCTCCCCCTTCGGCGAGAGCTGATGCCTCTTCGTCAATTGCCAAGCTCCTCCTCTTCCAGTGTGTAGCAGCAACTATGAACGGTCACTTTTCCGCCGTCGGCGACAAGCCGGCGAACGGCAATTATGACCATGGCTGCCAGGTCATAGACGAAGAAAAGGAGTTCAAGTATGTTTTACCAAAGGCTGCGTCTCTGGTTCGTCGTGAGGGTAGGTTGGAAGAGCTAATCACGAAAACGCCTTGCTGTTCTAGCCCCAACCTAAACGACTACCTCCAAACCATGCGAGTCGCTGAAGCCGGCTTCAACTACCACCTCATCTCTGTGTTTGGATCTCAGTCTACGGGAAAGTCGACTCTTTTGAATCACCTTTTCGGCACCACCTTCTCCGTCATGTCCGAGACGGAACGCCGTCAGACGACCAAGGGTATATGGCTGTCCAAGAACAAGCGCGAGACTAGCTCGGGAACAAAGATGGCGGATAACATCCTCGTCATGGATGTCGAGGGTACTGACGGCCGAGAGCGCGGAGAGGACCAGGATTTCGAGCGCAAAAGCGCCCTGTTTGCGTTGGCCACCAGCGAAGTCCTCTTGGTCAATGTTTGGGAACACCAGGTTGGCTTATACCAGGGAGCCAACATGGGCCTGCTCAAGACGGTGTTTGAAGTCAACTTGCAGCTGTTTTTGAAAGACAAAAAGTACAAGGGCTCCCCCCTTTCCCCCATATTGGCTTTCGCAGCCTGCGAGCAATCTACGGCTTGCACCTCATTCGATAATCTCACGTGCTAACGCTGGACCGCAGCTCGACCCCCCGATCTCTCTTATTCTTCGTCATTCGAGACCACCTGGGAGTGACACCGCTGTCCGCTCTTCAGAACACGCTGATTCAAGACCTGACCAAGATCTGGTCTTCAATCTCCAAGCCGCAGGGTCTGGAGCAGTCTCGCATCGAGGACTACTTTGACTTTGGCTTTGCCGCCTTGCCCCACAAGATCCTACAAGGGGAGAAGTTTGAGAGCGAAGTCGCGCTTCTGGGAGCGAGGTTCACCACCGGACACCGAGTAGGGAAAGGGGGCGACGGCGGCGCGGAGTCCGAGGGTGGCATTCTCTTGCCCGAGTACCACAGGCGAATTCCCGCGGATGGATTGTCCGTCTACGCAGAGGGCATCTGGGACCAAATCGTGAACAACAAGGACCTGGACCTGCCCACGCAGCAAGAGCTCCTCGCCCAGTTCCGATGCGACGAGATTTCTCGGGAAGTTTTGGTGGCCTTCGACCTGGTCTTGACCCCGCTCGAAGAGAAGCAGACCGAAGCCTCTAAGCTCGGCAAGGCCGTTGTGCTTCCCGATCTGGGCACCGCCTCTGGCCAGGCTCGCGAAAAGTGTTTCAAGGCATTCGAAGTGCAGGCCAGCCGATACCACAAGGGTGTCTACGCCCGGAAGAAGCACGAGCTGGAGAGCAAAGTCGACGGGCGACTCAAGGCCCTGTACCAGGGACAAGTTGCGGCGGCTCACAAGGCAGGAGTCGCGGCGTTCAGCGAGGCCGTTTCGAACAAGGTCAAGGCCGGGCAGAAGGCGGGCGGAGGCTACGAGTTCGCCGACATCGTCACCAACGAGAAGAAGAAGACCACGGAAATCTTCAAGGCGGAGGTGGACGGCCTGGCGATCGAGGGCGTCGATTGGACCAATTTCGTGTCCCAACACCAGCTATTCGAGACCGAGCTCGATGAGGTCAGCGGCAAACTGCGCAAGGACGAGATCCGGCGACTGGCCACGCGGGTAGAGCGCTGGGTCAAGTCAAGGCTGGGCGATGCCGTGGGCCTGGAGTTCAACAAACTGGGATCCGGCAGAGGGGGCTCGGGAGCGCCCGAAGAGGGCCAGAAACCGGCGACGGAAAAGGACCTCTGGGACCGAATCTGGAACGTCTTTGCCGGCATAGTCGGCGAGGCCGAGGGCCGATTCGCCGACCGAGCCAAGAGCTTCGACGCAAGCGACGCGGAAGTCGAAGTCGGGCTGTGGCGCCTTCGGCGGAAGAGCTGGACCGCCCTCCGAGAGAAAATCGAGGAAGAGGTCATGGAGGGCAACATCCTCCTGAAGCTTAGGGAAAACTTCGAGGACAAGTTCCGATATGACGAGGCGGGCGTGCCGCGCATCTGGAGGCCGACAGACGATATCGAGGGCATCTACACGAGAGCGCGGGAATCCACGCTCACGCTGATACCCCTTCTTTCAAAGTTCAAGCTGCTGTCTTCCCAGGCCTCTCCCGATTTGATCGGGTTCGTGGGCGCGCAACCGAGCGGAGCCGAGGCCGGCGACGAAGAGGATCTTGTCCCCATCGGCGGCGTTGATGAAGAAGAGGGCAAGAGCCTCGAAGAGGAGATGACCATGCTGAGCGAGAACAAGCGACAAGACCTGGTTGTGCGTTTCAAGAAGACGGCTGATGGCGTCTACGTCGAGGCCAAGCGGAGCGCCATCGGCGGCATGACACAGGTGCCGTGGTACTTTTACGTGCTCCTCCTCGTTCTCGGCTGGAACGAAATCTGGATGGGTAAGAAAAAAAAATCCCCCCTTTGCCGCCTCTCCTATTTACAGGGCGGAACGTCTATCTAATCTACGTATTGGATCCTTGCTAACTGGGCTTTCTCATAGTCTTGCGCAACCCGCTCATGTTTATCCTCCTCATCCTGATTGGCGGAGGAACATACACGGCGTGGTATCTCAACCTCTTGGGCCCCATGATGCAAATGGGCAACGCCGCTGTCAACCAGGGCGTGGATATTGCCAAGCAGCAGCTGCGCGAGTTCATCACCAACTCGGACACTGCACGACAGGCATTGGCGATACCGGCGAGGCAAGATGGTGACATCAGCATGGACACATTGGATAGCCAGGGAAAGAAGAAGACGGAGTCTGAAAGCTTGGATGACATTTAAATGTGTTAAAAAAAGGTGGCGGGGAAAAAAAATTACAATACAATACAATCAAATAAAAAGGAGAGCGGAGACGGGCCATACGACCAGAAGAAAAAGGCCTCGTGTACAAAACTCTCCCGAGACATTGTCGGCAGTTTGAACGGGCATAACAGCGTTGCAGCATTGATGAGCGGAACAGGATACGAATAATGTCTACCAAAGTAGAAAAAAAAAGAAAAAAAAAAGATGCTTGATGTATCCAAGTTGAATGATTATAGTATACCAAAACGCCGATGCCCTGCCATATGGGCCAGTCCGAGAAAGAACCAGCCGACCGTGACTCCGTTTCATCAATGAATGCCATCTATCTGCAAGGCCAACAACAAATCTTTTGTATCTTGTTCGAGATGAAGGGGATCCAGCAAATAGAGCCGAGGTTGTCGTGCCCAATTTATTTTTTTCATTCATTTTTTTTTCATTATTCATTCGTTCTTTCATTCGTTCTTTTCTTCTTCTTCTTCTTCTTCTTCATTCTTCTTCTTCTCCTTCTTCTCCTTCTCCTCTTGTTTAGAATGCTTCTTGGCCTGCCGGAGTGCCAAACCATGCCGCCAACTCATTCCCTTGCTTCTCCCCGTTCCCCGTCGCAAAAAAGTCCGTCAGCCTGACGGTCTCGCCGTCATCGTCAGGCGGCCACTCGATCTTGACGCCGTTGCCTTTGCTCTCAAGCATGTCCTTGGCGGTGCCCCAGCTGAAGCGGCATTCGGGCCCCCAGCCAAAGAGAGGGTGCACGTTGTTCCTCAGCCACGCCACCGTCTTGGAATCGGATGGATATCCCGAACCCCATTCCATGGGACTGTCTTTGGCGGCATCTTCCTCTCCGTCGGCGGCGACCCGACGGGCGCGGAAGAGCGTCTCGAGCGCGGCATCGCGGGTGACTTTTGCGCAGACCGAGGCGGCACTGACACAGGCGTATAGACTGTCGGCCTTCTTCGCGACGGTCACCTTTGCGGTCGGGAAGACACGCTGAAGCTTGGCCTGGTAGGTGGCGGGCGGGCCGATGGTATCGACGTATATCTCCCTGATGTTGACGCCCTTTGCGTAGACGGCCCTGATGAGATCCATGGTGGCGTCCATGGCCTGGGCGTTGAGGTTGTACGAGACGGGCTTCATCATGTTTGCGCCGATATCCCTTGCCGAAAGCGAAGCGGTGGCCCAGCCGCAGGATCCGTGCAGATCCGATCCGGGGGTGCACAGCGTCTCCATGAGCTGCGACCGGACGGCGGCGGAGAGAACCTTGGAGTCGTCAAAGTGATGCGTTTCCCGGAGCAGAGGATCGGACACGTCCGCCGGGAGGAAGAAGACGCCGTAGACCATGGGGCCGAGGACAGGGCCCCGGCCGGCCTCGTCGACGCCGAGGACGCAGGGCGGGGCCGAGGACGGATCGGAGGCATCGGCCGGGAGAAGAGCCGGCGGGATGGGCGAGAAGTGCGAGAAGCTGGCGCCGGAGATGAGGGCATCGCGGTGGGCGGAGACTGACGGCGGGATGAACGTCCCTGAGGAGGCGGCTGTTGCTGCTACTGCTGCTGCTGCGGGATCGGGAGCAGCGGCGTCCTCTTCCATCATGGGCGGTTGACCGGAGAAGAGAAGCAAAAAGTGAGAAGACGAATTCGAATCTGAGGAACAGAGACGATGCTGGTATCTGGTGGTGGTGGTGCGTAATTCTCACGGCCCCCCCTCGACGCGTTCTTTTGCTTCTGCCCTTTTTTTTTTTTTTTTTTCTTTTTTCCCCTTAAGACGCGGTTGCTTCTCTTTTGTGCTTCCCGAGTACGAACATATAAAAGCACTTGTATATTGATATATGCCTTTAAGAGAAAATAGCACTACGGAGCATTAATACTAGCCCTGCATTATTAACCGCCCGTCTAGGTTTGAAGGCGCCCACAAATTACAGCGCCCTCGTCCGCTAAAAGCTCTCCAGCAAAAACGTGCTGAAAGGCTCCCGCGAAAGCCTCCGCCAGCGGGGTGCCGACACCACCAAAACACCAACCAAAATCCCCCCCCCGCGCGCGCGCCCTAAAAATTAACTCGCCACAGCATGTCTTCGCAGGGCAGGGCTGCCGTCTCTCCAACACGTCAACGTCAACATCCGCTAAAAGCGCGTCGCCGAGAATCTTGAACCGACAAAAAAAAAAAAAAAAAAAAAAAAAAAAAAAAAACCAGCGCAAACAACGACAAGCTCAGCGCTGCCTGTGAATTGGAGAGGCGGAACGCGATCTCTGGGTCGGGCCAGGAATTCATTGGGAGAATTGCTGTTTATTCCTCTCATCCGTCCGAAGCCGAATCCCAGCCACCTTTTTTTTTTTTTTTTTTTTTTCCCTTTTTTTTTGTCTTCTTCTTCTTCATCTTCATCTTCTCTCTCTCTCTCTCTCTTCTCTTCCCCCCCCCCCCCTCGGCCTCTTTCTTGCCTTCTTCATCATAGACAGTCGCCATGCCTCGAGGCGGCGGCGGCCGGAGAGGCGGCGAAGCTTCTGCTGAGCCGGAAGCTCTCCATGAGCTTGGAGTTCGAGGCCGGTACGTTGGGGGCGTTGGCGCTTCATGAGGAGTCAAAGTCCCGGAATCTGTATAGGCTTGGCAGCGCTGACTTGGTGCCAAACAGGAAGACGGGCGCCTTCTTAAAGGACACTGGCGAGCGCGACGAGCACGGCATGCAGCCTCTGGACGCCATCTTCTCCTCTCCCGGCGGCGCGGAGACCAACCAAGACGAATCCGGGAGCGAGGACATGGAGATATCATCAAGTAAGCCTTGCCGTCTATCGCATGGATACATTGTCGACCGGCCGGCGTTGCCCAGGCGAATGGCGGCTACGGGCTCGACGCAGAAACCGCTGACACCACCTCCTTGCAACAACTAGGCGCCGGACCAGGACCGCGAACAGTCCTCAAGAACCGGCGGAGCATCCAGTACGAGCCCCTCCTGGAGCCGCTAGCCTCCCCCCCTCCGAGACGGATACTTCGACTAACGTTGTCACAGGAATGCAAGCGATCAATCATCCTCTCCTACGCGCAACCCCAGTGCCGAGAAGGCGGCGGTGAGCCGAAGGCTTGATTTCGCCGGAAAGGCGGAAAGCAAAGCAGCCGCCAAGACGAACGGGAAACACAAGGCGACTGCAGTAAACGGCCTTTCATCGCGACGCAGAGGCGACTCGGGCTCGGAGGAGCTGGACGACGTCATGGGCACCGCAGGCGAAAACGGGGTGACGATTGACGATATGGTGGAGGAGTCTATACTCATGGTGGATGCAATGCGAAGCGATCCACGCGGAGACGACGAGCATCCCTCGGTGCTGTCGTCGGCTCAGAAGAAGCGTGGAAGGCCGACCAAGGCGGCCCCGCAGGCAAAGCCCAAGGCGGCCCCGCGCGCTCTGACCAGACAGCTTTCGAAGGAGCCGACAGAGGAGCCTGAAGAAGCGGAATCGGAACCGGAAGAGGCAGAAGACGAGGGAGATGGGGAAGAAGGAGAAGAAGAAGATGAAGAAGATGAAGAAGAAGAAGAAGAGGAGGAGGAGGAGGAGGAGGAGGAGGAGGAGGAGGAGGAGGAGGAAGCGGAAGTGGAAGAAGAAGAGGAAGAGGAAGAAGAGCGAGAAGAAGAGAGGCGGCGGGGGAAAGAGTTGCCGAGTATCAAGCAAAAGGGACGACCGCCAAAGCAAGATCAGAAGCGTCGCGACGAAGCACCGTCGTCATCTCAGCCGTCCAAGAAACGAGGGCCGCCACCGAAATCTGTGCGTAGAGGCACCCCCGAAGAAGCATCAGAGCAGTCCGAAGAAGAGGGAGAGGGAGAGGACGAAGAGGACGAAGAGGACGTGGCGCCGCGGAAGAAGCAGCGCACGACCGGGCCGGCGGCCTCCAAAGCCGCCGCGCCGCCGAAACCAAAGCCCTCGAATAAAGGAAAGGCCCCTGCTGTCGCTCGCGGGGGCATTGTGGTCCCGGTGCCAGCAGCCAGCAAGCCCAAGCCTGGGCCCAAGCCCGGGCCCAAGCCCAAGCCCAAGGCCGAACCCGGACCCAGGACCAAAGGCCGACCCGGGCGGAAGCCCAAGGGCGCGAGCGCAGGCGGAGACGCGGAGGACGGAGACGTCGGAGAGACGTCATTTGCGGCGCTGCAGCGTGGCCCTCCCATGCCAAAGTCTCGCGGCCTGGTATCTATGCGCAAAGACCTGGACGACAGGATAACGCAGACGAGATCCGGGCGGCACTCTTACCGGCCCGTCGAGTATTGGAGAGGCGAGCAGGTGGTCCAGGAGGATGAGGAGCAGGCCGACATGTTTGGCAAGGACAGGTTCGTCATGTCGAGCATCAAGGAGGTTGTCCGCGTGCCCGTGGAGGAGGCGCGCAGCAGAGCCTCGGCGCCAAAAGGCAAAGCGCGGCCCAAACCGAAGAGGCCCGCGGCGGAGGAGGAGTACGAAGGATGGGAGGTTAGCCCGGGCACCGTGGAAGGCGAAATCGTGATTTGGGAGACGGAGCACGAGGAGCACCCGCCGGCGGACGACGAGCCCGTTCAGGTGACGGACGAGCGCATCGCCATCTCGGCCAAGGCGGTGCAGACGTCGGAGATTCGCGACGCGACGTTCCGGTTCGCGAAGACGCTGACGATGCCCTTCATGGGCGCCGGCGTCGTCGACCTCCCCCCCGGCGGCGAGAAGCGGCCCAAGAACTCGAGGAAGATGCACATGGTCTTTTTCGTCCACACCGGAAAGGTCATGGTGACGATCAACGAGGCGCAGTTTCGCATATCGGCGGGCGGCATGTGGTTTGTGCCAAGAGGTAAGCCAGCAGTCCCCCTTTTTCTTCTTCTTCTTCTCCTTCTTCTCCTTTTTCTTCTTCTTCTCCTTCTTCTTCTCCTTCTTCTTCTCCTTCTTCTTCGTTTCCCTCCCTTGTTCCCTCCCCTCTTGTGCTGCATTTCCATTCAGCCTCGGGGGACGTGAAGCGAACAGGCGCGTCTCTAACACGAGCGAAAACAGGCAACTATTACAGCATCACCAACGACTATGATAACCCCAGCCGAGTATTCTTCTGCCAGGCCTGCGAGATATCGCCCGCGCAGTTTGAAGCTTCGCAGATGAGCATTGGGGCATAACCAGCGCCTTTATTCTTTTTTTTCTCTCTCTCTCTTTTTTTTTTTTCTTTTTTCTTTCTTTCTCCTGTTTTTGTCCCCTCCCCTCCCCCCCTTTTTTCTCCCTTGTCAAAACCATCCAAATCGTATACCGACTCAACACGACTGTCACGACCATCCCTCGCACTCTCCCTCACCGCACTCACTGTTGTATCTTTTCATTCTTCTTTCTATTTTTCTTCTTCGCTCACAGCATTCGCCATAAAGTAGGACTAGGTAGAATCCTCTTTTTTTTTCTCATCTAATCTTGCCATCACTTTTTGTTTCGCACAACACTTGTCCTCTTCTTCTTCTTCTTCTTCTTCTTCCTCTTCTATTAATTGATTGATTGACGACGACACACACACAAAAGGGGGGAAGAGAATGCCATTGTCCATTCGTCTTACCTCCAAAAGGCGCAAAGGCGGGATGATTGTCCGGACGGCGGGGCAGGGAAGGGAGTATTTGCGGATTTTTTTTTCTTCTTCTTCTTCTTTTCTCTTTTTCTCTTTTTCTCTTTTTTTTTAAAAAAAAAATTATCTTACAAGCTTCCTCTCTCTCTCTCTCTCTCTCTCTCTCTCTCTCTCTCTCTCCATGGGATCAATCGATTGCGTGTGTGATGTGCCTGTGTGGGCGCCCTTGAGGAGGCAATTCATCTATCTGTATGAGTGCATGCGATTTTTTACATCTATATTTCTAGGGGTATCGATGTGTGGAAAAAAAAAAAGGCGAAACAAGAGAAATCAAAGTATCAAAAAAAAAAAAAAACCTTGTGCTCGTGTCGCGCGTAGAGTAATTTGGAAAATACACACAGTCTGTTAGTTTTCATTCGTGGCAAGTGTTAAAAGCAGAATGGACAGCCCATGATACAATGCTATACAATGCAATACAATGCAATATAAAACACATACAGAGCTCGCTCGCTCATAGTATCCCTCGTATATGCAATCAAAACCCATCAATACTCGTCATGCAAAATTTTCTTCAATCCCGCCATCTCCCTCTCCATCTGCGCAATCTTGACCTGTCCAGCATCCAGCTTGCTCAGCAGATACATGACCCTGCCTGCCGACTCTCCCGTATGTCGCGGCAGCCCACCCAATAGCTGTAGTTCCTTTTCCACTGCGTCAATGTTTTTGGCTTCCGCTTTGGCCATTTCGTTCAACACCGCCAGGTCCATCTTTGCGCGAAGCACGCGATCCCTGACAAGCATGCCAAACGCCGCCTGGTGGAGTGCTTTGCCGGCCGTGATGGTCTGGGGTCGTCCACGGTGCGTCTTGACCGTGATGAGCTCGGCGTCAGCCAGGCTCTCGATGGCAGCCTCTCCGTTTGCCGCGTTGGCGGATAGGGATGAAGCAAACGTGGGCGAGAGGAGAACCTGGTGGTATCGCAGGGTTGGGCTTTCGGCGAGGGCCTTGATCAGGTGCCACGCCTGCTCGGTTGACCATCTCCTGTCCGCGTCAGCCGTCCTGCCGAGAAGGTACATCTTGACAATGTCGGTGGCATCTTCGGTGACAATTTCTTCAACCGCCTCGTGAGGGGTCTGTCCCGCCTTGAGCCGTCGAGCCAGAAACTCGAGATCGGTCAAACGGCCTCCCAGAACCTTGATGCCCTCGTCCAGTCCGGCCATGTTCGGCCACCTGGACGGCTTCTTGCCCTCCGCGCCTTGGTCCGCTTCCTCCTCCTGAGTCTCGCGCTTCAGATCTTGCTCCACGCGGGTGACGACAAAATTCTTTGCCACGTCGGCATCCAAATCGCCCAGCGACAGGGTGCGGAAGACCCTGTCCGGCATGGCCTTGGTGAGGGATTTTGAGTAAGCGGAATCGCTGGTGAGGAACACTACGTGGGCAACATTGTTCTGCACTACGGTTGCCGCCCACTCGGCAACCATGTCATAGACGATGCCGGACCCCTCGTTCCTGTGGAGGAAGTTGTCAACGACGATGATGGGTCGCTGCTCTGGGTGCGCCTCCAAGTATGCGTCCTCGGAAAGGCCGGCGTCCTTGTCTGTCTTGTGTCGGTCCGAGAGGGCAACACGCTTGAGAGCAGTGGCGGTGGTGTGCAGAATCTTGTTCAGCTGTGATTCTAGAGTTTCGGAAAATCCAGACTTGACGCCGGTCGTGCTCTGAACCGCGAGGTCAATCATGCTGCTGATGCTGTTGGCCCACGAGAACACCGGTCGATATCCGACCGCTGCCGCCAGCCTCTTGATGGTGCCGGCTTCGCCGCTGGCTTCCGTAATTGGTTTGCAGTCGATGAGAAGGACGTTTTTGCGTCCGCCCAAGGCCTGGCTCATGACCATCTCCGCCTTTCCAGAGCCTCTTGGGCCGGTGACGACAATAAAAGTATCCGAGCTGCCGTCGAGCCAGCTTCGAAGCTGCTCAATGAGGTCTTTGCGGTGTTTCCATATCGTACCGAGGCCTTCGACGTGCTCCTCTTTCTTGTAGAAAGAAAAGGTCCCCGTCCGAGACTTGAACCACTTGTATATTCTCCAGTCCGTGTAGCGCAAAGAGTGCTGCACGTTCACCTTGATGAAGAACATCCGAATAGGATCAAAGATCATGACTGAAACGCCGGCAATGAGAGCAGCCACGACGGGAATGACGATTCGAGGATGCGACGTGAGCCAATTCCAGATGCTGTGGCCCTTTTCCCGCTTCACGTACGACAGCCGCAGCTTCGTTCCATTCTTGCCGCCGCCTTGGGCCTCGCCGAGGACGAAGCCGTGCAGGCAATTCCGTGCCATGATGGTATCGCGCAGCAAGGGAAAGCCGATCTGGGCATACCTCGGCGTAATCTTTGAATCGGCTGGCTGGGAAACGATGTCGGCAATCTTTCCGTATCGGCGAAACAAGCTGTAGAGAACTTCTTCGGGAAGCTCTTCGGCCGCAGCGCCAGGCTCGGGAGGGACAAATTCAACCATGAGCGTTGGTGAGGGATACCGATGCAGATCCTCGAGCCAAGGCACTCCACGGACTAGACGAGCCCTGATCCTGCGGAAGGGATTGAACCACGGCTTGACTGGTTCTTCTCTAAGCCTTTGTAGGAGCTTGGCTACGCAACACTCAAGCCGTCAGCAGTCATGCCACTCCCCCGCCAGGAAAGGGGGGGGGGGTTAGTCACAAGCAGTCAATTCACCTACCTTCAATATCCGAGGCATCAAGGCCAGCATCATATTCAAACTTGACAAACGCCCCGCCGTCTTTCAGCCGCGGCAGGATCTCGGTCACTTTGATGGGCAAGTTCTCCGGTATAGCTCTCTTCACCAGCTGGATCGGATCCATGATCCCCAAAGAGGAGCTGTTGAAACGCTTTAGCAGGTCCGTCAGCTGCTGATCCGTCTCCGTCCGGCGACTCAACAGCGGGCTCAGCCTGAGAGGAAACAAGTCTGCAAAAAAAAAAAAAAAAAAAAGGGCCGGCGTCAGCAACACCACCAAGTCACTGAAAATCCATCAAACATTTTGTCTTACTGTCGAAAAAGAGGATTGACTCGTTGGGCTTGACATCAAACCTCCCACTCTCCTGCTCCTCCGAGGGAGACAGATCCTGCTTTGCGCCCTCGGCATCTACACCACCCAGTGGTGCTGCTGTTGTCGTCTCCCAAGCTCTCTGCCCAGCTTGACAGCTCAGCATCAGCCCCCCATAATCAGTTCGCCTCCTCACGATGTGAAGCCCAAAAGGCCACAGTCGCAGCGCCCGAGAGCTGCTAGATCGCGCCGCCAGCAACGCGAGGCTTCGAGAGGGAATCATGGCAGCTCTTCACCCACAGATGCCGCGCTCATTTCGCGTTCGGGCAAGTACTTGAAAGGAAAGAAGATTTCTCAACTCGAGCTCTCTCGCATATAAGTTATGGCACGACTGGCTAGAATGGAGGGGGACCAATGAGGTCATAGGAAACAAATCCCAGCCAGGTTCTCCGGGAAAAGCTATTTTCCCGGCCGAAAATGGGGTTTGTGTTTGGCTTATCCTTATCGTTCTCGAAAAGAATCAACTTCGATATCAAAAAACTGCAACCAGTGAAACGAAGAAAGAAGAGAAAGATAAAGACAAAAAAAAACAAAAAAAACTCAGATTTGATTCAATCGATTCCAATTTGTCCAATAAACCAGATTTTCCAATTTCCATCCCAAGGCAAAAAAAGTCAAGAAACGAGCATTTTCAATAAAAAAAACCTACCACTTAAATAAAACTCATCGGCGTCGATCAGGCAGGCGCCTTGTTTCTACAACGTTTGCAATCTACGAATAGCTTCACAAAAAATGGGCTGGTTGTGGACGTCGTCGCCTCCCAGGCCACCGAGCGACCAATCTCCCTCCTCTTCCTCGCCTCTGCCTCGGCAGCCCTCTTCGGCGCCCCCATCGCCAACGCACAGCTCATCTCCAGCTCCCAACGAGCCCGTCGATGCCGAAATCCAAAAATTCCTCGACCTCTTCAACAAATCCGACGACACGTCCAAATCTTCCCCGACCTCTTCTTCTACCTCCTCGTCGTCTGCCTCCCTCCCATCATCATGGTTCTCCTCAAAATCCTCCTCCGCCCCCGAGGCCCTCCCCGTCCCTCCTCTTGACCCCGTCGCCGAATCCCTCCTCCCAACGGACATGTCGTGCCGGCAGGCATTCGATCTCGCCTGGTCCTGCAACTCCCTCGGCGGCCAATGGAACGCCGTCTACCGCCACGGCGAGATGCGCTCCTGCAGCCACCTCTGGGATGACTTCTGGTTCTGCATGCGCACAAAGTCCTACTCCGGCACCATCAAGGAGAAGGCCATCCGAGAGCACTACCGCCGCAAGGAGTACGAAAAGTACTATGCCCCAGGCAGCCGCAGCAGCGAGGAGGTCTGGGAGGCGAGGGAGCAGAAAGTGGCCCCGGGGATGGCCTTTGCGGAGGCTGTCGAGATTGCAAAGGTGGACGACGCGGAGTGGAGGAGGCTGGAGGACGAGAGGAGGAGGAAGATACGACGGGATTTGGGGTTTGAAACGAAGACTTGAAGAGCGCGATGAGGATGGGGGGATATTTTTTGCCGTCTTGAAAGAGACGCATCAGCATGTGCTGCTGCTGTTACTGTTACTCTTGTATAACCCTTGATATCAAGAGCTTCTACTCCTTGTACAATTCATCACGAATGCAGGCTTTTATTTCAATTTTTCTTGGTCTCCCCAGAATCTTTTACATATCAAGTCACACACATTCACATGCCACTATTTTTTTTTTTTGAAGCCGCAATTTATTGTAAACCGTTTACTTGTTTAATTTCCCTTTTTCCTCATTAAAGTACAACCAGGGCAAGCATCCCGCCCAGCTTTTAACCCTTCATGTCCGTGAAATGCTAGTTACAAAATGAAAAAAGAAAAGAGCAAAGGCGCAAAGAAAGGGAGAAAAAAAATCTAATCATAGCATCATCCCTTGATCCCCTAGAGTAGGCCTCCACATCGTAGACGCATTACCAATCTGGAAGTTCAAGTCTGATGTTGGGGTATCAATTTTGTTTGATTTTTTTTTCTTGTTAATTTAGTCGACCTCCTCGACGGTAGGGCCGTCGTCGCCGCCGGCGTGGGGGGCACCGCCAGCGCCGGGGAAGCCGCCGGGGGCACCGCCAGGCACGCCGCCGGGCATGCCGCCCTCACCACCAGCTCCGTAGAACTTCATCATGATGGGGTTGGCGACACCCTCGAGCTCCTTCTGGTGCTCCTCGTACTCCTCGCGAGTGGCCTGCTGGTTGTCGTCGAGCCACTGGACGATCTTGTCGATCTCGGTCTTGAGGGTCTCCTTGTCGGCGGCCTCAATCTTCTCGTCGACCTTGGGGTCGTTGAGGGTGTTGCGGAGAGAGTAGGCGTACGACTCGAGGCCGTTCTTGGCAGAGACACGGCGACCCTCGGCCTCGTCCTCCTCCTTGTACTTCTCGGCGTCGGAAAGCATGCGCTCAATCTCCTCCTTGGACAGGCGGCCCTTGTCGTTGGTGATGACGATCTTGTTGGACTTTCCAGTGCCCTTCTCCACGGCGGAGACGTTCATGATACCGTTGGCATCGACGTCGAAGGTGACCTCGATCTGGGGGACACCGCGAGGCGCGGGGGGGATGCCGGTGAGCTCGAACTTGCCGAGCAGGTTGTTGTCCTTGGTGCGCTGGCGCTCACCCTCGTAGACCTGGATGAGGACGCCAGGCTGGTTGTCGGAGAAGGTGGAGAAGACCTCGGACTTCTTGGTGGGGATGGTGGTGTTGCGGGGGATGAGCTTGGTCATCATGCCACCGGCAGTCTCGATACCGAGAGACAGGGGAGCAACGTCGAGAAGCAGGATCTCGTTGGTGGTCTTGGAGGAAGTGTCACCGGACAGGATGGCGGCCTGGACGGCGGCGCCGTAGGCGACAGCCTCGTCGGGGTTGATGGACTTGTTGGGCTCCTTGCCATTGAAGTAGTCGGTGATGAGCTTCTGGATGCGGGGGATACGGGTGGATCCGCCGACGAGGACGATCTCGTGGACCTGGGACTTGTCGATCTTGGCATCGGCAAGGACGCGGTCGACGGGCTGGATGGTGGATCGGAAGAGATCCTGGCACAGCTCCTCGAAGCGGGCACGAGTGATGGAGGTGTAGAAGTCGACACCCTCGAAGAGAGAGTCAATCTCAATCGAAGTCTGGGCAGACGACGAGAGGGTACGCTTGGCACGCTCGCAAGCGGTTCGGAGACGCCGGAGGGCACGGGCGTTGGTGGAAAGATCTGCATCGCCGTTAGCACATTGTTCCCGCCGAGCGTGGGCCAACGACGGTCTGTCGACGGGGACGTCGCATTTACCTTTCTTGTTCTTCCTCTTGAACTCGAGGACGAAGTGGTTGACGAGACGGTTGTCAAAGTCCTCGCCGCCCAGGTGAGTGTCACCGGCGGTGGACTTGACCTCGAAGATGCCCTCCTCGATGGTCAGGAGGGAAACATCAAAGGTGCCGCCACCGAGGTCGAAGATGAGGACGTTGCGCTCGCCCTCGACCTTCTTGTCAAGGCCGTAGGCGATGGCAGCGGCAGTGGGCTCGTTGATGATGCGCAGGACGTTGAGGCCGGCAATGAGGCCGGCGTCCTTGGTGGCCTGACGCTGGCTGTCGTTGAAGTAGGCGGGGACAGTGATGACGGCGTTGTTGACGGTGGTGCCGAGGTAGGCCTCGGCCGTCTCACGCATCTTGGTCAGGATCATGGAGGAGATCTCCTCGGGGGTGAAGGTCTTGGTCTCGCCCTTGAACTCGACCTCGACGACGGGCTTGGAGGCCTTGTCGACGATCTTGAAGGGGAAGTGCTTCATGTCAGCCTGAACCTCGGCGTCGGCGAACTTGCGTCCAATCAACCGCTTGGCGTCGAAGACGGTGTTCTGAGGGTTCATGGCGACCTGGTTCTTGGCGGCATCGCCAATCAGGCGCTCCGTGTCAGTAAAGGCAACGAACGAAGGGGTGGTTCGGTTGCCCTGGTCGTTGGCAATGATGTCGCATCGGTCCTCACGGAAGATACCGACGCACGAGTACGTAGTACCCAGGTCGATACCGACGGCTGGTCCCATGGACATTTTTGCGTGATTTTGCGTGCGAAAGAACTCTCAAGTGTGGGAAAGGAAGAAAGAAAGAACAAAAAGGAAAAAGGAAAAATAGCTTGTTGGTGAGGGGAAAAGGCAAAGGCAAAGGGGGTGAAAAAAAAAAAAAAAAAAAAGGGCACACAGATGTGGTGGAGGTGGGAGAGTTGTGTTCTGGGAAAGGAAAAGAGCTGCTGGCTCGGGGGGCTGAAGAAGAAGCACCTAAATAAAGGTCGGTGGGAGGGTTTCGATGCGGTTCTACACTGTTCCAAGGGGTGCCCACACCGGAATCTTGCAGGGGCTTCCCAGAAGCCTCTGGCAGGCACTACAAACGCCTAGACCATGCGCCGAAGCTGCTGGAAGCCTCTCTCCCTTTTTGTTTGTTGCGTTTGTTTTTTTTTTTGTTCTTTTTTTTTTTTTGGTGCTTGAATCAGTGCCCAATAACTGCCGGCTGATTGATTTCTCTGCCCCTTGCAATTTTTTTTTTTTTGCAGCACCCTTGAAGCCGTTTCTCGTCGCCTTATCGCTTCTGGCTTTTTCCCCCCCCCCCCTCTCTTGCCCCCCCCCCCCCCCCCACCTCCTCTCTTGATGTCATCTCCCCCTCCAGCTCCTGGAAAGAACTAAAAAAAAAAAAAAAAAAAATTTCCATCGCGGGGCAGTGGCTAAGTCTCTGGTACTTTCTAGCCCCATACAATGCGGCTGCTTTGCCGCAGTAGCGGGTACAATTATGCCCCACAACGAGCCGCTAGAAGGTGCTGGACAGCGGTGGTAACTTCCAATTGCTGCCTTACTGCCTGCCAGGTACCTATAGTGCCTTAGTAGTACCTAGTACGTTCTAGTTACCTAAGGTAGTAGTGCTATAGGTACCACCGTACTACCTAGTACGTACTAATAACGAAGGCAGTCGCAACACTGTAGCACAAAGCACAAGCACAAGCGCTTAGCGCAGGAGCGCCCAAGCAAAAGGGCGAACCCTACTGGTACCGCCAGCTTGGCGAAAATCCCGATCGATGGATTTTGCAACCGCCAGCCTTCAGGCCACCACCACCAAAAAAAAAATTTAAAAAAATTAAATTAAAAAATTAAATAAATTAAAAAAAAATTTAACCCCTCCAAATCGTCATGTTGACGCGCGCACCTGCGGCCTTATCAAGGGAAGGAGGGGTGGGCGCGCACATAATGTATGTATGTATGTAAGCAACACAGATCTCGAACCAGGCAAAAGAATCTTCTCAAGCCCCTCGCTTAGCATTGCCCTAAGCTGGTGTAGGTTGAACCTAAACCTTTGCTGCTTTCCCGCCAATTCCGTCCCTCGCCGCCGCGAAACCCAGCAAATAACCCTCGCCTGTATCACAGTCGACGAAACAAGGCGGTAAAACAACATAAAAAAATTAAAACAAAAAAAAAATAAACAATAAACAAAAAACAAAAAAACCATCTCCCGCTCCGCTTGCTTGGGCGGCGAGGCAACCAGCGGACCCCCCCCCCCCCCCCCCCGGCCCTCCCCATGCCAGTATCGTATCCAGCAGGGCGGCAACTCCAATCAACCAACGCGCCCAACTTTCCCATCCCCGACTCATCCCTGCCCCCAGTCCATCCCGTTCAATGGAATCGTTGGAAATGGGTGCTTTGTTCCAGTAATAAATAAAGCTCTCATCCAATTCTGCCACCAGCTAAGGCATTAAGATGCTAAACTAACTTGCTACGTAACTACTACTAGTACTAGATAAGGTAGACAGCAACTAGAACCAAACCAAAACTTCTTTTTTTTGCTCGGGCTTGCGTCGTTGCCCAACGACAACCCAAGGCCCGTCACCATGGGAAGTACTAACGAGAAAAGCACCCGTTTATTAGTTTGATGATGAAACGATTACGCCCTTGAATCGATAAATTTCATTGAACCCTTCCTGACCTCACCATCAGGCAATTCCCCAATTTTTTTTTTTTTTTTTTTTTTTTTCGCACAGGCTCCGTGGCCAGATCCCTAATAAAAACGCCTCCCCAAAAAAAAGCAAAATCATTATACAGAGTAGGGAGTACAGGTACTTACGTAGTTCCAAGGGCTTGTCGACGCCTGCTTACTCAGCCTTGGGCTGGATCTTGCTCGCCAACATTGAAGTTACTCTGTACAAGTTCAGCAGCAGCCATTGTCTTACTAATAATTTCCATCGTTGCTGGTACTACTAATACCCGAACCTTTGGGAATCAATATTAGGTCAGCATGATCCCAAAATTCAAAACTTTGTTCGAACATGACATCCTCCCAGGTAATAACCCCAACATCATCAGCACAACAAAGCATTTTTTTATAAAAAGAAGCTCGTTTCGGTTCTGCTCTTTTGATTCCACATGTTTATATAAAAACCCGTGGTAGCAACTCCATAGAGTGTGAGGAGAAATGGGATATACAAAAGGTAGCCAGATGCGGCCGTGTTGAGAAAAAAAATTGAAACGGGCTTTGAAATAATTCAGCTATCCTTGTAAAAATAAATGAAGGAAGAAGAAGGAAGGAAGAAGATAAGAAAAAAAA
The DNA here is from genome assembly GCA_020631695.1 of Trichoderma cornu-damae. Lineage (NCBI taxonomy): Eukaryota > Fungi > Ascomycota > Sordariomycetes > Hypocreales > Hypocreaceae > Trichoderma > Trichoderma cornu-damae. The sequence continues at coordinate 4,648,686 of CM036089.1, forward strand.
GAAAAGAAAAGACTGCAGTAGAATAAATCATGAAAAAAAAAATGAAAAAAAAAAGATGTCGCTCTACATAATACCAACACCACCAACAATCACTATGCTACACCGAAAAAAAAGATACAACACAAACATATACATAAAAGAGCGGCAAAAAAAAGGGAGAAAAAAAAGAAAAAGGAATAAAAGAAAGGGCAGGAAGAAATGAAAAATAAAAAAAATAAATAATAAAATAAAAAAAAAAGAGCACATCACAGAGAGGCAGGCAGCAAAAAAAAAAAAAACAATTCTCCGACTTCACAGTCGAGCATGCCAAATTACCCTCCTCCTCCTCCTTCCCCTTTTTACTCCGTAACTAGACGTAGCTTCTTCCCGACGTCGCGCCTCCTTGCATGCACGGCTGCCCTCTCCGAAGCCTTGGTCTCCTCCTCGGTCGTGCTGCCGCGAGATTTGAGCGCCTGGAAGAGCATTCCCGCATCAAAGAAGCCATCTGTTTCATATATTGTCAGTTAAAATTGAAAAAAAAAAATTCATAAAAAAATCAAAACAAAATAAAAAATAAAAAAATAAAAAATAAAAAAAAAAGGCAACTTACACCCCCCAAGCTCGTCGTCATCACTGGTAAAGCTCGCTTCCGTCGGCGACCCGGGCCCCCGGCTCACCCGTCTGCTTCCCGGCTTGATCGCGTCGGAGCCGGTGATCAATCGGCCCCGGGACTTGAGCCTGTTGGACGGCTTCGGCCGAGCCAGCTCTGCTTCGCGCGCTCGGCTTCCCTTTGCGCTGACCACCTTGCCGTTGGTGATGCGCAAGATGCGTCGGACCTCCAGGAGGTAGCTCTCCAGGGTATCCACGAAGCGCTTCGTCTGTCGGTGCTTGCTCGCAACGCAGATGGAGATGCTGTCGTCCTTGATGATGTAGCCGATGCCGAAGCCGTCTCCGGATGTGGGCCCGAAGCCAAAGTGGCGGAGCGACGGGTTGCCGCAGTTGGAGGTGGAGAGAATCGTCGTGTTGAGCCTGTCCCACCCCGAGTCGGCAAAGACGAGGGGCAGGGGGTGGTGGTCCCGCGACCTGGAGTTTGTGCTGTCGCCGCGCTCCCTTGCCGGCTTCGCCTCGACGTCGACGCCGTCCATCGACAGGGACGAGCTCCTGGGGCTCGCCGCCGGCGACGACGCCGGGCTCGACGCTCCGGGGCTGCTCATGCCGCTGTCGATCAAGTCGTCCACGTACTTTTGCCACACGCTGAAGAGCGCGTAGAGGTGCCTATCACATCCCTGCGCCTTGGAGCATTCCTTTGTGTTCTTGACGTGCTTCAGGCACGCGCGCCTGAGCGCCTCCATCTTCTGCTCGACCGGGTTGTCGCCCCAAAAGGTCTGGACAAAGTCCACGGACTCCTTGCTCACGGGCCGGATGGCCTCCGTGCGGCCGTGCAGGAAGGTCTTGGTCATGGCCGGCTCGTACGTGCACTCGACCCTGCCGTAGAGGCCGTAGTATGCCGCCTGGAATGCCATCTGGACAAAGGCGTCGGGCGAGAACCCCATCGAGGTGATGAAGTGCTTGCCGTAGGTGGAGAAGTCGAGGCACTGGAACTCGTTCTGCTCGATCAGGTCCGCCAGCCTGGTCTCGGCGAACCGCACCGCGATGCTCAGCTCCGGGATCATGTCCCATCCCAGCTTCCGGGGGGTGGTGTTGACGTCGCCGAAGCTCTCAATCGACCGCTTGGACGGGTCGGGGCTGGTAGACGTCCACAGGGTCGGCGCCTGGCCGTTGATGGTGCGCGCGAAGCGGAGGATGGTGTCGGTGTACACGTCGCTGGCGAACCGCAGCACCGTGTGGCCGTCGACGCCGGTGTGCTCGAAGTTGATGCCGGCGCTTCCGTTCTTGCAGACGATGATCTGCAGCTTGTCGTACCAGCGGTTGGTGCACGTGCCGATCTGAACGCCGTTCTTAACCTCGCTGGTTCCGCAGAGCATGTTCTGGCAGAGGTCCGCCACGTTGTTCGGCTCCGAGTAGTCGAGGCACAGGACGAAGAGGGCCGAGTCGACAATGTTGAGCGAGTCGGCATTGTTCGACCCCGGTTCGCGAGTCAGCACGTCCCGCAGGCCGGACCAGACCTTGCGGTTTTCCGTGCTGAGCACGCCGAGGGCGCCCTTTGCCGCGTCTTGGATGGGGGTCTGGCTGGCGTCGTCGACGATGGTCTGCAGGTTGAGCTCAATGTCCTTTTCGGTCATGATGACGTCCGAGTTGTCGTCGAGGACGTCGAACCAATAGATCTGGCCGTGGCACATGACAATGATGTGCTTCGATTCGGGGTCCTGTTCGATCTGGCACCCGGCTTCGGTCGGCACTCGGGCCGTGCCGAAGAGCCGCGAGAACTGGTACATGCACAGGGGGGTTCCCTTGATCTTGTCCGGCGGCAGCTCTTCCTTCCTCACGGCTCTGATGAACTCCAGGGCGGACACGACGAGGGACGCGGCGCGGGTCACCTGGTTGTTTCTTGCCGGAGTCGGGTCGTCTTCCAGGAGGAAGAAAGGGTTGAGGTTGAGCACCACGGGATTGTCAAAGTTGAGATACGAATCGTACCCTTTTTTTTTTTTTTCCTTCGTTAGTTTTTTTTTCTTTTTTTTTCTTCTCAAGACATCATGACGGTTCATTATAGGGGCAAGGTAGGCGTACAAAACTGCTCAATGTAGCTCGTCTTCCCCTGCGCATATCTCTTCAACTTCTCCTGCAGATCGGGGCCTTCCTCTCGCAGGAATTCGTTGACGGCATGCTTCGTCTCGGCATGTTCTCTGGGAGACTGCAGCGGCCGCAGGGTTTCCAGGTATTTGCGGGCCGTGCTCTCGAGTTCAGGGATAGGCAGCTTCGGCAGCTTGTCCTGGGCGCCGAACGTAATGCCGCCCTCCATCTTGGTTTCGTTGTACGTTGCCTTGGGCACTCTGGTATATACAGCAGAGAGTTGCGGGGGTTGCCGCCGAGTCGGGGTCTGAGGCTGAGGCTGAGACTGAGGCTGAGGCTGAGACTGAGACTGAGACTGAGACTGAGACTGAGGCTGAGACTGAGGCTGAGACTGAGACTGAGTTGGCTCGGACTCGTTTAGCGACTCGGGGAGGTCTGGGAGGCTGCGAGTGATGCTGTAGTAGGTTGCGGGCTCGGCAAGCCGCTCAGCGATGGACTGAGGGGGTTTAAAGACACGAACTGAGGCCGTCATGGCGTCAGCGGGTTTTCAAGTCGCTTTTAGAAGTAGAGAGGCGAGATGCTGGTGCTGATGGAGAGCCCGCGAAGGGCGGTGCGGTAGAAATAATGACAGTCGTCGTGGCAATAAGCGGGCATTACACTTGATCAAGTGCCACGCTCATGAGGGCAAATGGCGAAGGGAAAAAAAAAAAAAAAAAAAAAAAAAAACAAGACAGAGAGAGAGATGGGAACGGCAGTAAGAACCGGGAAGACAAAGAGTTGCAAGGCAAAAAAGAAGAAGACTGCGTCGGAGTCGAGCGTAACTGGGGATATATATATGTATCTATATATATATATATATGTGTGTGTGTGTGTATTGTATGTGTGCATGTACTCCGTATGTATGTGTGGATATAATGTATGTACGTATTGTATGTAACATGTAATGTCAGCCGAAGTACTGATACACTCGCATGGACAAACCACGACGCCGGATACGGATGAGAATCCGGGGCAACAAGGTGGAGTCCCCGCAGCCAAGCGGCGAGTCTAGGATATATGTAATGAGATTTTGGAGAAGCCGAGTAAGAACCGCACGTCTTTTGTAGCAGGTGGGTCATCCTTTGTTGTACATTCGCCGCCAAAGGGGGGTATCAGAGGACTTGAGTGAATAAAATAAAATCTAGACTGTACCAGGACAAGGGAGGGAGGAGGGGAAGAGAAACGTGGAAAGAGGCCCTCCGTATGTCCTCCGCATGCCCGGCCGCGATAACGAGACCTCTTACACGGGGGGACAAACTCCCAAGGTACCTCCAACCTTGCAGGCATGGGCATGGCTTCGTCTCCAGGCCAGTACGAGTACACTTGTACTGCGATTTGCGGCCTAGTGAGATTATAGGAAAAATAAATAAATAAATAAATAAATAAATAAAAAAAGAGGAGGAGGAGGAAGGGGGGGGGGGGGGGGGGGAAGAACGAAATCATGGCCTGATGATTTGTGTTGAACAGTGAGTGGCAAAACACCAAGGCGAGAAGAGACAAGAACAGAATAAGAAAAAAGGTAAAAAAAAAAAAGGTAAACTTACGGCCCAGGTTACGTCGCAGGCGGAGGTTGTTGTCACAAAAACTGCGACGGGGTGATTCGGGAGCATGTGCCGGTCTGTGATGTTACATGCTTCTTTCTCCTCACATGAACCTCTTTGACGTCGCTCTTTAAGAAATGGTGCCCCGAAGGTGGTGGTGGTGGTGGTGGTGGTTGAGAGGCGAAAAGCCCCGGAACACGGGAGTCCGCTGGTGATGCGTCCAAGTGGGGGAGAGAGAAAGTGAGAAAGCAGGCAAAGAAAGAAAAGGTTACGAACATTTGCTCAGAAGCCGCGGGATAAAAGAAGGTAAAAAAAAATTAAAAATAAATAAATAAATAAGAAATTAAAATAAAGGAGAATAAAATAAAAATAAAAAAAAGAACTGGTCAGGCAGGCCGAAGGTGAGAGAAACAAGTAAGTACAATGGCAACGTGTGCTCGGCTACGGGCTGCGAAAAAGGGGGGGGGGGGGGGAGGAACTAGAGCGTGTCACGATCTGGCGTCAGGTCAAGTGGATCAAAAAAAAAAAACGGAAACTTGGGAGTGGCGGCTTCGGACGAGGGGATGTTCGGAGTTGAGGATTGCGAAACAAGCAGCGAAAAAAAAAAAAACAGGGCTTTCAAGCCAAGGAAGAAAAAAAAAAAAAAAAAAAAAAAGGGAAAATAGCAGAGAGAGAGAGAGGGGGGTGGACGCTAACAACGGGTTGTTGGTTTTTCGAATCGAATCGAACCTTGCGCAAGATAGAGAAACCCTTTTTTGCATGGCTTCTTCTGCCAAAGAGTTAGTACTAATAACTACTAAACTAATTCTTGATTTTAATCTACTACTACATACTCGTACTGCGAGCACTAAATTCGATAATCAGCTGGTCTGGCGATCCGGGCCGAGGTCAAAACCCGAATGTTTGAAGCCGAATGTTTGAAGCCGAAATGCAAGACATCGAGAAGAAGCCGTAGAGCCGCCAGAGGAGGGAGGGAGAGGGAGAGAGAGAGAAAGGAGAAAGGAGAACGGAAACCAAGCCGCCGAGTCAAAAAAAAAAAGGGTTTTTTCTTTTTTTTTTTTTTCTTTTTTGGGGTTTGGATCGCATGCGTCATAAGGTAAGGCCGCTTGTCCTTTGGTAGCATTGGATTTATTTATTTTATTTGTTTGTTATTTGTTTGTTTGTTTTGGAAAAAAAAAAAAAAAGACCCGCCCTCAAAAAGCCCACGTTTCTTCTCCGCGTGGAGAGAGAGAGAGAGAACGATACAGATTATACCTAGTACAGGTATGGTACCTTATCTACCTAGTAGGTACAGGTAGTAGGTACTACTAGGTAGGTACTTAGTAGGTACACCTTGTCAGCTGCAAAGCTTTGCCCGGAAAATGTGAACATGGGCAAGTATAACATGGAAGCAAACGGTGTTTCCCCCCCCCTAAGAGTACCTAAGGTAGTCGGTACCTTTCATATTCATAGTAGTACATACCTGTATTACCCAAACGGTAAAATTACTACGGTAGTACGTTATAGGTACTTCAAGTACTCCGTATAATTGCGCAAAATAGGTATGGACTCGAACCAACAACAAGCGCTACGGAGCACGGAGTATATAATAGTGTGGATTTGGGTTGGCATCTGCCCGTTTGCCAAAAAGTTGCTCCGATACCGAACTCCCGGGCAAGAGGATCAAAAAAAAAATTGTTAAATGAAATAAATAAAATAAAATAATGATAATGATAATGATAATAATCATAAAATAATAGTAAAATAATCATAAAATAATAGTAAAATAATAATAAAAAAAAAGAATAAAAAAGAATGAAAGAGGCCACACCGAAATCAACCCATCGGGGGAGTTTTTTTTTTTTTTTTCTTCTTCTTCTTCTTCTTCGGCTTAATCATCCATCTCCGGGACTGTCCTTTATTTTCCTTTTCCTTTTCCTTTTTTTTTTCCCTAAATCAACGAGGAATCAACTTCTTTACCCCCCCCCCCCCCTTTCTCTCCCCAGCATCAGTCACCTCCGGCTGTGCAAAAATTTTAAAGCCCAAAAGGAGGAAAATAATGCCCATTCGCCTTCCAACGACCGGTACTCCGTGCTCCGTGCTTCGTCGACATCTATCCCCCCTCGAGCCCCAGCCCGCCAGACCTCAGGGAACTTTGCCCCCCCCCCCCCCCCCCGAGTAACTACTAGGTAACTTCCTGCAAAGGGCGCTTCTCTCGGTTCTCGACGGCCCGCCCGCCCTCGGGCCAACGGACCTGTACCACAAGTTCATACCATGGCCAATTGCTGCCCGTGGGTGGGAATTATGCTGATGGGGATGGGCTCCTCCATTCCAAACGGCGAAAAGCCGCCCGAGCAATCAATGGGGGCCACCATTAAGGTATATGTACATAACCAAAAACGCATCTCCAATGGCATCTTCGTCATTTCAGCGGAATCCTTTCTTCACCCAATCCCGGCCCATGTCTTTTGTCCCCCTCCCCCCTCCCCCACAAAGAGCCCCCCCGGTCCCGAAAGGGCAACGTTGGGTGCCTTCACATGTCAGCAGATCTCACCAACAGAATAATTCTTCTGGGCGCCCTGTGTCAGGTGAATCCCCCCCCACTGTGACTCTCCTTCCATCCATCGCATACAAAGGAGGTACGTGATTGTATGAATTATGGGCATCTGGCATCTCCCGTTATTTCGATTTTGCTCATTTACCTATGCTCGAGGCTTCAGCACCCATCACGTAAGCAGTATCGCCCCATCAACCGTCATTCCCTCTTGAGGAGTCCAAGAACAGACCGACCTCCCCCCCGGGTCAGCTCAACGGTAGTAGCATTTCAGCTACTTGTCCACAGAGTGACTCTGATCAAATTGTGATGACGGCCAACCAATTTCCGTCTGGTGAAAAGGAGCAATTCAACTTGTTGCTTTGATCAACTTCTATCAATCCAGGAACTTGGGTCATGGAAGCCAACCGATCATAGTCACATGACATTGCGTCACGTGCCTCAGCGAGAGGGTAGATTATAACTCAAATTTTCTTTTTTTGATAAGTTTGAAAACTCTCTCTGGACATCTTTTGGCTACATGTCAGTCAAACCCAGAGAGTAAAACGTAAAACTTACCTTGTGCTGTGTAAATTACATATATACACTTTACCTATTCTTTTTCCATCTGATAAAAACAAAACAACAGAAATATGGAATGTAATATAATCCCCCATTGGCAGGTAGTCAAAAAGGTAGCAAAATCGCAGCAGCAGCCCAAAAGCACCGCCAATTTCCATAAAATCACCAAAAAGAAAAAAAAAACGTAACCAATCTTCATTGAAATGGGCAACGTTGTTATTCCATCCCCAAGCACAGAGTTGCTCCGCAAGTTAAATCCAAAAAGTTGTTAAATGTAACTTTGGGAGAGGATCCACCCCAAACATCAAGCTTATAAAGTGGGTTGACAACAAACACAACGACAAACCAAAAATTAAAAAAAAATTTTAAAAAAATGAAATGAAATGAAATTATCTTCTCCAAACGATAAGACGATAAACTTTTTCATGGCTTCCCGCGTCGTAAATGTAAAATTCATGTTCGCACGCTTCATGATATTTTTCACTGGCATCCTTGGCGAGAGAGAGAGAGAGAGAGAGAGAAAAGACAGCATGTTCAAAGAAAGGCCCAAAAATCTCCCAATGTCAACTCCCAGCATCACTACTAATAATGCAAAGGCAAAAAAAAAAAAAAAATTCCAGTCCCAAAACGCCAGCTCGCTCGTATTTACTAGCTCCCGCTCTCATTATATATATATATTTGATACCACACATTAGCTTCATCAACCACGCCGCTTAATTATCGCTGCCATCTAAGCAAGCTCGTGCATTTCACCGCGATGGTTGTCTGAAGACTGCGCCGGGGCCTCATGAATCACATTATCCTGGGGCTGGAAGCCTCCCCCGACCACGGGGGCCACGTAGCCGCCCGATGGGGCCGGGCTGGTGCTTGACGGAGCAACGCTGTATCGAGGATCCACGTGCGATCCAGGGGATATGGGCTGGCCGTCGGGCGAAACCGAAGGCTGGGGAGCGTAGAATACCTGTGGCTGGGCGTACTGCTGGTTGGGGGCCGGGTACGGCTGCTGTCCCGTGGCGGCAGCGAACTTGGGGTCATAGAAGCCCTGGGGGTTCTGCTGCATAGGCGGAGACTGGTAGACGGGGGGAGGGTTCTGGCTCACCGGCTCGTGTCCGGCAGCCGGCTTCTTGGGGCGGAGGAAGAAGTATGCGGCGAGACCGATCAAAGCCAGTCCGCCCACGCCACCGACGACGCCTCCAACGATGGCGCCGGTGTTGCTCTTGGAGCCGCCGCCGTTTTTGCTTCCGTCGCCGTTGTCGCCACCGCTTCCGCTGCTGCCATCACCGCCGGTAGAGGAGGGCGTTGGGCTAGGAGAAGGGGTGGGGCTAGAGGAGGAAGAGGCACCGGCGGAAGTAGAGGGGGGGGTATTGCCCGTGAGGGTGACCGGGGTGAATGTCCTGGAAGACTCGCCACGATAGGTGGTCAACGCAGCCTGGATGCCTGTGATGTCGACGTTGTTGCAAAAGACATCCATAATATCTCCCGGGAAGGAAATTGTGTTGCAGTAAGGCAATGCCGAGTTGGTACTATTGGCAGTGTCGTTAGTTCAACCCATTCCCAGAGGATACCCGCTCACAGGGGAAAAAAAAAAAAAAAAAAAAAAAGCAGCTGATTAGAGGAAAGCATACCACTTGAGAGTAAATGTATCGACCGCGCAGCCATTATCACACTTGCTCTGGCTGAAATAGCCAACGTAGTCGATGCAGACATTTCGGGCGTTGCAGTCGACCGTGTTGCAGCAGGCGACATGTCCCGGAGCCGTCGACGAGGTGAAGAAGACGCAGGTCGCCCCGACGCCACAGGTGTATCCCGCGCCAGCAAGGCCGGAAATGTAACCGCAGGTGGCATCGGGGGCAACGTAGACCACATCAGGCGAGGATGAGACCGCCCGGCGATGAAGAGCCTGGTGGAAGGGGAAATCGGGAGCAGTTGTCGGCTTGGGGGAGAATCCACCAAAGCCATAGCCGGAGGCAGCAGTTGCTCTGGGCTGGTGCAAGTTTCGGGCATCAACGGCAGCCAGCAGAGCTGCAAAGGCAGCATAAACGCTTGGTGCCTTGTTCATGATGACCAGGCTTCACAATGGGATTTTGCTTCTCGAGAGAAAGATTGGACAGCGCCACGTCCAATTGCTGACTTTACCGAGAGCTGAGGAGAAAGAAGGAGCAGGAGAAGGGGGAAAACAAGCGGTTTAGTTTCCGGGGGCGCTCCCAAATGGTTTTATTGCACCAGCCACGGCACAACGGACCCAGACAAGCAGGCAGACAGACAGACAGACAGACAGACAGACAGACAGACAGACAGACAGACAGACAGACAGAGAGGGAGGGAGGGAGGGGGAGGGAGAGAGAGCAGAGAGAGAGAGCACAGAGAGAGAGAGAGAGCAGAGAGAGAGAGAGCACAAACTACGCCTGAGCCGCAGAGGAACACTGCTGGTCTCCCCCCCGTCGCATTGATGAATCGTAGCTGCCTAGCCGCACCTTGCTGGCTAGTACCGACGCTGCTCCATTCTCCGCGCTCCAATTCAGCCTCAACCTGGCCCATCTGGCTACCTAGCTCGACGAGATTGGCCGTGGCAGGACATGGGTCTTGTGTGAAAAGGTGCCATCGTTGCAGGACAGACCCTCTCGCCGGATTGGTGGCTTACACGAGCTGAACGGCAGCAGGACGCTAGCAGCAAATAGATGCTGGGTCCATGAGAAACTCCGACCACTTGCACATCAGACAAAGCGACAGGGGGTGCGGAAGGGCGCCCAGCTCCATGCAGGAGAGCACAGAAAACATTTGATTGTCGCCGAAAAAAAAAATATGACGGTGCTGGGTGTGATTGTGAGCCCATCTCTCCCGCCCGAGCTGTTGGTCACTGCGCTCAAGCCCACCGAATGAAGCAGAGCAAGTACAAAATAAATAGGCCTAGGCCGGCAAGGTCGAAAGCAACTGGCAACTTTTTTTCGCATCTTCAAGTATATCCAAGCCGCAAGATCTGAGCACTTTGCTTCCTGTTTGCCGCAGCCGCAGCCGCAGCCGCAGATGGTGGGCGATGAACCATCCATGGTATAGCTTGGCTGCCAGCAGCAGCAGTAGTTACCTGGTAATAATCACATGAAGCCATTTGAAATACGCCCCCTCCCGCTGAATAATGCAGCATCGCCGTCACGTTTTTGCGCGCGAAACCGCCTCGTTTTTCTAAGCCTGGTCTGGTGCCAGCCGTTCCTCGTGAGCCGCCCAGCCAGCAGAAATAAAACCCCTTGAACTGCGTCTCGCACGCATCAGGACACTCGTGTATGTATGGCTGGCCCCAAACCGCGGAATCCGCAGCAAAAAAAAAAAAAAAACCAATCGAGGCCGAGTCTAAAGTCGGGAACAAGCTTTTTTTAAGTTGCCGAATAAGACGGAGGAATAATTGTGGAAATGAGACGGGGGGACGCCCGATGCAGCTGTTTATGGCAACGTAGCACAGCCTGACCAAAAAATAACAATGGAAATCTGCCCAACCGCTAGGCAGTCAGGACTAGCAGTAACTCGCGGCTTATAGTAAGTAGTAGTAGTAGTTGTGCTAGGACAGCGTCGCTTCATGGGTTCCAACAAGTTTTCTTGCTGGCCCTGCCGAAATCTGCCGCAAACTCATCGGGGGAAAATGATTCTGTCCCGGTTCCCATCTTGAGCCTCTAGAGAGTCATCCGAGAGGTTTGTGCGTGTACGAAGTACCGCATATGTCGTGGAGGAGAAAGGGCGACATCCGGTGGTTGCACAGTTTCAGCCTCTCTCTCTCTCTCTCTCTCTCTCTTCCGGCCATGCTTAGGCACATACCACCTTGGTATTCCTAGTCTGCCAAGTGCCTCTTGTGCTCTCAAGCATTGGCCGGCCAGCGCGAGCTATCGCCAGGGCGCAGTAGTCTTTTCTCTCTCTCTTCTTCTTCTTCTTCTTTTTTTTTTTTTACCGCCATGTGCAGCTCACAAATCAGCCGTGAGCTAGCGAGACCCTGGCTGCAAGCTTGAGTCGCCTCATTTTGGTTGGCTGGGCCTTTGCCTAGCTCCCACCCCGTGAGGCTGAATCGACCGGGAGGGGGGGGAGGCAGAATTGTCGTGGCGCGAAGCTAAAAGACAGGGAAACGGGGGATTTCCGCCTAGGTTGGGAAAAGAGATTGGGGCGCAGAAAGCCCAGTGTGCTCCGCAGAGATGCACAACTTGAGAATTTTCTGTCAAACGAGAGCGAGATTTTTTTCTTCTTCTTCCAGTCGGAACTATGTAGGCTGTGCGTATTACTAAGCATGGTGGGTCGGTGTAGGGTAGCTGTCAATGGAGAGGGTAGATGGAGGGCAACTTGCTGGCTTCAAGCAGAAAATCACGAAAAAAAAAAAACGACAGGATCACGCCGTCGAATCAAGCAACAGCATATCTACCTCCGAACCCTTTGGCGTTGGTGACTCATTTCGATATACGTACTGCTAGTACGGAGTATTCGGCGACAGAATCCCAAGATCCACCCTCTGGTAATCCTGCCCCGGGGTGTATACAGGCCTCTACTGGCGTGGAGGACGGAAAAGGAAACCCACAAGCTGTAGCAGAAGCGTCCAAGTCTTGACCAAACGCACGCAAAGACAAAGCTCCGAACCTGTCTCAGAACGCCACATGCACGGCATCGCACGGCATCGCATGGCATAGCATGGCATGGCGTGGCATAGCATCGCATCGCATCGCATCGCATCGCATAGACGAGCACCGCAGAGGCCTGGTCGTTGCGACCCTCGGGCCAGCCGGTGCCAAAATCCTCCTCCGTAGGCTCTCCTGAGCCACGAGCCTCTCTGGTCCTATCATCTTACGCCCTCTCTCCATCCACCCTGCCTTCTTGCCGTAGCCAAAGGGCGCGCGGCTCGGCTGGCTTTGGGATCGTCTATGCATCTGCTCTGCTCCTGGCCTACGCGCTTGTTCAAATGACGGACCTCCTCTACATTCTTCCCTCTTTCCCCCTTTCTGACTTTGCTGCTCTCCTCCCGGCCATCGAACGGCAAGCCCTCACAACTACCGATCTCCTCCTCATCCACCCAGCGGATCTGGCGAAACGGACACAGCTGCCAATCATCGACCTGCGCCGGCTTCTGGCCGCCATCCATGCCTCGCTATCGAACGATCTTGCTCCTAGCAGGCCGCTCGCTGAACTGCCATCTTCTCCCTCGCCCTCCTCGACCTCGGAGAAGCAGCCGCATCGGCGCACATCCGCTGCCTCTGGTGAATTCATCAGCACCCTTGACGATGGGCTAGACGCAGCACTCGGAGGCGGGGTGCTCCCCGGCCACATCACAGAGTTCACCGGAGAGAGTGGAGTGGGCAAGACGCAGTTCCTCCTCTCGCTATGTCTAGCCGTGCAGCTGCCCCCCCCTCGCGGGCTGGGCAAGCAGGCGCTCTACATCGCAACGGAATCGGGGCTTGAGACCAGGCGCCTAGCCCAGATGCTCGAGGGGAACCCGATCTTGCGGGAGGCTGGCGAAGCAGGAACTCCAGCCTCCTTGGATGGCATTCACAGCGCCGTCACCCCTGATCTCGAGTCGCAAGATCACATCCTCGAGTACCAGGTGCCCGTCTTGCTGTCGAGACATGAAATAGGCCTCGTCATCATTGACTCTGTTGCCGCCAATTACCGTGCTGAATTCGAGCGTCAGGGCTCCTCCCACGTCTCTAACATGGCCATCCGGAGCGCTGAGCTCATCCGGCTCGGCGCCCTGCTCCGCAATCTTGCGCGAAGGCACAACGTTGCGGTCGTCGTGGCAAACCAAGTCGCCGATCGTTTCGCCTCATCCACCACGCCCTCCGCTTCGCGCAATCTCGCCGCGGGGAGTGGCATGTCGCCATCAATCCTAGAAAGCCCCCTAGCCGCGCGGAGCATGCCCCCCCCATCAGCCATGCCGAATCTCTCCGGCACGCCGTCGTCCCCGATGCCGTTTCCCTTCTCCTTTCCGGGCGATGAGCCGCCTACCTCTCCCACACTTGCGTTGGACCACCAGCAGCGCTGGTTCACTGGCTGGGGCGACGACCCCCGCAGCCCCAGCTCTCTCAAGACCCCGAGCCTGGGGCTCGTCTGGTCCACTCAGATATCCTGCCGCATAGCTCTCTGCAAGCGACCTGTGTACGGCCGCCCGACGAGAGTTGCCGCCCCCATCTCGGCAGACGACGACGTTGACATGGGGGCGCCGACGCTCAAGACCTGGAGGAGATGGATGAAAGTGGTGTTTGCACCGCACGTGGCTGCTTCTGGGCAAGGCATGGAGAATGCAACAGAGTATGAGGTCACAATGGCAGGGTTGAAATCTGTAAAAAAGCCAAGCATAAGGCAGGCTGTAGTAATATAGCATGTTGCGACGAAACCATGTTGATGATGAATAGGAAAGATGGCATTTTTAATTTATATATATATATATATTTATCTGAAACATAAGTAGGCCATTCATCATCCAAAGCAAGGGGGAACACACACACACACACACACACACACACACACACACACTTGCGCAGATTCTACTTTTCTTTTGTACATATACAGCCTGGCCATATGCCCTATCCAAGGCATATATATATACACATATACATTACATTCCCTAGGCAGAGACCAAGGGGCATTTTCTCCGTCTTTTACTTTACTCGATTTAACTCGGGTGAGGAAACTCATCTTCCAGCTGCAGCCTCACTCCGACATTCATGCTGATGAGCTCCTGCACCAAGAGCTTGGCAGCGTACGGCATTTGCATCTTCGTCACCTCCCTGGTGCTCTTGCAAGTGCCGCAGTAGCCCTTGTAACCGAAAAGTCCGCACTGCTGGCAAATATCAATCATGACCCCATCAGAGCTCAGCATGAGCCGTTCCAAGAGGAGCTGAGAAGCGCCGTAAGCGATCAAGCAGTCACGTTCCATTTCTCCCAGGCGAAGACCGCCGTCTCGCGATCGACCTTCGGTAGGCTGCCGAGTCAAGATGGCCCTGGGGCCGCGGGCGCGAGAGTGCATCTTGTCCTGCACCATGTGCTTCAGACGCTGGTAGTAAATGGGGCCGTTGAAGATGTACGCTTCCAGCGGCTCCCCGGTAATACCGGACGTGAAGTAGTCTTTGCCCTCCCACGAGAAGCCGTGGTCAACCAAGACCTTGCTTACCTGCTCTACCGGATGAGACCTAAAGGCATCACCGAAGCCATACTCCTTGCGGCCGTGGACGATGGAGGCTTTACCGGTCAGACACTCTAGCAGCTTGCCGACCGTCATTCGAGACGGAAAACCGTGGGGGTTCATGATGATGTCGGGGCACAGGCCACTATCGGCGAATGGCATGTCTTCCTGGTCGACGATGATGCCCACGACACCCTTCTGTCCGTGACGGGAGGAGAACTTGTCGCCGAGCTCGGGTCTGCGCGTCTGTCGCGTCTGCACCTTGATGACGGTTGTGTCTTTTTCCGTCTGCGAAATCATGACCTTGTCGATGTAGGCCGGGTCAGCGATGCGGTATGAGATCGCAGAGTCGCGGTATTCGCTGGGCCCACGATCAAGACCGATGCCCGTTGTCGTCATGTCAAGAGGCGTCTCCTTCTTGACCATGGCCTCTCCTGAGTGGATCCTCTGGCCAACGATGGCTAGGCCATCGTCGTCTAGTGCTTCGTGTTTCTTGATTCGTCGCATGACGCCGTTGTCTATCTCGTTAAGGGGGTCGCCTATGCGCTCTCTCCTTCCGTTTGGGTACTTTTGAAGCTCGGTCGAATATTTGCGGAAAACTTGACAGCGCCCGAACCCTCTGTCGATGGATGCCTTGTTCAGGACAAGGGCGTCTTCGATGTCGTATCCAGAGTACGACATGACGACCACTGTGGCGTTTTGGCCGGCCGGGAGCTTATCGTAATGGATGAGCTGGATGGTCTTCGTGATGACCATGGGCCGTTGGGGATACACCAAAGTGTAGAGGAGAGTGTCGATTCGATTGAACTGGTTGTGTGCAATGGCACCAATGGCTTGTTTGCCCATGGCACATTGGTAAGTGTTTCGAGGCGACTGGTTGTGGTGCGGGAAGGGGATCAGGCCTGCGACGGCGCCGAGAAGTGTGAACGGCTCGATTTCCAAGTGAGTTGTGCTCATGGTTACTTGGTCTTCATAGATGGTGATGAGGGCGTCGTTTTCCTCGTTGACATCCAGGTACTCCACAATGCCCTTTGTCAAGAAATCGTCAAACGTAACCTTGCCCATTTGGAGAAGGCGCAGGTGCTCCGGCTTAAGCTTCTGTTTGCCGTTCTTGACAATGATGTACGGCCGACAGATGCGGCCTTCGTCGGTAGCGATGTGGATTGCATTGAAGTGCGAGTTGGTGTGGATGCCGACAAAGGGCGAGATCCAGCCTCGGCGACGCATCGTGCGGAACCTATACGTAAACCTCTTTGGGTATCTGGTCAGCGCGAATGGTGTGCCGTTGACGTGGATGATGTATGAGCCTTCACGGTGCATCTCGGCACCCGAGAAGTTTCGGATTGGCTCGACGCCGACGTCGAGGGTAAAAATCCACCTCTTCACGGGATCTTCGTCCACATTGGTGGTGATGTGCGTCATTAGAGCAAGATTCTTCACCAGACCACACGCTTCGCCTTCGGGCGTGTCGGACGGGCATAGCATACCCCACTGCGAGGGCTGCAGAGCTCGAGGCCCGCTCACTTTGCGCGTCTTCTCAAACTGACTGCTGATTCTGGTCATCATGCCCAGAGCACTGATGTAGCTGAGTCGGCTGAGGACGTGAGTGACGCCGGCCCGGTTCATGTTGAATCGTTTGACGCTCCAGTTTCCCGACTGAATGGCCCGGTTAATACCCAAGCCGATGTTATTGGCATGATTGCTAATCATATGAACAGCATCCAAGGGCACGGCTCTGTTGTTCTTTTTAAGGAACTTGTCGATTGACATCTTCACTTCTCCCATGAACCTCTTGAAGAGATCTTCAAAGAGGAGCGAGAGGAGCTGCCCAGCCAGCTCAAGACGCTTGTTGCCGACGAAATCTCGATCATCCACCAACTTGGTATCTTGGGACGCCATGAGGACTCGCCGCGTCATCATGGCCACATAGATAGCCTTGGGGTAAAAATCAAGGCCCTCAATGGGAACGTGGGCGATGATGAGGTTGGCCAAGGCGTCTAGTCCTTCTTCGACGCTGTTGCGGCGAGCCTGGGCGCCAAACTGGCCCTTCCGGGAGCCCATCTTGACGCGCGATCCTATGTACTCTAGGGCCTGGTGCTGAGTAAAGATGCCGGCCTTGGCAGCTTCGTCAAAATTGACGAGGAACTCGTCCTGATATCGACCATCCGAACCTGCCACAAGCTGCATGATCTCGTAGTCTGAAAGGCCACCCAGAGCCTTGAGAATGATGACGATGGGAATGCCTTCGACCAGGATGTTGTGAGTGAGAAGGATTTTGTCCTTTTTCAGTGTGACGTATGTCTTGGATTTTCGCTCGTGAGTCGAGCTGGTTACGGATGCGGAAATGACGTTGTTCTTCTCGTCGGCCTCGACGATGACTCGATTCTTGCTGAGCTGCTCTTGAATCAGAATCACCTTTTCCGTGCCGTTGACAATGAAGTAGCCGCCGGGATCCAAAGGACACTCGTTCATCTGTTCCATCTGAGAGTTGTTGGCTCCGCTGAGTCGGCACTTGCAGCTCTTCAACATGACAGGCATCCGTCCAAGCGGCACATTTTTCCGGACGATTTTTTGCTTGTCGCGGATGTACGCAATGTCGACGAATATGGGAGCGGCGTATGTCATGTCGCGGAGCCGGCACTCCATCGGCGTGACTTCTGTTCGAGATTTGGAGTCATTGTAGTCCAACCGGCGAGGTCGATCGACTCGGATATCGGTGAACCTAGGACGCGGATATCAGCGCAGTGCAGATGGCATGGTAGGCCGAAGCTTGCCGAGCGAGAACGTACTCGAGCCAGAAGTTGCTGTCGACGTCACTCCGAATAGTGCGATTGGCGCGAACAATTTCCTTAATCTCGTGCTCGACAAAGAAGTTGTATGAGTCAATGTGCCTGGCTCAAAAGCGTCAGCAGGCCGGAGCAGATGCCGCCATGTCCGCCGGATGGGGGAGAATAAGACCTGCACGTACTGCTTCACAAGGCCTTGGACATGGTTAGCACTGGCTTAGAGACACGGTGACGGTGATTTGGCGAGGGTTCCCTCCTTACCTTTAACTTTAAGAAATGCTGGCAGCAGTTGGAACTTGTCTTCCTTGGTCGAGATGGGATCCGTCAGTTTCTTGCCGTTGTAGAAAGGCTCCAGCAGGGCCTCGAAGCCATCGTCTATCAACGGCATCTCGAGCGTCACCTCCAGCAAGTCATGGACCGGCAAGATGGAGTGTTTTTATTCTGGCGTCGCAAAAAAAAAATTTGAAAAAAAATTTGAAAAAAAAAATAAAAGTTCTTTTGGCGTTGCTCGATATTGCGATATGGATAAGCAGCTTGCGCCGAACAAGAAAAAAAAAAGTTACTGCCCCGCGGTGAGCGCTGCGGTGAGCGCTGGGAGTTGGGCGTTGCCTCCAGGTTGTTGCCAGGTACTAAGTACTAGGTACCTTACTTACATATGTAAGGTACCTTGTACAGCCTGCGATAAGATAAGATGACTTGCAGAGTGCACCAAACAGCACGGAGTAGTACATACCTATGTAAGTATCATGTACTCCGTAATAGGTATCTACCTGTATCTTAGCTACCTACCTTAGTAGCACTAACCGATTAAGGTTATAACGGAACAATCAGATTCCGCAGCAAGTTCTTACGCTATAAAAAGATGGAGATGATAGAAAGTTGTAAGTCACCACAATCTCAGGATATATAAAGCAAAAGCCGACGCTCTTGGATCAATTCCTCGTTATCAATTCAAGCTTTTCGTTGGTCTGCTTTCCTCCAAGAGCATAAGCGTTGCTATTAAGCTGTAGTAGCATGGACGAATGAATTGCCTCTCTCTACTATACATACATTAGTGCGGTTAGTAAGCCTATAACCTCTCATAGGTAATTAACTACGTACTACCTTTACCTTTGCCCATGTTCGATTCCTCTTGATATCCAAGCCATCTACTATAGAGAGGCAGCCAGAATCAAGGTAGGTGATGGAGATAGATTGGGGAAAAAAAAATAATACCGGGTATTTGCCAATCCATCCTAGAATGCCCGTCGCTTCGCCATTGATGATTCAACGATTGGCCGCCGCAACAGCAGCCCAACTCACTTCTCTCATCAGGTACGACGATAAACAAGTGCAGAATATCGGTTTCGTAGCCATGATCACAACCGCAAAAGTAGGGAGCTCTCAACACTGTCGTGTTATTAAGACAGCGTCTCCGGCAACTGGGAGAGCATCGCCCCAATGTTTTTCTCTCAAAGTGACGATGTGTCTACACGGGACGAGCCCAAGAAAGCGAGAAGATCGCCATAGGCAACCAAACGACGACTTGAAGGGGTCCGTTAGCACAACTACCGAGTTCACTTCCTCTGCGAGAGATATAATCAGCTCTGCTGTTCAGGCCGTACCGCAAGCTGCACTTGCTTGGACTGGTATATGCATAGCGCTGGGGGTAATGCTGCCCCAAGAGCAAGGGAATTCTGCCTGCTGACTTACTTGTGTAAGATTATCCAAAGTCCCATAGCTGCAACGGAGGCTAACCGAAATGGCATTTGAATATGTGTTAAAGAGGATGGAGTGGTATTGCAAACTAACTATCCAGCATTTGTCTTGAAGGACAACGTTCGTTATCATGGCAGTTGCCTCTCTGATGTCCGGCGTGAGCTGGAGACTCAAGTTGTCGACCTCTACTAAGCTCTTCTATCCTATGAGATACAAAACGTTTGATCATATTACCGCAACCGCGGCCTTGTCTTTTTACGCGATATAGCCAGTCTCGATGATTAGAATGCCAGTATGCAAGCTATTCAGCATGCGGAACGTGCCTCCTATGGCGACCCCAACGCCTTTGCGGGACTGAAAATTGGTTCCAAATATCGAGCAGCTTGTTACCCGTGCGCAGATGAACTCTACTGCGCGAGTAACCAAGGAAGTTCAACAGTGCATGAAAGATATACTCCTGAGCGACACCAGCTATGACAAGAAAAAAAAACCGCAGCGAAGAAATTTAAAGGCGGTCTATTGCCGGACTCATATAGCTGGCTCCTAGACTACCCTGTCAGATGTATTGTGGCCATTCTCCAGGACCCGACACTCCAGACTACATACCTTTGTTGTCGACGTCCTTGATGAGCGTCCATCCGACTTGCAGAAACTCTTGGACCTCATTGCGCACGCCTCTCGCACGGAAGCCCCCATCAAGTGGATTGTGTCCATGTGTGTCCAGCCGCCTACGACGGGCTGAGGAAAAGGTCAAGCCGAGTCTGGAGCTCAACGCAGCATCGATTTCCCATGCCGTTGATAGTATCTATATTCAGAAAAAAGGGCACGCTAACTGTCAGAGCTGAAGGAATATGAACAAAGAATCACGCGACGCAGTTCAACATTACCTATCCGAGCACGCAAAACGATACATTCCTGTGCGTGGCTTTTAAATCCAGATCCTCTAGGTTCCATTCGCTAACTCAGATTTCAGACCATTTACTTGGGTAAATTGTAAACCTGCGATGAAGTAGGAAGATATACCGTATTTAAGAGCCAAAACAACGGGCAGTTGCCGATACACCACGTGTCATCTCGTCTCCACGACAGGCTATTCCTCCGTGGCTACAGCGTCTATATACGAGTGGCGTGTGTGGGTTAAGGAAGCACGGCAAGCCAATGCCTGCAGTTACGGGGCTCGATGGTCGCCGTTGGTTGCGAGTCGGAGCCGTGTATTGATGTTGCAGTTCTCAGAAGCAGGGGATTCAATGGCATTCGTTTGCGCTGAGCGATGGTTTTTTTTATCGCCAGAAAGAGGGTTTGTTTGGTCATCATTACTTCGATACCTTAGGCTGGATGGCATCAATCGAGAGCTTCTTGGTGGACACTGGATGTCGTAGATGCCAGTTGAAGGAATTGACTTATTGCATTTATTTGTTGAGGTGTTGCAAGTCCAGAATGCTCACCTTGCACCCGTGTCATACATGGTAGGTGAGTTTGCTTTTTCTTCAAGTTCTATTTATTGTATACTATCAGTGCCCAAAAGCGACGATTGATTTTCAACTAGATTTCCCCCCCATGCAAATTCGAACTTGTCGCCATTGGGCAAAAGCTTTTATTTTGTAAAACTATATTTATATATACATATATATTTACATATACATGTATGAATAAAAAGACTTCATGCATTATCATCAAAGCCCCATTCTCAACTTGTGGTCGTAATCTGCGGTGCCCACAATTGGGATGCGAAACCCGTAAAAATCAAACGTTGTCCAGAGGGTGAGAACCGTGAGATTACCCAGAGCCATGATGAGATTCGAACAGGGGAGAATCGCCTCATGAACGCGCGGCAGCCTGTCTCCAATGCCATCAATCTACTGTGCCGGATATGACAAAGTTCACATGTAACAACAGTATGTATTAGGGCCCCTGATCTTATTGTCCTTCCCCCCCCCCCCCAATATACACAGCCCAATTTGCAACGATTGAAAATGTCATCACAATGGGCTGTGCCTCCAAAGATTACATGCTAACATGACGACAGCAACTCCTTGTTTTTATTATTTATTTTATTTATTTTTATTGAATTTTTTTCCCCCTCATAGTTCCCCAGCATAAAACGATTCCATATAAGCCGATTTGTACGTTCCATCTCCAGCCCCAGCCGCTCAAGTATAAGCTTTTCGCAACCTCCACCACACCTGGCCGCGCAAAGCAAGTTGCGTATACCACAGGATTCTAATGACGGCGGCATTACAACATGAAGAAGAATGGAGTCGTCACCTCATTTGTTTTTTTTTTGTTTTTTTTTTTGGTATCGGCAAAAATAAGTTTAGAGGGTACGTCATATCTGGGGTTGGGCTTGAGTGAAAGAGAGTTTTCTTGGAAACAAACCTTTTTTTGGGGGGGGTGAAAGGGCAGAGAGAAGACGCCATTGAACGTGGGAGACGTAGGACCACTTTCGGGTGTGTCGGCGCTTTGAATAATTTGAATAATGTGAATGGGGATAAAACGTGTTACCAGCAGCGTGGGGATGAATATAAGAATATAAAGAACGTAGCAAGTTTCTAAAGCGTGTTGAATGGTTTTTTGGGAGACGTACTGCGTCTTGTTTCGGGCTCATCGACGAAGTAAAATAAAATGACTGGAAAGATGCTGTTTCAAGGTGCAGGGCTTTTGGCCCTGTTGAACTTGCCGTTCGCTCAGGCCATGCCGAGAGAGTACACCCCAACGACCACATTCTCTGCCGCAGAGTCCATCACGCCGGCTGTGGTGCCCCAGACCAACGTCACCTCTCACGGGCCCTATACGGGACCAGCAGCGACAACCACCGGAGCTCTCTCGACTTCGGTGGTGGCCTCGGCGATACCGGCCCGGCCTCCTGCTCCGGGATCGTTCAACTACACGGCCGACGGGAAGCTGCACGGCCCCGAGCCCGCCCCCTACACCCCCAATGGCGGCACGGGAACCAATGGCTCCGCCCCCGTATACCGAGTCCAGAGCGACTACGACTACCAGTCGCTGGCCCTGGCCCTGTACCAGGAATGGCTCGAGCTGGACCTGTTCCACTGGGGCCTGGCCAAGTTCTCCAGCAGGCAGTTCCAGGCCAGCGGCATCGACGCAAAGGACAGGTTCCTCATCGAGCACATGGCCGACCAGGAGACGGGGCACGCCACCCTCCTGGCCAACATGCTCGGCGCGCAGGCGCCAAAGCAATGCACGTACAACTACCCCGTGTCCAACGTGCGGGAGTTCCTCGACTTCAACCAAAAGCTCACTCGGTGGGGCGAGGCGGGCGTCTACGGCTTCCTGCCGCACCTCGACTCCGGGCCGGCAGCCCAGCTGCTCCTCCAGAGCGTCGCAATCGAGGCGCGGCAGCAGCTCATCTTCCGCCAGCTCGGCGGGCAGTTCCCCATGCCGGAGTGGCACGCGGTGGGGATACCCCAGAGCTGGGCGTGGACTCTGCTGGCGCCGTACATCTCGAGCTGCCCGTCGAACCAGACGCGGCTGGTGTGGCAAAACTTTCCTGCGCTGTACGTCCTCAACCAGCCCAATCCCGCCCGCATCAACGCCTCGGATGCCTGGAACGAGACGACCGGCGGCTGGAGCAACAGCCTGTCCACCAACAACATCTCGAGCTCCCAGCTCTGCTTCAACGCGACCGACAAGACGCTGGACTGCTCGCCGGCCATCACCCAGAACCGAAGCATCCCGCTTTCGTATCCGGGCCGCCAGGTCTTCTTGCACTGGGATAACCCGGGGCAGCTGGTCGGGCCAAACAACAGCTACGTGACCTCGACCCGAGTGAGGCAGCCCATATACGCGGCCTGGGTATCGCAGCTCAACGTCACGTACTCTCCGCTGCTCGACATCAGCCAGCGAGACAGGACGGCGTACACGTTCCAACCCAACGCGTCGACGTGGGATCACGACCCGGCAATCAACGGAACCATGTTTCTGGCCCTCACGGACAGAAGAATCAACGTTACGCCGTACAACGTGAGCCAAATCAACCCTCATGTGGCTGCTCTCGCGGTCTATCAAGCGGGTTGAACCCCCCCCCCCCCCCCACGGGTCGTCTCCAAGGTGGCATGGCAAGGGCGCCGAGGTGAGTAGGGGCAAAAAAAAAGAAAAAAAAAGAAAAAAAAAAGGATCGAGACGGTTAACAAGGGGAAATTTTGGTGCCAATTCTAGTCATTGTTAGTACGTCGTAAATGAGACACAAAAAGGAAACGATTCCTTGAGAGAGCATCTTGTGATTCGACCAGCGCCATTCCAGAGCTGCTCCCGATTTGAACTCTTGCCCCAAAAGAGGCATCCCAAGTCTATCTTGCTCGAGAGAGGAGGGTGTTACCCAGTATATAAAAAAAAAATTTAAAAAAAAATTTAAGTCCCTTTTTTGGAGGCCCCAATCACAAGATGTTTGCGTGCGCAGGCTAAAAGTTGGATGCTCGCGGCATATTGTGAGAAAGGGCTCTCTCGAGGGAGGACTCCGTATGTGCGCAAGAATTAGAGCAGGGAGCAGGGAGTATGGATATATGACAATATGCAACCACATGCGTACGTTGCATACGTTGCATACGTGCATCTTCGCAGCCAAAACCTGACATTGACACAGGTGCCGAAGAGAAAAGACAAAGGGCCTCGTTTTGAATCCGACGAGGGACATCTGAGACTCTGTGACGTTGACGGGGCTGCTCCCCCCGTCTTTCGCCCAGCGACCCCTTCCATTGAAGGGGCCAGATAGTGCCACAGTACGGAGTACTCTGAACAGACCAGGATCCCCCCGATTTCCCCCCCTCTCGTCGCCTTCAACCAATGTCTTAGCGCCAGAGGGAGTTGATCGTTGGCTAGCCGAGTTGGGGAGCCCAGATTCGGGCCTGGCTGTTTGAGCCACCCTCCTCGCAAAAATGGTTCGCATATCAAGAACCGAAAAGGCTCCAACCGTCGGAAGAGGCGCTTGGGTTTCAGAAATCGAGGCGCACCCCCCATCAAAACTTGCTGTAAACCCCAGGCCCGGTGAAACGAGCGCTGAGTTTTGTAGGGGGCCACTCGATCGATGCCTGTGTGTCTGTTTGCCTTTTTTTTTTTTTGCCCCCTCTTTTTTCCCTCTTCTCTTCTTTTTCTTTTTCTTTTCTTCCTTCCTTTCTTTCTTCCTTCTTTTCTTTCTTCCTTCTTTTCTTCTTGGGGAGGAGGGGTGTTGGCGGGGGCGTTTCCTCTGCTGGTTCGAGCTTACGCGGGCCCTAAATAGACACAGCCATCCTGTCACATGCTTTGAAGGGGGGGCGATGGCGAGCGAGTTGGCGGCTTGGATATGGGTCTGTCGGACGGACGTATGAGTCCGTAGGGATGCGCAACTCCGATCTAGCGGGTCAAAACATGGAAGCTAGTGGTTGTGGAAGAAAGAAGGGGGGACGAAAAAAGGAAGAGAGGGAGAGGGAGGGAGAGGGAGGGAGGGAGTGATAAATAGGGAGGGAGTGATAAAGAGGAAGGGAGAGAAAGAGGGAGAGCAAGAAGTAGAGAAAGAAAATTACCAGCGGAAATGCTCGAGACCAGGAAGGATGACGATGCCATCTATCTATTCATAGAAGATGTCGAAATAAGGAGGGCTTAGAATGAGAAAACCTCGGCATTGTCACATGACGCTCGACTGGTTCTTGCCTTGAGGCCCCGAAATGCGATGCCCTTTCAGCCTTCCCCAACTCTGGTTTTGGCAAAAAAAAAATTTAAATAAATAAATAAAAATAAAAATAAAAACGCCTTTAGATTCCGTTAGGCGTACGTCGACGCCTCATGAGCTTCTTCTTCTTCTTCTTTTTGCCCCCCAAAAATGTATGTATATATATATATATATATATATATATAAACTGAGCACGAGCTGGGCTGGAGGTGGACCGAGCAATCGGCTGCCAGTACGAGAAAGAGACAGAGAGGCGCGAAGCCACAAGCATAATAGAAGTAGTAGTAAAAACTCATCCAGGCCAGGCAAAACCATCGGCCGGAATACAGCGCACCCTGGAAGGTTGATGCAGGTCAGCAGAGAGGCAGAGCTGCGTTGTTGCCAGCGCGAGATGGCTGCTGATCAGCATCAAAGACCCCATTCATTTCATGCACAAGACGAAAAAAAAAAAAAAAGACTTAAATGCTAGTACATACAGGATTAGTATTAGTGCTGCTGGATTTAATTTTTTTTTTAATTTTTTTATTTTATTTATTTTCATTTTATTATTCATATTATTAATTTTTTTTTTCCTGCGAGTTTCCCACCCGCTCTGCATCTTTCATCGCCCAATTTGCGGCGACTTGTTATGCCATTGGAACAAAAACAAAAACCGGCGAGCCCAAGTTGGGGTTTTTTTTTTTGCTGGGGGGGGGGCTGAACCGGAACGACGGACAACCCATTTCCCCGTTTCGCAGTACGTACCTATAATTACATATACATTAGTAGTACATGTACCTCCTCTCTCTCTGTGACCCCCCCCCCCCCTGGAGCTGCATTGATTTCCCCGGGTTTGCGTGGTGACTCGTGCCCCTTGTTATCTCATACATATATAAGGTAGTAAGTAGTAGGTGCCTAAGGCATCCGGTGTTCCAGGGCAGGGTCCAATGGCCGTCCGCAAGAGAGCAGCAGCTCGAGTGTACTACCTACCTAGTACCTAGTACCTAGGTAGTAGGTACTACTCCCTACCTTACCTTAGTACCTTAGCAGTACGAAGGTGCCTTGGGTTCTATATGTCTAGGTACTTGTACCTGTACTTTAGTAGTATACCTTGATGATCTACCCGTGGGTGCCGCAAGGTCGGCGGTGCGTAGGTACGTGCAGATGACACTGCATGGTGATACGTACTAGTAGGTACGTATCTACATAGGCACAGGTACCTAGGTATAGTAGTACTCAGCAGCAGTGCTACCTTTGGTTCCTGGTATAGGCGCTGTGGCAAAACAACTCATCCATGCAGATGACATACATCTACGGAGTACAGAGCACAGCACACTTTATTTTACCAACCTGCACGCATGGCTCTAGTCTATTAAGGTAGTGTCTATTATAATTTATACGCAATGGCCACCGAACGGCTGCAGCCCGTGATTGGACAGATGCAGAAGCCTGGTCGTCCTGTCCTTGTCGGCCCAAGGCCAAGCTCAGAAAAGAACTCTGCCTCGCTGGGCTGGCTTGGGTAGGTACTTTGTATGTACAGTATCCTCATGCTGCCGAGACCTTTTCTGGCAGTGTCTGCGCCAAAAACAAAGATGAACGGAACTCGACTCGGCCAAATATATATAGAGATATATATATATATACTATATATATACTATATATGAATACTATATTATGCTGCTGCTAGCATATAATTTAAAAAAAAATATTATTATTGCGCACTGGATTCGGCTACTGACGTATATCTATTCCCTATAGGTAGACAGACAGTTATTTCCCCCTGAGTCCAGCCAAAAAACCTTAAAACGGGCTTGGCGGCTAACCTACCGCAAGGTACTCCCGTATAAATACCTACTAGTAGTATCTTTACAGTCGGTAGCAAAGGAGAGAGCAAATTCAAAAGACAAAAATGCCCCCCCCCTTCTCTCCCGGTACTTGTATTCTCAGCAAAACGTTCTGCTCTCTGCACGAAGCCATGCGCGCGTCATCAAACGCTGGGACGGACACGACGGCGCCCGTCTGGCCGCTCATGATTGGCACCAGCGCGACATTTATGACTTGACG
Source organism: Trichoderma cornu-damae (assembly GCA_020631695.1). Lineage (NCBI taxonomy): Eukaryota > Fungi > Ascomycota > Sordariomycetes > Hypocreales > Hypocreaceae > Trichoderma > Trichoderma cornu-damae. Next base: position 4,675,363 of record CM036089.1, read on the forward strand.
CCGGGGACGATCCAATAATACCAGGGAAGCCGGCGAGCGCAGCAGCGTCGGCGCAATAATAAACTTTGGCAATGGAGGCCACCGCCTGATTGGCGCTGTAACCCCCAGCGGCTGTCCTGAGGTGGCGCCGCCTCCGGCTCCCGCTAAACCAGCCCGACGACCGGGGCGATTCAGGGCCTCCAGCAGCGCCCTCAACAGCGCCCTCGACAGCGTCCTCGACAGGGCCGTTTCTTTTTAGCGCACCCGCCGCTGGCAGCGTCCGTACGGGCGGCCGTCGCCACTTGCCTAAAGCGGGATCCCCCAGAAAAAATGGGGGGGTTTCCATCTTCTCTTCTCTGCTCTATCGAACTGTCCATCTCTCTCTCTCTCTCTCTCTCTCTCTCTCTCTCTCTCTCTCCCCCTCTCTCTTCCCCCCACCCCCCCCCACAACACACAGTGTACTCTCTCCGCCTGTATTATACGGAGCAGCGCCCCCATCATCATCGTCTGTGAGCTTCGGGAGCTGACTCTTTGTTTTTTTTTGTCTTTTTTTTTTTTTGCTTTTATGCTTTTACCTTTTGCTTTTACCTTTCCATTATATCTTTCTTTTTCTCTCGTTTTCTTTTTCTTTCTTTCTTTCCTTCTTTCTTTCTCATCTTGTCGTTCACGTGTATCAATTTTACCACAGCAACGGTCCTTCTTCCTTCTCCCTCCTCTTCTAATTTCACTCGTCCAATTTCCCCTGCAGACGTACAGAATTGGTAGCCCGTCCGTTTATATCGATCGATACCTGCGTCAACATAGATCGACTTGCGTCGCCGCGTACGAATAGCTGGTTCGCCTATTTCGTCTTGTTTGGTCCGTTGCGGATTGTGAGGTGCGTATGCTTGCCGGCGGAGGTGCCGTCCCATTTTATGATCAATGGCTGTTGGTTCCCCCCCGGGATTGTCATGTTCCTCTTCCCCTTCTTCGATGGCGATGCTTTGTCTGTGACGGCTCGAACGAGATGCCATGGCTGGGGCAATTCCTCTCCTTTTTCCTTTCCCCCTTTGGCGACGAGCTGGACGAGATGGTGAATCGGCGAGATGGACTCTGGCTGGCGATGCCTGCTTGCCTACTTGCCGTCTCCTCGCCGAGCCTCCTCGCCAGGTGCTTCGTGCAACCGGGACGCCGTGGCCGCCAGGATGTGGAAATGCGGGCGACGACCAAAATCCCAGGCTGGAGGGAGAGCACGAGCAAGAGCACGAGCAAGAGCACGAGCAGGAGCACGTTTCCGTTTTGCCCATTCTGCTTTGTGGTCGCGCACACACAGCGAAGGGACGGGAGCACTAGCGCCGTCGACCTCCGGTGCCTGGGGCTGGATATAATTCGGGTCTTCCTCTTTGGCGGCCTGGCCATGCGCAATTACCCAACCACCACCGACGTGATGCTGAGCTGGCAAGAGGGCCACCGATGACGACTCGGCGTCCCGGCCGGCACAACCCAGAGCGGCCGCCTTGGTTCTTTGCTGTGCTTCGATCCAGCGAGCTCCTGCAGGACGCCTGGAAAACCTTCCCCCCCCCTGCCTGGCGCGCTGGCCCCAGTCCCAGTCCAGCCCAGACCATCTGGGCATCCACCGGCTCATCCTTGTCCTTGGCTGCGACGCCGACCACAGACCAGCATCGCCTTGTCTCGTCAACCGTCCAATCCCTTCACCCTATCCCACCCCGCCTCCAGCGTCGCCGGCTCCCGTGCCTGGCCCTAACCTTCTCGTCCACAACGACGAGGCGAGGCGAGGCGTGCTGACTTTTCCTTTGCCTGCTTCATGTCCGCAGCGATATAGACCGTCCGAGCGCAGCCAATTCCTGGCGTGTACGACAGTATTGGCGTCCTCCCCCCCTCCTCTGCCAGAATAGAATAGCCCGGCATGGAAGACGTGCGCTTCCACCCTCAGCAGCCGCCGAGGAGCGAGCCCTCCGTCAACCAGTTTGTCTCGCCTCCTCGCGGCGCCGCTCTCATCCCTCAGCAACATCCTGCAAGTCACGATCTGCGCTCCACCTTGCCTCGCCGCTTCACGACCGACTCGGGGCGTGTGCCGACGCTGTCCTCCAACTCTGTGGCTTCTCAGCCCCGCGTGCCCGATGTGTCTCAAGACTATAATAATGTGAGTCGTCTTCTCCCCAAGGGGGGTGGCGGAGGCCGGGGCCTGGCTAGGGAAAACACACGTTTCCGCTGCTGCTTTGCTGCTGCTGCTGTCGCCGCGCCAGGTCTCGGGGCTCTCTGCTGGAGGCTTTCCGTTTTGTTCACGTACGACTTTGGCTGACTCTCCGCGGCGCAGGCACTGCACAAAGTCCAATTGGTAGGTAGCCCCGGCCGATGGGCTCCCACGCGCAACCTCTCTCTCCCCCATCCAAGTCCCCAGTTTCCCTCTGCCGCCGCCTGGCTGGAAACGGGGCAATGCTGCAATCGCGAGCTCGACTGACTCTGGACCTCCGTTTTTTAGATAGAGAAGAAGAAGTTGGAATATGAACGGATCCGAGAACAGAGGCGGCGCTTTGAGCTCGAGATGCAAAAACTAGACCAACAACAGCGACGGGAGGCTCAGGAACTGGCGCAAATGGAAGAAGAGATTAATAGATTTGCCGGCCACCAATCCGAACCGACAACCCCTCCCGAGTATCGAAGCACTAGCACCAACAACGGCTTTCCTACCATCTTCTCGCGCCCGAACCGCTACTCGACCTCGAGCTTAACCTCTCCCCTGGGCTTGCTCGGCCGGCCAGCCCGCTCCGGATCGCTTCTCACCTCTGCACCTCCGGGGACGAGCGTGTTCCAGCAGCGATACGGATTCGACGACAACCAGCTGCCCTCACGATCCGTCCCTCCCACGCGCCGCAACAGCGACGATGACGACAAGGAAGAGGCTGTTCGCCAGGACCCGAGCAGCCATAGGTCGACGAATTCGTAAGTGTAGAGAGCTTTTGCTGATGCCCCTCCCTTTAATGTGCTTGGATGGTTGGTGAAGCGCGTCACTTGTTCGCCTCTTTGGGGGGTCGCTGCTGCATGGGGTGGTGGGGCTGGCATGCATAAGAATCGTGAGTTTGCATGTGAGCCCTTTGGGCTTGCTCGGTCGCGGAGTGCGAGCACGCTTTGGATTCATGCCCGCCGAGCAATATCGCCCAGCACAGGGAATCAGTTCTGTGAGGCGACTCCTGCGCTGAGCAGAGCTTGCGTGTGCACACACACACACGCCTCCCCCACGGCCATCTTGCGTGCCAAGCTGCCTCGTTTACTTTTTGCTTGCCCCCCCCCCCCTTCTCTGTCTCTCTGTCTCTCTCTCTCTGTCTCTCTGTCTCTCTCTCTCTCTCTCTCTGTCTCTCTCTCTCTGTCTCTCTGTCTCTCTGTCTCTCTCTCTCTCTCTCTCTCTCTCTCTCTCTCTCTCCTTTTTTTTCCCTTCTCCTTTTTTAACCCATCTTCTAATCACCGTGATTTCGTCGTCGTCAATTCTTTTCCTTCTTTTCCTTGCTTTTTTTTTTTGGCAGTCCATGCTATGTATGAACCTTGCTTTGGGACCGCCGCCTACCCATCTTGATCTCTCTCCCTGACATTTACTAACCAACTCCTGATAACAGTAGGACGAACAGATATTCAATGCCCGTCACTCGAACAAGGAATGGATTCCATGAGGTGAACATTGATCAGACCAACACAACGCGCTTCTTGTTCGGTGACGACGAACCCAATCACCTACCTAGAGGGCACACCCCTGACGATAGCTTCCCCACGCTTGTTCGCCGTGACGATCAGATTGTAAGCCTTGCTTTTCCTCCTTCTTTTTTTTCTTTGTTCTCCCCCCTCCTCGTTCGTGCTACTTGGAATCCTCGTCTTGGATAAACTTCAGATTTTTCTCCTCTGGTGTGGGATCAGGGATTTTCCTCCCATCTCATGCCAAAGTTTTTTGGGCTGTTGTATTAGATGACAGCCGCTTGGCAGCTGGCAACGCTGCCCACTCCGGCCTCGTCCACCTGGCGCACCGATTTCCGTTTGCAACTCTTCTTTCTTCTCTTTCCCCTTGCTTTCTTCTTCCTTCTTCTTCTTCTTTTCTCCCCCAACCGCCCCATCCCTACCATCCCTACCATCCCTACCATCCCTACCATCCCTACCATCCCTACCATCATCACACTTTCCTATGCCCTACATCTACTTTCTTTCAAGCGTTTTCCTTGATGTGCTTTTTTTTTTTTGCCCAACCATCTTCGGCATTCAATTTCAAACTTGCTGATCTAAAACGATCCTCCCTTAGCTATCGGCGTCGTCAGCCGCTCTTGATCTCGCTCTATCCCCCTCGCCTAACCCTGAAGCCAGAGCTTCTCACAACTGGAGAACCAGCGTAAATCGGCATCGCACCCAGCACAGCATGTCAGCCATCAACGGACTCGCCACTGGCCAAGCTGGCGATGTGGGCAGCATTGGGAACCGCCCTGCCTCTCTCCGTCACTCCCTTGATCTCAAGTACATCTCGGAAATTTCAGCTGAGGCTGCTGGTGCTTCTCAGGCGATCCATGCGCCTCCCAATCTGCACAGTTCGTATTCTGCTAACGACATCCCAACTGTCAAGAACCCCGCGGGCGCCTCTATGATGAACGGCAGTGCAAACAACCACGCTCAGCAGCACTTCCATTACCATAATGCTAGCATCGGCCGCATTCCTGCCGGAGCTTTGCCGACTCGCCATGCTCGTGAGCTGTCCAACGACACCAGCATCAATGCCAACCGCGAGCAGGCCGCCGTCTTCTCGTCCATAAACTCGGCCCTCCAAGCCAGCGCTGCTCCATTTGGACCAATTATGGCAGCTGCGGCAGCCCACGCTGCGGCCCCTCTAGCTGCAGCACCTGTGGCTTCTCCGGTCAGTGCGGCAACGACAGGTTCATACAGCGCTGCTGCTGGCTTCTACCTGGCAAATGGCTATGCGTCCACGAGCGCCACTTCGACTCCTTCCTTTGGAGCTCATTCGCTCTCCGCTGGGATGCAGCAGCTGAACATCAACGGGACCAACGGCGGGTTCAACGGGACCAACGGCGGGAATGCGTACTCGCCTCAGAGTTATCCCCCCCCCTATGGTAATGTGGCCTACGCCCAGGGCGGCCAGCATCGCGACAGCCAGGCTCGCGTCATCCAGCATCGTCGACAACTTGACAGCGAAGGTAAGTGCCGTGGCAACAATGTCTCCCCCCTCACGTGCCCTGTGTTGACTCTGCTCGCAGCAATGTCTCGCTATCAGAACATGCCGCTGGAATCGTTCCGCGGCCAGATTTACGATCTTTGTAAAGATCAGCACGGCTGCCGCTATCTCCAAAAGCAGCTGGAGGAACGCAACGAGGACCAAGTTCACATGATTTGGATCGAGACCAATCAGCATGTCATAGAGCTCATGACGGATCCGTTTGGTAATTATTTGTGCCAAAAGCTCCTCGAGTTCTGCAATGACGACGAGAGAACCGTCTTGATTCAGAACGCATCGCCAGACATGGTGCTCATCGCTCTCAACCAGCACGGCACGAGAGCCCTCCAGAAGATGATTGAGCACGTCAACACTCCTCAGCAGGTCCACCTCATCATCGAGGCCCTCCGCTTCCGAGTCGTCGAGCTCATTCAGGACCTCAACGGCAACCACGTGATCCAAAAGTGCCTCAACAAGCTCACCGCGTCCGATGCCCAGTTTATCTTCGATGCCGTCGGCAACAACTGCGTCGAGGTTGGCACTCACCGGCATGGCTGCTGCGTGCTTCAGCGCTGCATCGACCACGCGACGGGCGAGCAGAAGCTCTGGCTCATCCAGCGCATCACCGAGCATGCCCGCATCCTCGTGCAGGACCCCTTTGGCAACTACGTCGTCCAGTACATCATTGACCTCAACGAGCCTACCTTCACCGAGCCTCTCGTCGGCATGTTCCAGGGCTGCGTCAGCCAGCTCTCTCGCCACAAGTTCAGCTCCAACGTCATCGAGAAGTGCCTGCGCTGTGCCCAGGGTCCCTCGAAGGACGTGATAGTGGAGGAGATGCTCCTCCCCAGCGAGATGGAGCGGCTGCTGCGCGATTCATTCGCCAATTATGTCATCCAGACGGCTCTCGAGTTTTCCACCCCCCATCAGAAATATCGCCTTGTGGAGGCCATCCGCCCCATTCTTCCCCAGATTCGTACAACTCCGTACGGGCGCCGCATCCAGGCCAAGATTGCAGCCTACGACAACCGCGGAAGCGCCGCCTCCAGCGGGCAGGCCACCCCCGCCGACAACACGCAGGGACAGATCCCACTGCGGCCCAGCCACAACCGGGGGATCTCTGGCCCTCCCGTGCTGCCTCCAAACGGCGGCCATGCCAATGGAACAGCGCCGAGCGTCGGGGGTCAAGGCGTGCGCCAGCCGCCGCCACCTCCTCCCTTCTCGGGAAGCATCGCCATGACACCTCCCACAACCTCCAGCTCGGGTGGCCCTGTCCAGCCTCTCCAGTTCAGTCAAATGACATCTAGCAACTATAGCCAGGGACATTCCTCCAACACTTCGGTAGATGCCGGCGAGACACGCTGGGTTTGATAAACCATTTGAAACTTTGCACTATTTCAACGATTTGCTGTACTACGACGCTCCAGCCCCTTGTGCTTTTTTTACATTAATCACCCAATGGCCGTCCAGTGGAATGCGACTTCATGCGGTGCGGTGATGACTCCACCATGATGATGATATTTCTTTCTTCCTTGCTCCCCTCCTTTCTTCTTTTCCTCTTTTTGTCTCATCAACAACCCCCCCTCCCCCCCCTTTTCCACACCTCCGGGCCCTAAAACTAGAACGCGATATTACTTCAGAAACGGCCAAACTCTGCACGGCCAACATCTGCATCTGAGCAGCACAGCATTCATGAGAATGCGTTCATGAGAATGCTTTGTGTGTATATTACGAACAACAACCGGATCGGAAAGGCTTCTCCAAATCGCGCGATCGGTCCCCCCAGCTAAGCTACTCGCGCGCGTGAGTTGAGGGCCAAATGCAGGCGGGCTAACCCAGGACCTCGTCTGTACCTGTACTTTGGATCGTCGCCGTTGCTATTGCCAGCGCTGACGACCATTTCTTTTTATTTTCTTTCTTTCTTCCCTCTTCGATTCTTCTATTGTCATTTGATGTGTTTCTTTTTCTCCCCCCTCTTTCTCTCCTTTCCCCTCTTTTTAGTTCACAGTTCTACGGTCAAGAATGGTCATTTATCACGACAGGAACCCATCTCAAACGTCTCAGCTTAGAGCGCCCGGCCTGAATGCGACAATTGGGACTCTGTTGGGTTTCCAATGGGCTTGCATTTCTGGTTTATTGAATTAGATCAAACTCGCTAATTCAACTAGAGATGGGTGGCTTATCCAACCGAGGATGGAATCTATCTATACATTGGAGTGCCAACAAGGCTGAGGAAGGGGAAGGAAGGGGAAGGAAAGGGCAAAAGTACCATCAAAAAAACTCGGTTAGATTTTGGGGCTATATGAAGTGGTGATGTCGCGAATGCGTAGAACTGGGTAGCTGGACATGGTGTTTCTTTTTATGCCCCCCCCCCCCCCCCCCCACCCTTCTTTTCCTATTTTCTCTTCGTTTTTGATTTTTTATCTCGGACAAAAATGCCTGCGGGTGCGTGCTTGTATGATGCGAGAGACGGACGGAATCAAAGCCATGTTCAGTCTGCTTAACTCTAGCCGATTCAAGATGGACACCGGAGCAGCTTTTCTGGATGGCGCTGCTTTGGGGCTTTTGCATGCGGAGGGGGGGGAGGAGGCAGGTCTTACAAAGGGTTTGGGGTACTTGCTTCTGGACTGTATTTGGAGACAAAGAGACTATTTGCTTTTTATTTCTGTCTTTTTTTGCTTTTTTTCTCTTTTTCTTTTTCTTTTTCTTTTTCTTTTTCTTTTCTTTTTCTTTTTTTTTTCAATTGACATGGATTTGGGACCCAATTTATTACATTTTCCTTTTCCTTTTTCTTTTTTCTTTTCTTTCTTCTTCTTTTGCTTGTGAATGTATGTATGAATGTATGTATGTATGTATGCTTGCGTGCTTTGCCGTGCTAATGTAGAATGTAGAATGTAGAAAGTAGAAAAGGGGGGGGGGGGGGGGGGCCCTTCGTTGGAGGAAGGAATATTGTCAATACATTCATACGGGATGCTGAAATATGGATTTGTTGAGGCGGCACAAAGGCGCACCACGTACGGATGGATGACTAACGCTTCGAGTTGACACACAATTGCTGCTTTCTACATATGATACTCCGTTGGATCAGAATCAAAAGAAAAGGAAAGAAAGGAAACAGAAAAAAAAAAAGGGAGAGAGACATCATCGTAGTCCTCGAATTATCATCATTCGGAAAGTGTGTCATGCCATTTCCATTTTAAAACTAGGTACCAAAAGGATCTTTTTTTTTTTTTGGATCTTGTTATTTATTTCCCATGCCCACCCTCCTTCCTCTTCCCCCGCCTTTACTTGGTCTTTTGATTTTCGTTTTGTTTTGTTTCGTGGTTTTTCTTTTTGCCAGCAGATTGTATGTATAAAATAACAAGAAAAAGCTGTTGCAAAAAAAAGAAAGAAAAAAAGAAAGTTTTTTTTTTAAAAAAAAAACCCCCCAAAACAAAACACCCAAGACTCCCCCCCCCCCGCAAGAGCATCCGGGTAAACGGCACCGCAACAACGACCCGGCCGTCAACGCTTCCGCTAGGCGGCGGAGAGCGTTTACCTGTAGCGCCACAGGGACAGGGTGTTGTGCCTCTTCCAGGTCTTTCTGCGGCCGGCGGTGGTCTTGTTGTAGCGGTGGCCCTTGTTGAGGCCGCGGGAGCGCTTGCCGGTGGCGGTGAGGCCGCGAGCCTCGCGGTGCTTGTGGACCGGGTTGACGATCCAGTTGATGCGGGGGTCGATGCGGATGGCCTTGTGGCTGGGGTCGACCAGGATGACCTCGTAGTACTTGTAGGTCGAGTCCTGGTTGATCCAGTAGGAGTTGAGGACACGCAGGTTGGCACAGCGGCGGCCGACACGCTCCTCGGCGGTGGCCTTGAGGGAGCGCTGGTACTTGAGCTGGTTGATACCCTGGTTGGTGGGCTTGCCTGTTTATCACACATCCTCGTTAGCACACACACATACACACATTCTTGGAAGAAGAGCAGTATTTCTTCTTCTTCCTCTCCTTCTTTTTGTTTTTTCTTGTTGTTTTTTCTTCTTCTTTTTTTTTGATCCCCCCTTCTTTCTCCCCCCCCCCTTCCTGTAAAACACATACCATAGGTGGCACCCTTAGGGGCAGGGCGCTTGCGGCCACCACGGCGGACTCGCACGCGGTAGATAACGTAGCCCTGCTTGGCCTTGTAGCCGAGGCGGCGGGCCTTGTCGGGGCGCGAAGGGCGGGAAGCGCGGTGGATGACGTTCAATTGACGGTACTATATTGATGCACTCTCAGCAAATGTTCAACGAGTGTATAGCAAAGACAAGGGGGGAAGTGTAGATGTTGGCAACATGGAAAAAAAACTTGAGTCTGGTTTTTTTTTTTTTTTTTTTGCCCTTCTGAAACGCCCTTCTCTCTCGTCCAAGATCAGTAGTTGGGTGCGGAAATGTTTCTTTTCCAACCACAAGAATCTGATCAAGATGGAGCGACGACAGAAAGGGGGCAAAAAAGAAAAAAAAAACGTAAGACATCAAGCATCCCCAGTGCCTCGACCTCATCCGGCCCCGTCCACAGAGAACGTATTTGTTCGTCTCGGATCGTGCGTGTCTTTGAGTGTAACTATTCGGAGTTGCAACGTACTTCCCAGCAGCGCACGCGGAGAAGGAAGCGGACCAGGTCGGACTGCTTCTTCTTCTGGAGCTCTTCGACATACTTGAGGGCACCCATTTTGGCTATACGGCGGGCGACGACGACAAATGTTAGCTTTTGCGAAAGCAATTGGTGATTGCTTGAGAAGCGGGGAAGGCAGACGAACCGGCTTGGGGTCAGAAATTTTCCTGCCGAGGGTTAGTAGTTGAAGGTGGTTTGATCAAGAGGATGTCGAAAATTTCGGAGAAAAGCTGCAAAACAACTCCCCCCCCCCCCCCCCCCCCAAAAAAAAGCGAAAACGATGAAAATTCAAGGGCCTTGTTTTGTGGGTTAAGCGATGAGCTAAACTTGTTTTGGAGCTAGCGCGATAGGACATGGTTCCTCAGAGCCCTCGTGTGCCGTTATCGATGAGGGAAAAAAATGGGGGGGGGCAGCTGAGTCATCTAGGTGAAGCACAATAGAGAAGCTCACCGGGTATCAAGGTACCAATGTATCTTTCGAGCAGCTCCACTGGGCCATCGATTTTAGGCCCTCACTAATTTCAATGCTTAACCACGAGATCGTACATAAGGTTGAATATATATATATATATATATATATATATATCCACATAGATCACGCCAAGAGTTTTGTGACTGCAGCAAGTGCCTTCAATGTTTCGCGTGCAGCCGCACCCCATGTATCCTCGAGCACCGGTATCCCGTCTTCGAGCCACCTCCAAGCAGCATGTTCAACTTCGTCGCCAGAGCGTGCCGGTGAACGAAGGAAATTAGCATGCTCTCCAGAAAGGACAATACCCTTTAGAATCTGAAGCGAAATGCTCATGGCCTTCTTGTCAACCTTTGACACGTCCTCAACGTCCAGCTCCCATAGCCTCCCCTCGGCAGGCTTCGTAATGTTGATGGGACCTTCGTTCAGCTCCTCGTACTCGTCCATGGATCGCTGCAAGCTTTTTATACATTCCTTGGACGTTTCGTATATGCGGCTTTGCTTCTCGCCAGCTGGCTTAGATGCGAGATTAGCTACACCCTCAAGAGTCGCAATAACGTTGGAGTGGATGGAGCCAGGCCTGTCTTCGTATCTATGATGCAACCATGTGGTCAGCACCTAGAAACAAGTAGAGAAAAAAGTATGCGAAAGGAAAAAAAATCACCGAGCACTTTCATATTGACTCTCTATCAGGCGGAGCAAATCATCTGCTTTCCGTCGAATATCCCTCTTCGCCATGGACGAAGTCGAAGCTGCTGCTTTCGTCTTTTTATATGCCCCAGCAGTGTTCAACATATTGCTAAGACGAAATAAAATAAAAATAACGACTATTAGCCCAGCTTCTTGAATACGAAGCGATATTTGGCCTCACCTAGCTCCTGTTCGTCCGCTCTTCAAAGGCTGTCCATGTCCAACCTTGGGAGGCCGATCTTGGCGATTCTTTTGCGGCCTACGCGATGCCCGCGACGTCATCTTGGCTGCGGGCACAATGTCAAGAGCTGCGTCTTCTGGAACGAGACGTTAGCCACACGCCCAAACCCTGCATCGTCCTCAGCCTGTCATAAATTGACGCTCTCCTACCTTCCGACGACGACTTCCTCTTCCGCGCCCGTGTCGGCATTGTCGGCACGCTTAAAGGACTATTATACAGATTACTCGAAACGCTGTCGTTGGGTATCTCAGTCTGAAAACCAGGCAGGCAAGGGTTACGAGTAAATGAAATGCGTCTAAAACAGAAAAGAAAGGAAAAGAAAAGAAAAGAAACCATCCGACTGCGAGATTGAATCACAGAAAAAGTCCACCAGATACCCCATGTCGCGCCTTCCTCCCAACGAGCAGCACCCTGTCGATAAGCCACATGTCCCTCCTCCTCTCCCCTTTTAACGAACGCATTTGTGCCATTTGGTTAGGCGGTCAAAGAAGCTACAGTTCGCGCACGGCATGAGGGTTCTCACAAGTCTCCAAGTCATTGTGCAATGCCATCAATCGTCAATTTAGTAAAGTGTCAAAGATGATATAACATTCTCTCTCTCCCTCCCCCCCCCCCCCCCCCTCTCTCTCTCTCTCAAAAGAAAAAAAATTATCCCCCCCCCCCCCCCCCCCTTTTTCAAAAACGAGTACTAATGCAGTCCAAACTCTGTAAAATAAAAGTAAAACAGTAGTGGAACAATAAGAGTTTGTCGAGAGAGAGACAGAGAGACAGAGAGACAGAGAGATAGAGAGACAGCTAGAAAGCGAGAAAGCGATAAAAAAAATTGAAGGCATAAAAAAGAAAAAATAGCAAAAAAAAAAAATGTCGTACATGACATTGGCCATACCCAATCCGTTCCCTTTTTTTTTTTCTTGATTGTGTATTAGTTACAGCATGCATGCGTCAACTCGGGTCTCTCTGTCTATATTCTCAGCCAATGGAAGCGAAAGCAAAACCATACCCATTCTCCATTCTTTGATCTCGCATATCCAGTAGCCAAATCCGTAATCCGTACCAGAGTTATAGAGGGATAATATGTATATATATGTGTATGTATATAGCAAGAAGAAGAAGAAAAAGATGTTTTTGAAAAAGGTCAACGACAGTCGAGAGGGAGGCCTCGTATTGGAATGAGAGGATGGTGCGTCGCGCTCCCCCTTAGGACACAAAACACGGCTTCAGCCCTTGCAATGTACACATTGGCTGCCGCCGCCGCCGCCGCCGTGAGAAGATATAAAACTGATGAATAGGCATATTGGTAAAGAAGAGCCCGGGGAAAAAGAAAGAAAGAAATGAAATGAAATGAAAAAAAAAATATTTTGTCTTTCTTTTTGTTCTTTCATCATCGTCCAATATCCTTTCGAGAGTGTAGCAATCAGCGCGCAAAAAACGAGTGTTGTAGTCTAATCATGCTAAAAATTTCATTCAAGTCCTGCCGTCCTAGATTTAGTGAGTGTTGAGCGAGAGACCCTGGAAAGAAGCCGTCCACTCGTTGGGAGGTGAGATTGCGGCCACGCCCTGGGAGGGCGGACCAGGAGATGTCATGGTTTGAGAAGCAGGGAAACGTTGGCGGATGGATTGCAGATCGCCAGACTGTGGGAATCCGGAGCCCGCAAAGGTGTCGACACCCTGGTTGATGCCCAAGGTATACGAGCCACCGCCATTCATTCGCGCATTTCCAAAGGCACCGGCGGATCCGTAAGCATAATTGGAGGGCGGAAATCCCGTGGCCGAAGGGGCCTGCCTATCCGCAGGCAACTGGGGCTGGCCATAGCCGGACCGCAGTCCCCGAGGTTGCCCAGTGGTGGCGAAAACCTGTGACTGCTGCTCTTGTTGAGATACTTGATTCTGGCGACGTTCATTCGCATTTGTGCCGCGGCCAACGCCAACGGCGCCAGGTCCCACTCCGCTCGGTGCCTGGATTCCCAGAGTAGGGCTGGCAAACGACGCCGGGTTGATGGCGGACATCCAGATGCGAGTCTTGTAGATCTTGAAGAGGTCGGTAACGAGCGAGTTAAAATTAATGTAGGAATCGGCAAAATAGTAAAACGTCAGTTTTTTCCAGTCCCTAAGACGGTCCAGGTCAGTCCACATGCTATCCATCCGGCCGCAATGGAGATTCTCTGTCGAAACTTACATCTGGAACTCGGCGTCAAGAATTTCCATGTTGAGGCCGTGCTCCTTGACCTTCTGCATACAAACCCTCTTCGCCTTGGCCTCTTGGCCTTCCTTATCCCGCAGGGAATGGATCTCGTGATTCTGAGCAAGACGCTTGATGAGCTTCGGGCGGAGCTCACCAGCGCTTGGCTCTTGCATGTGGTGCTGATTCGGCGGGCCCATTCCGCCAATCGCGCTGCCCTGGAGGCCGTTGGACGAAGCCAAGAGGCCGGCGCCCGAACCTTCCTGCGCGGCGGCTGCGTTTTGGGAATACATCATCAGCCACTTGTACTGCTCCTCCGCGTAATGCTCCTTGAGCTCTTTGGCGGTCTGCCAATCGACGTTGTCGCGCGCGACGGTTCCCAGGTCGGTGCCCCGATCGGCCTCTACAATGACCAAGTCACCGGGCTTGACGGTGAGCCCGGTCCCTTCTTGGATGTAGAACACGTCTGCCCTGGCGCACTTGAATAGGACGACGTGTAAAAGCTGATTGTGCCTCGGCTGACCCACGCTGTACACGTTGCGATGAGGCGACGGCGGCCGGTTAGAAAACTGGCTGTGCATCCCAAACTGGGACATGTAAGGATTGCCAAATGCCGAAGGTATAGAGCTCGCCATGCCGCCACCCCCGGGAAAGAAGCCAGCTGTAACGGCAAGTGTCAGCGCCGTTGTACCTCATCACCACCGATCTAGATAGAAACTCGAAGACTTACCGTTGCCCGCCCCTCCAAAGGCTGCGCTGTCCGAATAGCCCGACGGGTAGCCCTGGTTCATCTGATTCTCGGGATTGGGAGCCTCCAAGGTGGCAGCGGAGTCGGCGATCGAGCTGATGGATCCCTGCCGCGTGGGCATGTTGGCAAAGGAGTGGCGTCTACTCTGAGAAAGGTCGTTTGCGAAGAAGCTTGGGGAGCTGGACCAAAGAGCCTTCTTCAGGTTGGGAACTTCCTTCCGTCCATCAAAGCCCAGAGGATTGCGATACGGGCCTGCTGTGCCAAACTCGCTCATTCTTCTGTCGGTGGCTCGCCTGGACATGCCTTCGCCGTCGTTTGTTTCGTCGAGCTCATCGATGGCATAGTCGGCTTCCTCGGGAACGTACTCTCGAAGAGGGTATCCGTTGCCATGGTAAGACCCAGGGGCGCCTCGTTGCCGAATCCTCGTGCCGTACTGCTGCTGCCTAAGCATTGCATTCTCTCGCGCAAGCATCTCAATGGTTTTATCGGCGCTCTGGTGGAACGAGCCTTGGAGCGATTCCGAGGAGTTTTCGTCGTCGTCGTCTTCCACCTCTTTGACTTTCCCGAGCATGGTTCCGTCGCTCGACATCTCGCTCAGCATGCTAGGCCGCGAAGGCCGGTGTTGGAGGGCAGGATAGCGAGCCCGGCCAATGACGGTGGAGGAGCTCATGCCGGACCCCTGCGACATTTCAGGATCCAGCTGGCCGGCGGAGTACGATTGAGAGCGATAGGTTTTCGGCGTAGGGTGAAGAGGAATGGGGAAAGGAATCTGCGAGTTGGTGCCCGGCTCGCGAGAGGCGGCAGAAGTCGGCGTTAGGCCAGAAGAATCCGGGCCAAAGAACGAGTTGCTTCCGGCCCCCGGGGGGACCGTCGAGGTGGGGGAGGGGAGGACTTCACTGAGTCTCGACGGCGGATCCTTGCGATCCGTATTCCAGATGCCGGTCCCCCATGAGAAGTTTGACCCTGGTGCGCGGCCCATTATTGAGGAGGTGGAATGGGATCCCCAGGCCCCCGCTCCAGTCTCGATGGATGGGGTGCTGGGGTGCGACGTGGTGGGAGACATCGAGTTGCTTGCAAAGGATCCCTTGCGAGGTCGGCTGAGAGGCGCAGACGTGTCGTTCAGCCAGGAGGCCCGGCGGACAGGCTTCACAGGCTGCGCAAGAGATTGAGACGTCTCGTGACGATGATCGCCCTCGTCTTCCGAGCTTGCTAGCGCTTCAGAGTCTGGGGTGGATGTCCTGGCATTCACCTTCTCTAGCAGCAGAGACTGGTTGGATGGCGCCTGAGTCAACCTCGACGACGATCCGTTCTTGGCCGAGCTTGAACTCATGATCGGTCGGACAAGGCAAAAAACTAATCGATTCTAGGAGTAGTTTTGCGGGGTTGGGATTATACTCTCTCTCTCTCTCTCTCTCTCTCTCTCTTTCTCCCTCTGTCTCTCCCTCTCTCTCTCTTTATCTCTCTCTTCTTCTTTTTTTCTTCTTTTTTTTAAAAAAAAATTTTTTTGGGGGGGGAGGGTTAATTCTTCCCAAGAGGTAGAGAATTCAAGAAATCGATGCTAACGGGAGGTAATCGAATGGTCGAACGGCAAGGTAGAGCCCGAAAGGACCAACAGGTCAGGCGGAAGAATTCAGCACGTGAGGCCACTCGGGCGGGAAGTGCCAACAGACGGAATGTAGGGTCCGAGGGTTGGGGGGGGGTGCGAAGGACGTATGGCTTGGAAGATGGATAGCTCTTAAAGGAGAATAAATTCGAAGAAAGAAAGAAAGAAAGAAAACCTACTTTATTGTTAGCGTATCAATCACCCCAAAACACAATAAGCCCAATCCATGCAGGTATGGCGAGATGTCTCGAACGACCACAGCACCGAACCTCGGCGCATGATGTAATTCGGGCAACCAGCAGATGCGGAAACAGATGCGCAGAAACAGATGCGCATGACGGCACTATTCGCCTCAGCGACGTCTCCGATCTGAGCGAGGAGGCCTTTGCAGCCGTTTAGGTTGCCGCAGGTGCGCAGTGTTCCCCGCCCCGGGGGGGGGTGGTGGTGGTGGAGGCGTCGTAAGGCGTCGAGACTTTGTTCGAGGCCAGCCAAGCTGAGGCTCAAGGAACGTTCCACTTACCAGTTCACAAAATGTCAGGTACGGTCTATGTGGGGAATCAAATGGAAACGAAGATCTAAACGGTGGAAACAATAGATGGCCAGAGCGAGAGCGAACTAGATTGACGGACGCGACAGGCTGGTGAAGGTTTTTTTTTTTTTTCTGTTGGTTGTTGTTGGAGGCGGCGAACGATTCCGTGCGTCGGTGGTCTCGCAGCAGTAACGGTGGTGATGGTGGTGGTGGTGGTGATTGGGTGCCGCAGTGACGTTGGGCGGTTCGATTGATTAAGAGTGTAAGAGAGGAAGCGGGAAGAGAGGGACGATATCCGAGGGTATAACAATGTTCTAAGCCGGCGCGTCTAAACCAGAACCCGAAAAGAGAGAGAGCGAGACGAGGAGACGAGAGGAGACGAGAGAGGCAGGAATTTGGGCTGTAAGGAGAGGATGGAAGCAGGCGGCGAGACGTGCTCCGTACTCATCCGCAGCCGCTGGACAATGGCGAGCGACGACCGCAGACGGAAGGGGGAGAGGCAATGGTGTTGCTAGAGCTGGAGAAGCACCTTGTGCCAGTCGAGGCCCATGATTCTCCTGTTGGAGGCCCCGGGACTCGCCAATCCAAGCGCAGCGAAGGCTGACAACGCAGGACGCCAGCGCAAAGCTGTAGCAGCTTTAGCCACAGCGAGCAAGAGGGACGGGCGGATGGGATGCTCGGTAGAGTCGCCGGCGGTGATGGCGGAGCTGGGCGCTGGCCACCAAGTGCTGCTCGGGCGTTGCAGAGGCGATACAAAGGGAGGGGGAGGGGGGGGGATCAGGGCGAGAAATAGGAATCCGGCAAAGAGAAAAAAAGAAGAAGAAGAAGAAAAGAAGAAGAAAAAGGCCCAAGGGTTTCGAAGTCACTTTTGAGGGCGTCGCGGGTCGTGAGGGCAGGTGGGGGTTGAGAAGAAGGTCGACAAATTCGCGACAAGAGGCCGGCGCAAGGTTGTCGAACGTTTTCAAAAGGTGGAGAGAAGAGTTTCCCCAGGGCAAGTAGGTAAGTGGCGTGGGCGAGGGCGGACGGCGTTATAACTTTATGGGGGTCCGGAGTACCCCGAAGTACCTTTGGAACAGTGGGCTTTGGCGTCTGGAGGGTCCGGGCCAGCGCTCGACGCTGCTGCAGAGCGTCTGCAGAAGGGAGGGGGGGGGGGAGGTTTTGGGCGCTGGGAGAAGGGGGAGGGGGGGGGGGGGGGCCTGGGCGCCGCCAAACGCACGGGGCAGAGAAGCGCTGGAAGAGTACGAACTGCCAGGTACCGCCGCATCTTGCTGCACAGGGGACTGCGGCAGATGCAAGGAGCAAGAGATTGATGCATGTACAGCCTGCTAGGGTGGCTCTTCTGTAGCGGTATTATGTAGGTACTTGGCACGGTAGCCAGGAATCCTCAACAACCCCCGTGTTTGGGACCAGAGCAGGAACATGGACGGCAATGTCGAGGTTGATGCCGGTGTCTCTCGGCTGCCGTCTTCTGCAGTGCGTCTTGTTGTATGAAGCTGTTTGTTAGACGAAGTATTTTGAGAGGGGGGGTTCGCTTGAGCAGTACTACCCCTTGCCTTGCCTACTACTACCTTGCCTTACCTATTACCTGTACCTTACCTAGTAGTAGTATAGTAGCTACTGGGCCTCGGTAGTTACCTAGGGACCTCTAAAACAGCTGCTACAAATGTATACTCGACGAGTACGAAAAACAATGTGCCCCAAGAAGCAGGTTTTTAATTAAAAAGAAAAAAGGAAAAAAAAATCGAGGGCCTACGGGGTACCTTGCCGTACGGTGTGAACTAAGAACGAAATACCGGACTAGGCGATCCGGATAGGCTGGCCGTGTGGAGGTGTCCAAGAGAGGGGAAAAGCACAAGCCCGTCTCGCAGTATGGAGAAGCTTGACGAAGCACCCATGATGGCGTCCGCAGAGGCTTGGAAAGAGGAGCAAAGCTGGGGGCGCCGCAAATACGCTTTTTTCTGTATTTCTCGCCGTTCGTCTTCGGTCCCCCCCCCCCCCCTTCTTCGTTGTTAGAGCAGAGGATCAGTAGCGCTAATACGGAGGGCGAACCAACAGGCTAAAGGGGGGGGTGGGATGGATGGATGGATGTGTGGTGGATTCATCATGGGTTGGAAGGGCTCCTCTGGCACAGGGCGGACACGCGCGCGCAGCTTTTTGTCGGATGATGGTGGAGGTGGTGGTGCCAGCAGGCGAGATCAAATTGGGGGAGCGGCAGAAGCTGGCATGGAGCCATCCGGGCCAAGCAGACCATCTCGCGGGATGGCTGAAGAACAGCTTTGGAAAAGGCCCCCCCAATCAATGGCAAACTTTTGCTTGGCCGGCGGTGCTCAAATGTTTCCTTTTTTTTTTCTCACAGCCGCGGCTCACGCTGCCCGAATGCAGGTCGCAGCAAAGCCGGGACCAGCCAAGGAGTCGCTCGAGATGACGATGGGGCCCAGGGCAAAGTCGATGTGGGCTTGGGCCAGGTGGCGGCCCGAGGTGGCCGTGGAACCGGGCCTGCGTAAAAGAGGCCGGAAGCATTGGAACTGGGAGAAGGAGGAGCAGTTGCGCCTTATTATGTAGACATTAGTTTGCATCTCGCGGTGAGAAGGAGATTTGAGCGGCGGGATGTCGTGCATGTGGCGTGATATGAGAGGGAGAGGGAGATGCCAGACAGGACGGGAGATGTCGTCAAATGCCGGGCAACGCGTCGCAAGTACCTTAGGGAGTTAGTACCTGCTATAGGCAGTTACCTTGGTAGGTGCCAGGTACTAAGGTGTTGGGTAGCACCACAGCGGTACCATCAAGTACCGCGAAAGGCGAGCTCGAGATGCCATCCCAGGCCTGGCGCTGATATCATTTCCCGGAGCCGCTACATGCAAAGAGAAGCTTGCCCTGGTCCCATCCAATTCAGCAACGTCGAATTTTTTTTTTTTTTCTTCTCCCGTCTCCGACCCTCGAAATTTCCTAGTCCCCCATGCGGACAGCGGCACCTGTACCTGCTACATGTCGCTTCGGCTCTCAGCGCTGCGTGGGGCACTCCGTACCTTGGGTACCCTCCGTACTACCTGGCAGGTACCTATGTAGGTACTCCCATGCCAATACGTATTGCGCAAGTCAGCAAAAATCTTGCCCTTCTCCCCTGGGCTCTCTGGTTTGAGATACAGGTACGGAGTGGGAGTCGCCGCGCATCGGATGTCAGTTCGATTGGCCCATGCCATGGGCACGGGACCAGGCTCATACGGAGAGCCGAGTCGCAAGATCGAACATTGAGCCAGCCATTGCGCCTATGGATTCATTGAACAAGACAAGGCGTTGTTGGGCAAGGTCCCCAATTTGCAACGCCACTCCATGGTTGCTGGAAGTACTCACTACCTAGTACCTACTAATACGAGTACAGGTAATTACTAAGGTACCAAGGTACTAGCGGAGCACTGCAGTACGGCAAGGGGGTCCAGAAATACAGGTACCATAAGGTGAGTCTACTAAAACACTTGTTGTGTGTAGAAGGTTTTTTTTTTTTTTTTTTTTTTTTTTTTTTTTTAGTCCATACCACGACACAACGACAAGTACTACTGCTGCTTGTGGAAAATGATCGATCCTAGTTCGCATCGTTCGATGCCGCCCGGCATCCCCGAACTGGCTGATGGAGGACGAGCAAGTTCGCATTTAGGTGACCTGAAGCTGCCCGCTATAGGCCCTTTTCCCATGCGTCGAGGTTACCTCCAGTAAGGCACCTTACCTTAGGTACCTCTAGCAGCGCCTAGTACCGGTACCTAGTACCTATTTTAGTGGTGGTTCCGATTACTGCTTGATCCATCTCGCCCCCCCCAGGAACGCAGCTACCCAAGGTGCCTTAGGTACTGTACATGCTAGGTACCTTAGTACCTGTAGTTTCCCTCGTAGGTACCGGGGGGTTGGCCAAGAGAACAAGGTAGTTGTAGCAATTTGCTGCGTTTTTATGGAGTCCCCTTGTTTTTGCCCCCTTTGACGACAGATGAAAAAAAGATGGGCTCCCCGGTACAAGGTATCCTCTGTACCCCGTACTACTACTACCTTAGTACCTACCTGTGCCAGGTACCTAAAGGTAGGTAAGCTGATTGAACGGAATTTTGATCAAAAACTGCTTCCATACGACAAAAAAATTTGAAAAAGAAAAAGCAAAAAAAAAAAAAAAAAAAAAAAAAAAAAGAGGGTAATACAATCAAGGAACTTTGCTGTCTTGTCGGCTTATACGGTACAAGCAAGAAGTATATCTATGCCTTGGTACTACCTAGTACTAAGGTAAGGTACAGTAGCTCCCCATCTCCAACAGGACCTTAACATCCTCTATTAGCCCCCCGTATGGCCTCGCTTTTACATCCAAGGCCAAAAGCCGAAAGCGAACCGGCACGCATTTGCACGCATCTGTACGGAACGTGTTTTTTTTTTTTTTCGTTTTTTTTTTTTTTTTTCATCTCGACTTGCTTCCTATAAACGCCATTGACTCACGACGACGTACATGCAGACTGCACTCTGCTCTTGCATGCAGCTCTGACCATCTTCAGGCCTCTGCATTGTGCCACTCCCCGCTTAGCCACACTACCTTTAGCAGTCACCTAGCAGAGCATGGCACATGCAACCCATTGATGAGAAGGGAACTAACTGCTCTTGATCTTGGGGCCCTGATATCCTTCCTTCCTGGTCGTTCCTTTCTCTCTCCCCCCCCCTCTCTCTCTCTCTCTCTCTCTCTCATTCTCTCTCTTTTTCTCGAAAATAAGTTTGCATACCACAGACGCCCTTGTAGAAATGAAGCAAGGCGCATTGGTGTCAACTCTACTTACTACCTACCTAGTAGTAGTACCTTACCCTTGGCGCTACGAGCTAGCATCTGCCAATCGTGACCGCATGGAGCCATCCCCCCTCCCAACTCAAGGTACCTACTACCTACCTAGTACCTTGCACGTACACACCAACATTGCCCGTGTCTGTGCGCATCGTTGCCGCCTTCCTCTGTGGCAGGCAAGCTTGCTGGAGGCCCAAAAAAGAAAAAATAAAAATAAAAATGAAATGAAATGAAATAAAATAAAAAAAACTGGTGGACTGGTCCGGCCCCTTCCAGCGACCTGCATTAGCGGGAATGGCAGAGAGAGTACCTGCAAGTACATACACACATCCGTGCCTGCGTGTCTCGGGGTCTTGCAGAGAGGCGACGCTGGCAATCCCGCTTTCCCTCTGGAAGGGGGGCGGGGGGGAAACTTTGGGAGGTGCGGCTGGAAAACGGTGCCCCTACAAAAGAAACAAGAAAACCAATGAATCCATGGACGATCATCGTGCAACCTAACGAGACGCCATCAGGACTTGCGCAACGCGGCTACGGTTAGGACGAAAAAGAAAACAAAGAAAAAGAAAAAGGAAAAGAAAAAAAAAAACACCACAATTGGGCCGCCCCCAGTAAGCCTCGCCCTCGCCACCTTAGCTCAGCAGCCACCGTTCAATCAAGAAACGAAGGTTTTTTTTTTTTTTTTTTTTTTTTTTTTTGCGAGTTGCATTTGGGGTGGGAGCGAGAAACAGCACGTTTTTGGAGCAACAAACTTGTTGGAATTGACCGCTACCGGTTGCGGACACAAGCCCTCAAGAACGGGGCCCCTGGACCTTTGCAGGCATTTTGCAGGCGGCGGCGTTGCGTTGCGCCGCATGCAGAGGGGGAGAGAGAGAGAGAGGAGAGGAGAGGCGAGGAGAGACGAGACGAGGAGGAGAGAGAGGCCGCCGCGGTGATGGAAACCCCCCGGCTTTGGGCCAAAAAAAAAAAAAAAAAAACCATCGAATCGAGGGATCGCCACCCCGCAAATCACTCGGTTCCAGAACCCCGCCCTCGAGTCCTCCCAATTGAAGTCACCTGGTCTGCTCCAACTGCCTCCGGCTCGCACTTGGGGCGGCACAGTCTTTGTCGCATCGAGATTGGGGACAAGGCCCGCGTCCTAGATAGCTAGATAGAAGCCTTGTCACCCCGAGGTATGTATGTACCGCTCGACACCATCCCAAAGCCCCCCCCCCCTCTCCAAGCCATTCCATAGGCCAGTCGCGAGCCGGTGAGAGCTGCAAAGAGGCCAAGGCACCCAAGTCCCAAGTACGGGCAGCTGAAGCTAGCATCACGCGACGCCTTTGCTGCAGCAGATGGAGCTTCTTGCA
The DNA here is from genome assembly GCA_020631695.1 of Trichoderma cornu-damae. Classification (NCBI taxonomy): domain Eukaryota; kingdom Fungi; phylum Ascomycota; class Sordariomycetes; order Hypocreales; family Hypocreaceae; genus Trichoderma; species Trichoderma cornu-damae. Next base: position 4,697,774 of record CM036089.1, read on the forward strand.
GCAAACCATCGCGTTTGCGACTTATCGAAATACCCGAATGCTACCTACGGAGCTCCCATCCGCAAAGCTGCAGCATCACGGCTCGCAATCACTAGGCACAGAGGCTGCAGCCCCCATTCAATTGACGAGCATATTCGGCAGCCTGACGCCCACCACGCTTCGGCCCACGGCTCCAAAGAAAAGAGAAAAGAGAGAGAGAGAGAGAGTAATGGGGAAAAAAAAGGGGGAGGACCTCGAGAGGGATAAGCATGCGCCGCTGGGGGGCACGCGGGCTTGCCTGGGCAATGCCCACGCGGCAATGACATTTCCGTTCTGAACGCAACTTCAATGGGTCGTCATGGTCATGTAGTGATTAGGTGGCGTCTTGGAACTTGGTTGCCCCCCCGCGCCCATGCACTGTGCCATCAAGTCGTCGAGGCCATTCGAACCTTGGAGACAAGGCACTAGTACCTAGTAGAGAGAAGAGAGACCTCTTGTCACAGCCGGCCTGCTCAGAGAATCCAAGAACCCAAAGCGAAGCGAGGCTAACGCTGCCGACTTGGAGCTTATTCACTAGCACGGCATTGTAGCCCTACGGGCTTGTCGCTACGGCCCCAAGCCAAGAGGATGTGGCTGCTGGCCACGGACCTCGGAGCGAACAATCTTGAGGCGGGAATGACAAGCAACATCAGGCAATCAACGGCGCCGGTGGCACCCAATACGTTTCGAAACAATCCCAACGCCACGGTATAGCCTTTTTTTGGGGGGGTTCTAAATTTTTTAGATTCTTTTTAAAAAAAAAATCAACAGAGTACAAGTCTTGCCACTGGGCCGTAAGCCAGAAGAGGCGTGGCAGTTGGTCGTCCTTGGAGCAAATGGGCAACAAAAGAGTTCGCAATGGGCTTGGATAATTCGTGGTCTACGTTACGAATCTCAGCGAAACGAAAATTCCAAATAGAAACCCAAGTCTTGATGCCGACCGACCAATCACCAATTGTCTCCCAAGGTGAAGAGAGCTATATAGTACTCCGTACCTCATGCAGCAACGAAAAAGTACTATAGCAGGGCGATCAAGGCGAGCAAAACTTTGGTTCCCTCTCCGCCACAATCCGGAGAAGTACAGGGATGCAGCAGCACATGTTCAATAGCGCCTCCTCCAGAAAAAAAAAGGGGGGGGGGGGAGAGCCTGAAGAGAAGATGGCTCATTTGCAGAAGCTTCCCATCCGCCCCCAAACAGGATGCAACGCTGTCGGTATGACGCAATTGCGCCAATGACGTTGCTTGTTTTTGCTCACTGACTTGCATTATTAGGGTGCACGGCCATGATGGCAGTACGTATAGTAAGAGTAAGTACTACTAAGGTATTTGGGCTTTTTTTTTTTTTTTTTTTTTTTTTCTCTCTGGATAAACTTGTTCTTACGCCAGGATGTCCCTTGTAGAGGTACCTAGTAGTGGTACTGCCAATGCTATCTGAGTAACACTAACCTATCTGGTACTACCTAGGTACCTTAAGTAGGAACTTGTAAGCTGCCCTTGATTGTCGTGTACCTCTTAGTAGTGGCGTCCGAAGGCATGTTAGGTACTTTGTAACAGTACCTAGGTACTTGGTACCATGGAGAAAGAAAAAAAAAAAAAAAAAAAGTTCTGGTCTGGCGGGGCGCTACTTTTCAACACCACACCTCTCTCTCACCTTGCAGAATCGCAACACGCGCCTGCCATTAAAACACAAACACCCTAATTGCCTCTTGCGATGAACCTGTCCATGCAAGCAATGGCGTCAGAGGCGATCAACGGCCAGGCTGGCAAGAGCTCTACTTCTCCTGCTCCCTCAGCAGACGAGGCTGTCGCCGCCGGGCTGCCCAGTGCTCGGGCTGTTGGCGAGGGCAGCTCTCATGCCCAGCAGGCGCACGTGTCAGATGCGAGTGCGGAAGCAAGCCAGCAGCAGCAGCAGCAGCAGCAGCGAAGCAGCGACAACGGCGGGGGCAACGGAGACGGTGATGGTGGGATGGCAGCGTCGCAGGCGACGACGGCGCGACAGAAAGCAAACACAGTCCTGTGCGGCATCTGCGAAAGCAATCCCGGCAAATACAAATGCTCGCGATGCCGTCTTCCTTAGTAGGTTTTTTTTTTTTGTTTATTTTTTTTTTACCCTCGTCTTCTCCTCACACGCCTCTGCCACTATTTAGTTTTGGCAAGAAAAAAAAATAGAGAGAGCGAGAGAGAGGGGGGGGGGGAGAGAGAGAGAGAGAGAGAGAGAGAAACGGAGATAAAAGGAATTCAGAAGGGAAAGAAGCAAGAAAAGAAGCAAGAATCTGACATTCTCACAGCTGCTCCGTCAAATGCAGCAAAACCCACCAACGAAACCACCCGCCGGATGCCCCCAAGCCGACAAGCCAGGCGCCGAACGAGCCAAACGCAAGCGCGCCTCCCCCTCCTCCTCCTGCTCTTCCCCCTCCGCTCGGCCGCATCGACCCAGCAAATCCCTTCAGCGCCCTCGCCACCTCGGACAAGCTCCAGCTCCTCTTCCAAAAGTACCCCAACCTCCCGAACCAGCTCCTCGAGATCCACGCCGCGACGCAGCCGCCGTCAGAGGCGCCCGATGCCGCCGCAAGGGCCAAGGCCATACCCGCGTCCCTCATGAAGGGCCTTGCGGCAAAGAATCCCGGCAGAGCCACATGGAACCACGACGTTGGCATCAGAAACGGAAAGGCGGCGCTGCGCAGGGCGAGGAAAGCCAACGGCGAAGATGGCGAGGCCATTCGAGAGTACACCGAGCTGATACTGCACATCATGGACGAGACGGGCGACAAGGGCAATGCCGCCGCGTACGTGCAGCGGCAGGTTGCCGAGCAAGACACCGCCCTCATCGAGCGTCTACTGGCCGAAGACCGGCGCAACGAATAAAAAGCTACATGGACAGAGAGAGGCAACGAACAGCCGGAATGAGGGGAAGGAGAGAGAGAGAGAGAGAAAAACTCAAAGCGAGCACTGGCTTGAGCGGCCTGGACGACTTTTGGATGACTCTTGGGTATATCAACATTCATTCGATAAAAATTTCCTTTGCAGCATATGCCGACGACTCGCTTTCCCTCGCTTTCCCTCCCTCATCCTCCACCATCCTATAGCTCGTCACCTCTACATCACCGAGCGCATGTAATCCCCCTCCCCCTTTCTTCTCTCTCTCTCTCTTTCTTTCTTTCTTTTTTTTTCTTTTTTTCTTTCATTCTTTCTTTCTTTCTTTCTTTTTTTCCTTTTTTTTCTTTTTTTTTCTTTCTTTCTTTCTTTCTTTTTTTCTTTCTCGTATTAGCATTATATCATCATCCCCCCAGTCATAAAATCATGCAGTTAGATCCAAGGTATGTTATTTGTGTCTCCATTCGTCTGAGCTCCCTTGCCTCGGGCGAGCTCGAGCCTGCGTTTGCGCGCATCTGACTAACGCTTGAATCGTGCAAATAGCCCTCCTGTCTTTGTAGGGGATTTGGGCGATTCGACGGGCGGCTCCTTGTCCTTCTCCTCCGTTGGCGAGGGGAGTTTCTCGCCTTTCTTGCTGAAGGACCCGAATTTCGTTCGCAAGGCCCACCTCGAGTCAGCCTTGCGCAAAACATTGTGACCAGCCGTGTCATTTTGCGGCTGTGCTTGCTGTTGCTGTTGCTGTTGCTGTGGTTGATGCGATTGCTGCGATTGTTGCGATTGTTGTTGTTGTTGTTGGTGTTGGTGTCCGTGTTGCTGCTGCTTGTGTTGATGCAAGAGGGCAGCTTCGTCGCTCTGGGTCCAATCCACGCGGTGCTCGTCGGGGTTGAATGGCAAGATGTCGGGGTGGTTGGCAGCAGATTGGTGGTGCTCTGCGCAAGATAGGGACCGCTCAATGGTTTCGAAATCTGCCGGCGCCATCATGCCAAGGACAGCTCCGACGCTCCTCCTCCGCATTTCTTTGCTCGGTTCGTCGACGAGGTCTAAGCCTTTGGATCTGAGGTACTCTTGGAAGGTATGAGGCGCGGCGGATGCCAGCTTCTCGTCGACCTCGGCCGTAGCGGCGAGCGTGTGGGAGTGCTGAAACTGGTTCCGCTCATACTGCCTCTCTCTCATGCTCTGCACCCTCCTGAGTGCCTTGTTCTGCTCGGACGGCGCCAGGTCCGGCGCCAGCCCCGCCGCCGCCGCGTTGGGGCCTTGCATGTGAAACTTCATGGCCTGCCTGGACAACTTGTGCATGAGGTGCTTCTCCAGCACCGTCTCGGCGGTGGTGGTCCGGGCAAACTGCGAGGCGGCAACCTGCGGGACGTGGCGATAGCTTGACGGCGGAGTATCCCCCGAGTTTCTGTCGCTAGATGACGTGGTAGAATTCTTCATGCCGGCCTTGTGGGTCTTGTCCGCCTTGGCCGGAAACTCGCTCGAGCGCCGAGACGCATCCCCGACGAGTGATTTCGACGCCGTTATTTCCTTCTTCTGTATGTACGTAGACGGAGCGGTCGGTCCCAGGGGGATCCCGCGCTGGCCAGGATGCAAAACGCTCGCATTTCGTGCCACGGCGGCGGCGTTTGCCTGCCGCTGGGCCTCGACCGCCGCCCTGGCCCGCTTCTTCCTCTCCGCGTTGGCCTTTTGCTCGGCCAGCACGACGTGTAGCCTCCTTGTCAAGTCATCGGGGTCAAACGGCGTGGGGCGCTGCGGCTGCGGCTTCGGCTTTTGGCCGTGATGGCGCGAAGAGGCCTTTGTCGAGGCCCTGCACGGCAAAGGCTGGCGAGCAGCCGCCTGCGCATCATGCACGTAGTGCGTCTCGTAGAACATGGCCAAAGGCGCGTCGGCTTTTTGGTGTAAATGCCGTCCTTTCCTTTCCCGTGGGGACGTGGGGACGTTGAGGGCAGTTGGAGCAGCAGGGGGGGCTATTGCTTGTTCTCTACACGCAGTTGCCGGAGCCGCATTGAAGAGAGCAAAGGCCGGCAACGAAAGCTCGTGGCAAAAAGAATAATGGTATGGCGAATCTCTCCAGTGGAGAGCTTACTTGCAAGCCAGGGATGGTATGAGAGCAATCCTCAAGAGACCAGGTTCTGGAATGCAGGGAGAAGAAGAAGAAGAAGAAAGAAGAGGGAGAAGAAGAAGAGGGAGAAGAGGGAGAAGAAGAGGGAGAGGGGGAGAGAGAGAGAAACACAGGTTCGGAGAGTGAACAGCAGAAAGGGAGCGAGAAAGCAAAGCAGGCCTTGGGGGAGAGGAGAGGAGTGGAATGGCGGATAATGTGAGTGCTAATTATAAATGCCGAGCCTGTGTGTGCGTGTGTGTGTTATGGTAGCAACGGGGTCCAAAAATGGAAACCTCACATACTCCGTACATGACATGCCCCCCTACGTACGAGAGTACCTTGTGTATATAGTAGAAACCGTCCATACATCCGCGCGCGCCTTTGACTGAGACAGACGCAGATTCGTTCTCTCCCTCACACCCCCCACCCTTTGGGAAAGTCGTGCAGCCGATGAGGCGGCTGTGGAGGGCGATGGGGAGGTTGTGCAGGTTGTGCAGGTCTGGGCGAGCAACACCAAAAGCAGAAGAAACACGAAAGGGTGGTGCTGAGAGCCAATTAATATTTGGAGTTGGTTTAATTAATGTTTTTATTTTTTTTTAAAAAAAAATAATTTTTTTGAAACGAAAAAGAATAAGAAAAAGAATGGGAAGAAGAAAGAAAAAGAAAGAAAAGAAAAGAAGAAGAAAAGGAGGGTCGTGTGGCTTAAGAGAGCGGTTGGTTTTTAACCCTTTTTTTTTTTTTTTTTTTTTTTTTTTTTTTTTGCAATTCTTTATTAGAAAGCAAACCGGCCCTGGTTTGTTTTTGTTTTAAACCGTCTTGGATGAAGCGCTCCGTCTCGCCACCAAAAAAAAAAAAAAAGGCACGCGATCACGAGGCTTTTCAACCGAGGGCTCCCTTGGTATTGAAAAAAAAAAAAAAAACTTCCCCAGGGCCTTTTTTCCCCCACTTTTTCCGTCCGCCCGCATTTATCAAAGGCGGGGGGTTCCATAATAATAATAAATAAATATAAAAAAAAAAAAAAAAAAAGGGCAAAAAAGGCAAAAAGCAGAAGAGAAAAAGAAGATAGAGAGAGCGAGAGAGAGAGAGAGAGAGAGAGAAATGGGGGGGGGGGGGGCTGAAACGGCGCCATCTTAGCGCGCTAATGCCAGACGAGTGAATTTTGCGGAGGTGGCTTGCGGTCACTTGACGGCGCAGGGACCTTTTTTTTTTTTTTTCTTATATACATATATAGTACTGTTGGAAAGAAGCACAATAAAGTGGGGCGGTAGCAAGACCGCATTACTAAGCATTAATACAATAGGTCAGGTGCTTAAGGGCGCAGCCCTACAATATACTAAATACTTATATAAATAATAAGCTATAATATATATTTCCTTTATTCTAATTAAAGCATTTTATATACTCTTAAATTGCTTTATTAACTTAATGTATATTTTAATAATTATAAGCCTAGGTAGTTAAGCATTGCATTAATAACTTTTATTATATAGAGAGTTAATAATAATAACTAAGATAGATATTTATAAAGACTTTAAACTAAATGTCAGGCATGCCTGATAGATAGAGTGGGTCTCGGGCCCATATAGTATAGCAGACTATACATTAAGGAACGCATATATTATTATATATAAATAATAATAATTAGTTAGTAAAGGAGATAGAAGAATTAAGCTTATTCCAATCTTAAGTTTAGTACTTAATAGTTAGTAGTAATTATATATTAAGGTTATAATAACCTAATATTAATTCTTTTAGTCTGCTAGATTATATTAATCTATTAAGTCTATCTAAAACTATCTACTTATTTATTAATTTCCTTTATCTTTATAAAAGCTATTATTACTAGTTAATAATCTTAACCTAAATAAGTAGATTAACTTAATAAATATATTTATTTACTTAAACCAGCTATTATAATACTACCTAGCTTACCTTAGCTAACTTAACTATACTAAATATAATACTCTTATTATTATTAATATATTTACTATACTCTTATTTAGTTAAATAAGTAGATAGGTAGATATTCTGCAAGGTATTTAAAAAGTTACTTTAAAGCTAGTAATAATAATTATTATTAAAGGGTTTTCTTTACTAAGACTTTAGTATAAATAGTCTAGTTTAATAATTAAACTATTTAAGTATAATAAAGGCCCTCTAGCTATTAATAAATTAAGAGAATCTTAACTAAGAGAATCTTAACAACCTTATTAACCCTTTACTCCCTTTTATATTATTATATAGTATTATTAATAGCTAGTTATTATAGTAACTATCTTTATAATTAGTAAGAATAAATAATAAACTTAAATATAAATTTAAGATTAATGCACTTAAATATAAAGTACCCCCCTGTTTATTTAGTATAATATTATTTAAACTTAAATATAAAGCTAAGCCCCCTTGCCTATATATAAAAGTAATATTATTAATTATACTTTATATATTTAAGACTTTTAGTAAATATAATTATAATTCTTTTAGCTATATTATATCCCTTACCCCCCCTCCCTTTTTACTTTAATCTCTTACTATATATAGATTTATTAATATATAGATATACTAAAGGATTATATTAATTAAATATTTTAACCTTTATTTAAGATTAATAATTATTTAAATACACCTTGTTTTAATAACTTTACTACTTATAGTAAATATACTTAATTACCTTAATCTACTTTATTAAAGGGTGTAAACCTTATTACCTACTCTTAACCTTATACCCCCCCTCTTTTTTTATATACTAAAGATAATAAAAAACAATACTTAACAAGCACTAGGTCTATTTATAACCTTATTAAATAAATAATTTAATTAATTATTTAATTACTTAATATAGGTAGTATAACTAACTAATAATATACTTTAGTTATTTTAAGACTTATAAAAGCTAATTAAAATTAGTTTTTTTAACCTTAATATTATTAATAATTAAGTTAATAAAAATATAGTAGTTTAAAATAATATAGATTAATTTACTAAAGGCATTTATAAAAATACTATAAATTAAGATAGAATTAATAATATATATACTAACCTTCCCTAGCTCTTGTATAGTCTAGCCTTTTATTAATAAAAATCACTCTTATAATTAAAAAAAAAAGATATTATTAAAATATCTATTAATACTTAAATCCAGGCCCTTTAATAATAATTCTACCTTAATTAAATAAATACTATACAAGTATTAATATAATAATAATATATTAATGCTAATTATTAAAATAGTAAGGATATTTATCCTTAAGTAATAAAATTTTTTTATATTACTTAAGCAGCAGGCTTTATTACTTCTAGCCAGTAACTTATATAACTATATTTATATATTAATCTTAGTCTTTATAAATTAATCTTTAAACCTTATTTATTAATAATAAAAATCAAGTATTTTAAATATTTAAAAAAAAAGCAGCAAGCATGCTATATAGCCCTCTTTAATAATCTTATAGACAGACTACCTTTAAATACCTACATGCTTTATTAATAGTATTAATTAGCCTTTTTTATAGTATTTTATATTATTAATAACAATCTTAATATAGTATACTTTAAACAATACTATAATAATACTTAAGGTAACCCTTTATTTATTAATTAAAAATCCTTTAGCTATAATATAATTAGTAGCACTAAATAATTTTATCTTTATAAAGGCATGCCTACTAGTTAAAGCAATTTTTATAATAGTAACTAAAAATGCCCACTAGGTAAATAAAAATATAGCCAAGGTTATAATAATATTTATAGAGAAACTTTTTAATAATAAGGCAAATTCTAGAACAGGCAGCCTAAATAGAATAATCACTAGTAATTTTATTAATAGTTAAAATTTATAGGTAATGCTAATGCTGTTAATTAATTAAAGGATATATATATTAATATTAATAATAATAAAGCTTAAAAGGTTAAGGCTAATTTAAAAGTATAAAGTTATTAAGTTATTAAGGAGTTTAAAGACTTTAACTATAATAACCTTTATATAAATATAAATATAAACTATTCTTACTATATTTATTCCCTTTTTATAATGCTTAAATATAGATTAGATAAACCTGCTTAATTAATCCTGCCCTTTAAGCCCTATTAATAATAAAATATTATAAATAAACTACACTAGTATATATATTATAAATATAATTAATAATTTTTATTATAAAGGATACTTATAACTTATATTTTTTTTAATACTTATTAACCTTACTAGCAGTAATTAGATAAAACAGCCCTAGCCCCACCAGCCCCCTTTATACAACCCCCCTTACCTTTTAATAAAACTAGGTTATTAAGGCATAGCCTGACCTAGCTATTAATAACTTAACTAAATATATATATACTAAAGTTAATTTAAAATTTAACCTAGATAGTCTAACTATAATAACTATTATTAATATAGGTTGTTTTAATATAATTATTAATAAAGACTAGTTATACTGCTACTTAATTAATATAAAATACTTTACCCTTAATAAGCTTAATTATATAAATACTATTAATAGTCTTGTTATTATAATATAAAAAGCTTAGTTTAACTTTTATATAATAAGATATTAAAACAGCACTTTAGTATAAATGCACTTTTATACTAAGGCTTAGATTAAAAAATACCTTAAACTTAATATACTTATTAATAATAACTTTATATATTACTATAGCCTAGACTTAGTAATAATTAAAAATAGTCTATATATTAAGTTTATATATAGTATAATAATACCTATATATATTAATTAAAAAACTAACCTTATTAATAAAAGAGTTATTATTACTAAAACTATAGTAATCCTGCCTTATAGTTTAGCTTAAGTAAAGGTTTATTATAAAAGACTTAAAAAGTATAATCTTTATAATACTATATAGATATACTATTTTGTATTAAAGATTATAGGTATAATAGATTATATTTATATTATAAATACCTTAAGGGTAGACTATAAATATAGTTAGGTATTAGTAATTAATTTTGCTAATTCTTTACTTATACTTTACTAAAAGCAGAGAGTAAGCTCCTTAATTAACTATAATAATAATAGTTATTCTATAGTATTTAATATATAAGCTTAAATACTTTAAGAATATATAAATAGCTATTTAGCTATAGATATTGCATTAATAGAGTTAATAGAAATAGTAATATCTATAATAAATACTTAAGTTAATAATTAATAGCAATCTACTATAATAAATAACTATACTTCTTTAAAAAAACAAGGCATAATAAAAAAACTATTTAACTTAAAAAAACAAACCCTGCCTAGCAGTATCTATATCTTTAATAATAACCTTATAAAAGTAAATATAATATAGTATATTATAAAGAAGTATAATATCTAGCAAGACTAGGGCATTATCTTTATATTAAAAAAAAATAAAATAAAAATTAACCTTATTAATAACTAGTAATATTAAAAAATACTAACTTATACTTATCCTTTAGGTATAAAGAACTATAAGTTTCTTAATAAAACTATAAATATACTATATACCTAAGGCCAAGCTAGCTAGATAAAGCAGTTAATACTATTTAACTGCCTAGTCTTTATAGTTTAGTAAATAATTAATAATATTAAAAAGGGTTGTATAGTGGTTAACCTATAGCTATTAAATAAGATTATAATGCTTAATATATACCTTATTTTTTTATAAAAAGAGATTATTGCATTATTATAAAAAAAATAATATATTATAGTACTAGATACATTTATATTCTTTTACTAACTGCCTATTTACTCTTACTATAAAGATTATATAGTTTTAATTAATCTATATAGATTAAAAATATTATATATAGTTATTATAAAATATAAAAACTCACCCCCCTTTACTTAATAATTTATAGATTAAAAACTCTACCTATATTAAGATTTTATCTATACTTATATTAATAATATTATTATTTTTAATAATATATTTATAAATCACTATTGCTATTTAGAACAGGTCTTTATACTATTTTTATAACTCTACCTTACTATTTCTTTATTAAAATCTTTCTATACCTACCTATTAATTTAATTACTAGAGTTTAAGGTTAATGCCTTAAAATTAATAATAACCTAAGAATATATAGATAGCTTAGTAAAGATTTAAATATTAATAAACTTAACTAACTTAAAAATATACTTAAGAATAGCTACCTTTTTATATTAATTTATTTATTATTTCTAGTATAAGGCTGCTTTATTAAAGGCCTGCAAGATATAACTACTAGCTTAGCTATAGAAAGAGGGTTAGAAGATTAATAAGATAAATAAGAAAGCCTGTTATTTTAAGCTTTAAAAAGCAACTTTTAAGCTTACTATAATAAAGTAAGATATATTTACTATCCTGCAATAGTAGTTAATAACTTAGCTTTAGTTATATTATTATAATCTAGTATAGCTAACCTTTTTTAAATTAAATATTAATAGTAAAGGTATAAGATTATTTATTTTTTACTTAAAATATAATTAATAAATGCCTTTAATAGTACTATAATAATAAATATAGCTAGTAATATTTCTTAACTACTTATTAGCCTTAGCCAAGACTTAATATAAGCTTATTAAACTTAAAGTTACATGCCTTGTTTAAGTATACTATAAACTATAAACTATAATTTAATTATATTGCAAACCTATTAAAGTCTTAATAAACTATTAAACTATAAAAAGTATTATAAGCTATATTATAATAATAATATTTAACTTTATTAAAGCTAACTAATAGCTTATATTAATATTTATCTACTTAAGTTAATACTAATTAAAGGTTTATTATATCTTAAAGAAAATAAATTTAGTTTTAAATACCTTATCTTAACTTTCTATAATACTAGATCTAAATAAATCTAAACCAGCACCTAAGGTAAATAAATTAAATAATATTTAGTAGAATAATATTTATCTTATTACTATAATAGTTATTATTAATAATACTTTAAAATAAAAAATATAATAAGGTTATAAAAATAACAAGCACTTTAATATTATTATTAATATTTTAAATATTAATATTAAAAAACCAGTCTAGCCTTTAATAAAAAGTTATAATAAACCTATTAAAATACTATTCTTATATAAAGATAGCTTAATCTACTACTAAGATATTAATAATTACTAATTCCTTTATATTCTATAAAACTATATCTAGGACATTTTATAAATAGTATATAATAATTAATTTTATACCAGCCTATAAAAGACAATAACTGCCTTAAATAGTCTTAGTATACTATAATTTATAAAAACAATATAAAAATATATCTCCTACTGCCCTTAATATTTAATAAATTAAATAAATACTTAAAAACTAATAAAAGAACTTTAACCTATTTAAAGTAAAGCTTAGCTATACTATATAGTTACTATAGACTTTATTATTAGCCTTTTACTAAAAACTTTATATTCTTTTTAAAGACTGCTTAATTATAATTATAACTTTAATACTATAATAATAATAATATATAAATAGTTATATAAATCTATTTTAATACTAAGATTAATAAAATATATAGCTTAATAATAGGCAATTATATACCTTTATATACTATTACTATATAATTAAGGTATCTTTAAAATTATTATTAATAATAAAGATAGAAAATTTATATTAAATTTCTAGCAGGCACTCTTCTTAGCACTTAATACTAAGCTTGCAGTTAGTATAAGCTATTACCCTTAAATAAATAAAGCATTTAAAAAAAAGAATTAGATAGTAGAGATAGCTATTTACTACTATATAGCTATATTTAATATTTTATAGATAAAAATTATACTAGCACTATAGTTTAGCTTAAATAATACCTATAGCATGCTTATAGGGCGTAGTCTTAATGAGCTTATATTGGGTTTTAAACCTTTAAGAGTAATAGATATAATTAAAATAAACACTTACTTAAATTAAGATGCTTTAAATACTCTTTAGTAGTTATTTATTAAGGATGCTAAATATTTAATTAAAAAGGCAGCTATAGATGCTAAATACTTTTATAATAAATATTATTGCCTTGTAAACTTTAGACCTAGCAAAAAGGTATACCTTTAGCTTTATAAAGGCTATAATTTACTAGGGAAGCCTTTAAAAAAATAGTTATAGTAATATATAGGATTATTTAAAGTACTTAAAAAAATTAAATTATTAATATATTAACTTAAATTACTTACTAGGTAGTATATATATAATGTAATATCTATAGTATATCTATATCCTAGGCCCTAGATTAATAACCCTTACTAACAATAACCTATACTATTAAAGGCTATTATAGTTAATAGTAATTTATAATAAGAAGTATAAAAGTTAGTTAAATAATAATTAAATAAATATAGTTATTATCTATAGGTTAAGTATCTTGTTTAATAAAAGAATTATAGGCCTGAAGAAGATTAATAAATAAAAAAAAGAGAATTAATATAGATGGTAAAGGAGTTAATTAAGCAGTTTAAATTAACTAACCTAATAGCTAAGCTATATTTAGACATACTAGAGACTATAAAGACATTAATAGTCTTAAAAATAAATATTTAGGTAATACTGCTTGCTAGATAGGCGTTACTTTAAGTAGTTGTTAATGCCCTTTAAATTTATTGCTGCTTTAGCTAGCTACTAGGCATCCAAGTGGCAATAGAATTTTTCTACTAGAAACTCTTAAATATAAATTTCTTACCTTACTATCTTACTTTTATCTTTATAAACTTCTTGCTTTACTTTTATTTTTAAAACTTTTATTAATATCTATATTACTAGCATTAATAACAACCTAAACTATTATATACTAGCTTAAATAATTATTCTATTACCTATATTTATTATACCTTACTAAAAATATTTTAACCTAATTATATATACTATATCTCTTTTTTCTTTACTTAATATTAAACTAGATAATAAGTTTAAAAAATTAAAAAAGGGTTATTAAGGCCTAGATGCAATAAATATTATAATATTATTAAAAAAGGATAAAATACAATACTATAAAGTCTTAATAAAGGGAGTCTTTTAAATAATCAGTCTTAATCTAATTTAATACCCTGCTTGCTTTACAGCCTATATTATTAAATATATAATAATAAGTATACTAAAAGCTACTACCTAGTTATCTTAAGGTAGTTATTAAAATATAGCTATAAAAGTAAAGCACTTAGTAATATAGACTAAATATATAAGATAATATTATATTCTTAATGCATTAAGTATTATAGTAGTAATTATTATTAAATATATATAAAAGATTAATATTAATAATATAGATAATATAACAAGCGCCTTAATTTAATATAAAGTATTTAAGTTTGCTTATATTTTAGTTAAAAACTTTAATACATGCTTTAATAAAATACTATAAACTAATTAAGTATAGCTAGTAATAAATAGCAATCCTATAATAATTATTAATAATAATATAAATAAACTATCTACTTAAAGTAAATAAGTAAAAGTCTCTTAAGTTATAGCTAGTATAAATAAAGATAATAATAATTAAAATACAGCAGGCCTTATATTAATTTATTAATAATATAAAGCCCTTAAAATATAATAATAAAAGTTATTACTATTATTATTAATTATTATAACTATAAAGATAACTATTAACTATAATAAAGTAATTAAATATATAATTAAATAGATTATATTTATCTATATATAAAGATAAAGTAAAAAACTAAATAATACCCTTAACAATATCTTAACTAAATAAATTATTAAGGTGCTTTTACTAGATATTAAACTTTAAATAAAAGGCTAGATAATTTAGGCTAATAAACTATATATTGCAATATAGTTAATAAATACTATAGAAGACCTGTTAAAATATAAATAAATCTATTTACAAGAGACGCTAGGACTAGTATTATAGTTAAATAAAGGTCTAATAAACACTATTATTAACAATCTTAAAAGACTTGTCTTAATAAATAATTTATTAATTGCTGCTATTTATTAATAAATTTATATAGTTATAAATTAACTTAAAAGCTATACTAGATATATAGAAGATTAATAAGATTACTATATTATGTATAAGATAGATAATATTATGTAGATATTTAATAAAGGGATATTAATTATTATAGATTAATTAATAAATATAGAAAGATTTATTAAGGCGCTAAAGTAGACTTATTTTATAGCTTTTATTAATAGTATTATAGAGATACCTATACTATAAAGAATAATTAAAATAATTGCATTTTTAAAAAAGGGGCACTTATTAGGCATGCCTAATAGATAGAGTAGGTCTTAGGCTTATATAGTATAGCAGACTATATATTAGGGAATGCATATACTATTATATATAAATAATAGTAGTTAGTTAGTAAAGGAGATAGAAGAATCAAGCTTATTCCAATCTTAAGTTTGGCACCTAACACTAAACCCTATCTTTACTATAAAACTTAATACCTTAAATAATTAGGTTAAATAGCTAGAGACTTTATATAGCTATATAATAAGTAAAGGTATTTAATAATATATAGATTTAATACACCTTAAGCAGACTATAGATAAGCTTATACTAAAAACTTAATTAATAATTACTAAGGTATAAATTAAAGCTAAAAGAATATATAAAAAGATATTAGTAGCTTTATTTATAAAAGAGATTATAACTATATATATAGTAATACTATAAAATACAGACTTTTAATAATAAGACTTTATACTTAAAAAAAAGATTAATATTATTATTTAAAATTAGATTATTATTATTATTAATTCTAGGATATATTATATAGCGCTTGTATAACTATAAGATAATAACCTAGATAAAAAAGAGTTTATAATTAAAGAGGTCTTAAAGGCTTTAAAGTTTAAGCTTATATTAAGTAAATTAAGTATAATAAAAAATACTAGAAAATAATATAAAGTAGTGCTTAAGGATGTATACTATATTAATATTAAGCTAAAAGTATAGTATATATTATAATCTAGTGCTTATATAAAGGCAAGTATATATAAAATCTTAGATATAAAAGGGAATTTAATTATTAATAATTTCCTTTATATAGTTAAAAGTAAGTATATATTAAACTAGGTAGATAATAAGCTTAATAAGCTTATAAAGTATAAGCTTAATACTCTTTATAATATACTAAGTCTTAATTAATATAGAATAATATTTTTATTAATTATTGTAAGAGTTTATAAAGTTAAGAGTATAGGCTATTTTACTATATTAAGTAAATACTTAGATTAAGAAAAAAGAGTATATAATAAGAGCCTAAAAGTGCTTAAAGTAGTATAAAAAAAGGATAGTAATTATTTAAAAAAATGCCCTTACTATAGGGGAAAATTAAGGCAAATGTATTACTAAAAGCTAGAGTATTGTAAAGCCTTAATTTATACTTTAACTAAAAAATTACTAAAAGGCCTTAATTATTTTATTTTATAAGGAAGGGTTAAGGAAATCTTTATATACTATCAAGCACCTTATTAAAAAGAGCTATATATAAAAATAAAAAAAAAAGGTTTCTACTTATTAAAATATAGTAAGGATAAGTAAAAGGCTTTTCTAAGGAGTATTAATATAGCAGTAATAAACCTAATAATCTTTATATTATTAAAAAGTGCTAGTATTTACTTAACCTTTAGTTATAATATTTATATTTTAAGTAAAAGTATATTATTTAATAATTATAGCGCTATATACTTAATTAATAAAGAAGATTTATTAAAGCCTAAGACTTTTATTTTTAGCTAAGATAATTAGATTAAAGCAGGCACTATAAGATTTTTTATTAATAGCTATAGCACTAGAGTGCTAAAGAAGTTATTAAATAATAAGTGCAGTGCTTATATTAAAGACCTTATATTAAAGAATATTGTTATTATTAAAGGATTCTATATTAATATTATATTTAAAGTAAAGCTCTTAAAGGCTAGTATTTAGTATTAAAAGTATAATTACTCTTTATGCTTTAATATACTAGAGTATAATATATTATTAGTATAGTTAATTAAGAAATATAACTTAGTTTTCTTTAAATATAAATTATTATTTTTTTATAAATACTCTATAACCTAAAATATAATATTATATAGTCTAGTAAGGCTTTTCTTGCTTATAAAAGTATAGCACTAACTAGTTAATAGTTTATAGAGAAAGTAAAGATTAATAAGAGATCCTTTATAGCTATATAGTGATTTTAAATACTTATAGCATTTATAAGCTAGATATATTAGGCTAGAAAGGCTTAAGGCGCTGGTTTATAATGCAAGGAATATATAGATTAATGGAATTAAGTAGATTGACTATAAGGCGTGTGTTTTAGTGAATTTAAAATAAGTTATATTATAAAGATAATTAAAGTATAAAGTATTAAGGCTATTTTAGTATATTTATTAAGATCTATAGGACTATAAAAAAGGGTTTAATAGTTTAAATTAATTATTAACCTTTAAGAATAATTATAATATTTAGTATAGTATATAGCCTTTTATTAATAAGTATTAATATATATTTATAATTATTATAATTTATTTTAAGGTATAGGTAAAGAGATAGTTTAATCTTTTAATTTATATTTTTAAAAGTAATTAAAAAAAAGTAGTAATACTATATATAGGGCGCTTATTATATATAGACTAGATTAGTAATAAAGGAATATATATTAAGCTATTTTTAATAGCTATATATAAGTTAAATAAGGGTATTAAGTAAGTTAGTAAATATATTATTATAAAGTTAATTATAATATTTAAAGGAGTAAGGCTTTTAAAAAAGCTATAGTTAAAGAGTATATAAACAGCTGCTTATTTATATAATATAATATTATTTTATATAAATAAAATA
The DNA here is from genome assembly GCA_020631695.1 of Trichoderma cornu-damae. Taxonomy (NCBI): domain Eukaryota; kingdom Fungi; phylum Ascomycota; class Sordariomycetes; order Hypocreales; family Hypocreaceae; genus Trichoderma; species Trichoderma cornu-damae. The sequence goes on from CM036089.1 coordinate 4,715,536, forward strand.
TTATTACCTATAGAAAAATTAAAGTAATAGTTTAAAATATATATGCCTTTAGATATTAAGGAGTATATAGCTAACCTATAGCTAGATTAAAGCAGTGTATATATATATAGCTATTATGCCTATATACTATAATATAACTATAAGTTTAGCTATAATAAGAGAGAGTATAAAGTAAGCTTTAAAGGGATAATTAAATACCTTATAGATTATTTTATAATTAACTTATATAAAGTATAGATCCTTTAACTTAAGAAGGTTATAACTATAAAGAATATTGTTTTTAATAAAACCTATTATTATAATTTATAAAAGTAAAGTATAAAGGAGCTTACTATATACTAGCTAAATAAGCTATTTATAAAGCTTAATAAGGATAAGGTAGATAAGATTGACTTAATTAACTAAACCTAGAATAAAATATAAAAAGCCTTTTAAAAGAGTAAGGAGTATTTAGACTTAAGGGTAGAAGTGCTAGGAAGTATTATAAAACCTTAAGAATTAATATTATTAAGGCTTTAAATACTAAAGGATACTCTAAAGAGAAATCTTTAAAGTATATAAATAAAGAGTAAATATAATACTATAAAGAGCAGTCTAGTTATTAAAAAATAGTATTATATATATTTAAAATAAAGACTTATATCCTTAAGGGTATATAGCTTAATAGATTAAATTAAGGAAGATTTATAGGTTCTAACCTTATTATTAAAGTAGAGTAATAAGTAGGCAATTGCTAGTTTAGTATTAGATATATTGCTTAAAAGTAGTAAAATATAGTAGTAGTTAATTAATAAAGAATATTTAAAAGGTATACAAGAGATTATAAAGCTAGTGCTATAATAAAAAAGTATATAATAAAAAGGGATAGCAGCCCTTTATATAAAGTTACCTGCTATAGAGTATAAATAAAGATTGTAAAAACTAAGCCTTTAAAGTATATACTTAATAATAAATAAATTCTTAATATTAACTAAATTTAATATACTGCTTAATTAATAAATATTAATATTAAAAAATATAAAGAGTACTTAAATAATATTTACTATATTAAATATAGTATTTAACTAAAGTTTAATTAAATAAATATTAATAGTTTAAGCTAAGCTAGCAATATATTAAAAAGACTTACTAAAAGTGCTAAATAACTAGAATAAGTTATTAAAGTACTTATTAAAAGATAGATTCTTTAAGGCAGTATATAAAGAAGTATTAGCGCTATATATAAAAAGAATATAGGTTAAGAATAACCAAGAAGAGGCATTATTAAGGCCTTTATTAATAAAGTAAGTATTTATATATAAGCTATATATAGATAGATTGCTAGAGTATTATAAAGCATACTTAATAATATATAAAGACCTTTAAAAAAGCTTTATAATAAAGAGTATATATATAGCTATATTAATAGTATAAATATTTAAGATAATAATTATACTTTTTATAAGATTTAACCTTAAACTTAAATAGTTTAATATAAAAAATGTATTTTTAAATATAAATTATAGTAAGTATAGTATCTTTATAATATATAAGCTTTTTAAAAGATTTAAGTAGCTTAATAAGGTAGTAAAATTAAAAAAAGTATTATATAGATTGCAAGACTTATTAAGTCTTTAGTTTAATAAATTATTAATAATATTAATAAAGCTTAGCCTTTAGTAAAGCGTTAAAGAGCCTTGCTTATTCTATATAGTTAATAAGAAGGTTTTTATATTATTTTATATAGATAATATTATCTTAGTATATTATAAAAGTAATAAAGCACTATATAATAGCCTTATTAATGCATTAAAAAAGAAATATAAATTATATTATAAAGGTAATGCTAAATAGTTCTTAGGTATTTAAATTATTTAAAATTACTAGGAGTATAAGATCTACTTATTATATAATACCTATATTAAAAAGGTAGTATAGAAGTTTAAGCAGAAAGATACTAACTAATACTTTATAACTTTAATACCTTAAATTAAATTAAAAAAAAACCCTTAATAGGCAATAAAATTATAGATAAAAAGCTATTAAAAAAAGATTAATATAGTGCTTTATACTATAGTTATAATATAAGTAGAAATTACCTTTACTATATCTTATTTTTTATATTTCTTAATAAATCTTAAAAAAGAATATTATTAAGCAGCTAATTAGTTTATCTACTATCTTTATATATAAAGGCACTTTACCCTTTAGTATAAAGAGCATAAGGAAATATAAGTATTAACTATTTATAATAATATATCCTTTATTAATAATATAAAGACTTAAAAGTTATCTTAAGGATATTTAATAACCCTTTATAATAGATTTATAATTTAAAATGCAATATACTAAAATATAGTAATAACCTTAACTATAAAGGCTAAGCTATATGCCTTAAGCTAAATAATGCAGGAGATAATAGCTTTATAATACTTATTTTTATAGATAAAATTTAATACTTAAGAAAATTAGAATATAAGCTGTAATAATTAATAAACTATATAGCTAGTAACTGTAAAGAGTAGTTAAATAAGTATATAACTATACTATATAGATATATAGAATATATAGTTAAAGTAAGAATTTAAAAAAGGATTGTTTAAGATAACCTTTTTTTTTTTATAGTAAATACTGGCTAATAGGTTAATAAAAAACCTTTTATAGTAAAGCTTTAAGAGATTTATTAAATTATTAAATATAGCAGACTTATTATTATATTATACTAAAGAGTAGGATATTAATAAAAGTAATATATAAAAAGGAAAAGAAAGTAAGGCTTGTTTATAAGCTATATTATATTAAAAACTTAAATTACTTATTTCTTTATTAACTTTTTAATCTTACTACTTAATATATTTAAGGTATTAATAAAAGCTATAATATTATTATTATTATTATTATTGTTAAAGATATATAAGGCAATCTTTAGCACTTTTATTATATACTTTTTACTTGCTTTTAATAAATTAAATTAAAGGCATAAGGCTGTTTTATATTTATTAAATAACTATTATAATATTAATAATAAAGCAGGCAATAATAAGGAGTAAAGTGCTTATAGCCTTATTATTATTTAATTTTACTTAGTGAAATATTATTATTAATAGCTTAAGCTAAGGGTAGTTAAGTATAGTATTAATAATAAGAAAGTTTATTTTAAAAAAAAAGAGTATACTAAAGGTTATAGTAATAATTATTTATAAAGTAACTAAAGTATTTTTTTATATTAATATTATTATACTTTATATATTAATTAAAATTGCCTTTATTTATAATAATGCTTAAGATATAGTTTTTATAGGGTGGCATTATTAGTTAAGTACTTAATATTGTATTTATAAGCTTTAAGGGGGCTTTTAAGGTGTTATTATCCTTTTTCTTTCTTCTTTACTTTATAACTTTTTAAATAATTATTTTAGTTAGTATAGTTAATTAATAAAAGCAGTGCTTTAAAGAGTAGCTATTATAGTAAAGGGATAATACTTATTATTAAAGGGATTATAGCTATATTAACTATTTTAAAGAAGAAGATAATAATAATAATATTAATAGAAAAGACTAATTTTATAAAGTATAGGAAAAGCGCTGTATTTTATAGAATAATTGTTCTTTTACTTATTATTTATAGTATAATTTAATAAAATAAAGTATATATATTCTCTTTATTTCTTTTATATTAAATAATTATTAATATTATAAAGAAGAATAAAAAATAAAGCTAAAATTACATATAAATATAGCATTTACTTATAGAATAAGATAATAATAGTTAATAAAGTTAATAAAAAGCTTACTATTAATAATTAAACTAGAAGTTATTTAAAGAAGTATTTTAAATAGCTTTATTAAATAGGGGGTATATTAAAAAGAAGTATAATAAAGTAAGGCAGTAGTAAGACTGCATTACTAAGTATTAATATAATAAGTTAGGTGCTTAAGGGCGCAGCTTTATAATATACTAAATGCTTGTATAAATAATAGGCTATAATATATATTTCCTTTGTTCTAATTAAGGCATTTTATGCACTCTTAAATTACTTTATTAGCCTAACGCGCATTCCAACAAGTATGGAGTATATATTGTTATTATTATTATTATTATTTTCAGCCCATGCTAGCCAGACCAGCAAGCCTCTATCTATGGACCATGTGATGCCAAAAGCAAAGTTGTTTCCTTCTTTCTTTCTGCTCAATGGCATTGTCTTCTCTCTTCCCTCCCCCCCCCCCCAAGTTCGCGCTGGTCTGATCTGATCTGGCCTGGTCTTGTGAGAGGCGGGGGGGGGGGGGGTGTGTGTGTCCGGACAGCTTTGCCGCCCGGTTGGATCGTTTGCCCGCGCCGCGTTTTTTTTTTTTTTTTTTTTTTTTTCGGCCGTAACGGTAAGCGAAGGTCGGTCACAGAATGCGGGCGAGGCCGCAGCTCGCCAGGCAGCTTTGAATTATTGTTATTATTATTATCATTATCATTATTATTTATTACATTTATGTACGGAGTATGTATTTATTTATTTATTTCTTTTCTTTCCCCCTTTTTTTTTTTTTTTTGCAATCTGACGAAAACACAGCCAAAACCAGCCATGGATAGGTAAGCGAGCAAGTAAGAAGAAAGAGAAGAGCGCCCAAGAGACGAAGCAGATGCAATGCGACACTGAGAAGGTCGTTCCAGGGTGGGTAAGGAAAAAAGCAACGCCACAGCGGACGATGTCACCGTTTGGGAGGAAAGGGGACTCCGCAGCGCGCTGCCACCAGCCGTTGTTCCCGTCCGGCTCTTGGTTGCTTGATGACTTGAGGGTTTTCGGCAGCACAGATTGGGGATGAGTTTGGCTCTGGTTTTTTTTTTTTTTTTTTTTTTTTTTTTTTTTTTTAATGACGAGATGAGATGAGATGACAAAAGAGAAAAAAAAAATGCCACCAGTGAGTTTCCCTTTGGCCAATTGGGAAAGATGGATACCCTCTTGGACGAATGTCACTCATGTCTCGGATTTTAAAGAAATTCATGAAATTCATCTGATACCTTGGATTGGCACATACCTTATTGTAGAGAATAGATGAGGTATAAGATACCAAGTGCCTTTAGTATTACCCTCTCTCCCTCTCTCTCAAAAAAAAAAGGCAAATACTATCAATACCAAGGCACTGGTCAACTTGGATTTCCTCCCAACGATACCAATCTGACCAACGGTCAAAATGTTCCAGTAGATAAATGTGAGGTGGGAGAAGATCTATATACATACGCGGCATGGCGATGCGAGATCCTGCCGACAAAAGAAAAGAAAAGAAAAAAAAAAAAAAAAAGAGAGAGAGAGAGAGAGAGAGAGAGAGAGAGAGAGAGAGGCTTTTCCATTCATTGGTGGCACAGCTTCGGCCGTCGAGGTTGCTTCGAGCCCACAATCAGGTAGACACTTTACGTTGGTTCTGCTACATAAGGTAGTACTAGTAGGTACTTATAGTACGACAGGTAATAAGGAGTACTAAGTACTATAGCACCGTCATCAGGTATTTCGATGGAAAGGCAACTCTCTGGATGGACTGACTTCACCTTGGGCATGAATAAGGTACTACCCAAGGTACTACCCAAGGTACTACCCAAGGTACCTATCGTACCTTGCCTGTCGACATTACGGCGGTATCTAATACTGGGTACCTAGTACTACCCAATACGGGGCAATTCGGGTAAGGTAGTGAGGTATCAAGGTTAAGGTAGTACAGTAGTAAGGCTCCTACAAGTACTATATAAGATCATGATAGGTGGTATTTTACTGCTACTGAAGTACCTAGTACCTACTGTGGTAGTAAGGTAGTAGTACTATTTCCCAAAACAAAAGTCCGCAGCATCGGGCCTCCCCTTTTGAATTCCCGTCAGACACCGAGAGGCGTACGGAGTACATCATCAGACACACCGGTGCGTTGACGTCATCATTCTATCGGCGACAAAGCGAAATGAAAGGCGGTACTTCCTCCGTTAGTTCGTAGTTGTATTGAGTACATACATATAGAGAAACTTTTCTCGGTTGACTAGGTTGTAGCCTTGCACGTGGAAAAGAAGAGATAATCAGACGCAGCTTAACTTGTGTGTAATTTTCAAGGTGAAAAAAAAAAAAAAGCCCGAGGCGCGCGTTTGAGGCGAAGACGATACGGGGTTGGGGGGGGTATGCGTGTGTGGGTGTATGGGTAATTTAATACCATGCATTATGCAGTATGTTATGCCCCAGGTTTTGATGAGCCGTCAGGGATTTGGGCTTTGATTGGCGTTTTTTTTTTTTTTCAGCTTGCAATAGTTGTGTGTGTTTCACATTCATAACCTTGTTTATTTATTTATTTATTTATTTATTTATTTATTTATTTATTATTATTATTTTAATTTACGGGGTAGGTGATGACGTTCACGACGACGCCAACAGGCGAGCTCGTATTGGATATTGATATATTGATACAATTACATACCCTGGGGGGGTGTGAAGCAAGAAAAAAGAAAAAGAAAAAAAAATACAATTTTTTTTTAAAAAAAAAGAGGGAAAGAGAGAGAGAAGAAGAAGAAGAAGAAGAAGAGGAAGAAAAGGAAGCACTGCAGTTAATCAAAAAAAGCCATTCGGTTATTTGCCAGGTAGTTCTGGTGCATAACCTTCTTACCTTGGGGGGGTGCCATTTGAAAGGTAAACGCCACTACGCTGGCCTGACCTTTGTTCGCACAGAGAGAGAGAGAGAGAGAGAGAGAGAGAGAGAGAGCATCCTCGTGGCACCCTGTTTCCCATGCTTGAATTGCCCAAAAAGTTTCCGCAAAGCCAGTCAGCTCTCTAGAAAGAATAAAAAAAAAGCCCGGATGTGTGAACCGTCAGAGCCTAAACGCGGCCGTCTTGATTTTTTTTTTTTCTTTTCTTACTTCGCCGGGACCGAGATGACAAGTCTTGACCCCGACCGAGGTTGGGAAACAAAACCCTCCTTGCCGCTCTCTCTTCTGCTGGTCAGCCATAACGGAGTCAGCCATAACGGGGAATTTTTCTGTGCCGATCACAACTTCCCGTGCCGCCAAAGATGACGCACTGTGATGCTGCCACAGTTGTACATGGGCACTGGTAGGGGCCTGATGCCCGGGGGGGGGGGGGGGGGGCGAGCATGTTTGTTCCAAGGTACATACGAGGCGAGCAACTGATTATGGTGGAAAGTGGTGATTGTGAGTGAGAGAGTACAATCAACATACGTTCTTTGTTCTCCGCGGAGAGGGGGGGATTTTTTTTATTTTTATTTTTATTATGATTGTTTTATCTCTCTATCTATGTATCTATCTATCTATTTTTCATTTATTTATTTATTAACATTTTTATAAAAAAAATCAAATTTCTTTTCAGCCCAAGATATGATATGATTGTGGACCCCCCCCCCCTTTTTTTTTTTTTCTTTTTCTACCTTTTACTTCAGTTCTTCCTTCTTCTTCACGTGGGCCCCCAATGGCCAGGAGTCGTCGTTTTCAACGGTTCGTTGCGGATTGATTGACGGGGGGGGCCCAGAATCCCACGTGTTTGGCGTCCTGGCAAGGCATGGCTTGAAAAGGGGGGGGGATCCCCTCTGGAACGAACTTTGCCGCGTTGGGGAACGCCGATGGAAACGGGGAAGAAGCGGCGGCTGGCGGACTTGGAAACATCCAGTTGCTGCTTTAAGCCAGGAAAATATGACATTTCTGTGGGCCTGCAAAAAAAAAAAGATTGATTTTGGTGAAGAAAACAAACCAGAGGGGGAAAAGACATTTTTAAAAAAAATATAAAAAAGGATTAAAAAAAAAGAGAAAAAGAAAAGAAAAAGAAAAGTGGTTGAGGCTAAAGGTTGTAAAAAAAAAAAAAAAAAAAAAAAAACACGAGACAAAGAGGCGAGGCGCAATTGGATGGTCCCTAATCAAGGGGGGGAGGGTAAAAGTGGTCGGTAGAGGCTGCAAGGGGGTTTTTTTTTTCTTTTTCTTTTTCTTTTTCCTTTTTCTCTCTCTTTTCTTTCTTTTTTTCTCCCTTTTTCTTTCTTTTTTTTTTTTTTTTCGCGCGCGCGGCTGAAATGGCCAGGTGAGCGAATTTGTTCCAAAAACCACCATGAACCTTTAGCCCCGTTGCATGCGAGCATCGCGGTGGGCTGCAATTGGGCCGTCCAAAAAGGAGAGCAGCCCATGAAATGGCGCCTGGGTTTTTTTTTTTTTTTTTTTTTCCTTATTTGGTGAACAGCTTATTATCGCCAGTGTGTTGCCGTGGCGTCTTGTTGGAAGGGGTGAGACGAGGGAGCGGCAAGGGTGAAAAAAAAATTATGAAGGGGGGGGGGTTATTATTCATTTATTGATTTATATTATTATCATTCATTTATTGATTTATATTATCATCATCATTTATTGATTGATTGATTCTCTTTTATTCATTCCCTTTTTGTTTTTTTTTAAAAAATAAAATAAAAATTTTTTGGAGTAGATATTCTGTAGAGCTCGTACTGGTTGGTACATGTAGCACATTGTTAGGAGCAGATGATTCTGTGCCCGGTATCAAGGACGAAGCAGTTGCAGCCGCGGAGAAAATTAAGCCCACCAGCAAGGATACAGGTTAGATCGTTGTGTCCGTCGTTTCATCACGGCCAATTTGGAGTGCTAATCAATCTCCGGTTGTCGAGGCCTTTCATACACACACACATACATACATAATACATACGAGTACATAATACACACTGCTGAGACCGAGAGGTGGAGCGGAGCGAAAAAAAAAAAAAAAAAAAAAAAAAAAAAAAAAAGGGCGATGGCGCTACGGAAGATGTTTATCTCGAGAGAGAATTGGCCAGAACTTGGCCAATGTGCCTTAGTTTCTTGGCTACTACGGAGTTTACAAGGTACTACTATATAGGTAGTACTGCCTATAGTACTACTTAGTAGGTACTAAGGTAGTATAGGTACTATATACGGAGTAGCTGGGGGAGGGTTCTCTTTTTTTTCTTTTTTCTTTTTCTTTTTTCTTTTTTTTTCTTTTTAATTGAAATTCTTATTTGTTGAGTTTTTTTTTTTGTTGCGGTTTGCTTTTCTTTTTTATTTATTTAATTTTTTTTTTCTTTTTCCCTCTCTTCTCTTCTCTTCTCTACCCTTAACCCCTTCTCTTCTCGTCCCTGCAATGACGCTGGTGAAGTGACGAGAGATTCGATACCAATTGGGTCAGGGCCTCCCCCCCCCCCAAATCCATCAATCCATCAATCCCTTCCGTCATCACTGGAAACAAAAACGGCAGAACCCTTCCGCCATCATCCGCAGCAACACAACCAAACTTGACCCTGATGGAAATAACTTGATAGTTTGACGCCAACGGCACACACTAGCTCCCAAGCAGGCTTAGCCCTCTCAGCCTCGGGTCGGTTCAGGTTCCAGGTTCCGCGAGGCTGTGCCTGCGCCGATTCTCATTGCTTTCTAGACCCCCCCCCCCTTCCGGTCCCCCCCCCGGTACTCCGTACTGTCTACCTACCAACTACTAGGTAGGTAGTACTGCATGTTAGTAGTATGTACATTACATGCCCAAGGTACAGTAGCAGTACCACCAAAAAGTTGCGACAAACTCCTGCCACTGCCGGATCCCATCCGCCTCCGCGCGAGCCACATTTTTTTTTATATATATAATTTTTTATAATTTTTTTTAAATCACCCCCCCCTCCTCTTCTTCCTCTTCCCACAAGCCCTTTGAGAATTCCCGGAACCCGTCTCTCCATTTCGCCTCCCATTGTCCTTGGGCTTAACCCGGTGCGGGCTTGGCAAGTAAGTTGGTGCCTTTACTCTAGCCCTTCTGTCAATTCGCTAGTGGCCCCAATGGGATGGATTCGCATCGATCCGCCCTCCCATAATTCCTTATCCGCCCTCCTCACCTCCAGAGATTGGGCGATTTCCATATCTGTGACGCCCTCACTCCTCCCTCCTTCGCCTCCTCCCTCCTTCATTCTCTTCTTTCGCCCTGCTCTCCTTAACCCTCCCCCCCCTTCGTCCTCCCCTCTCCCTCTTCTCTCAACACAACAAAGTCTCAATTCAATCCATCCTTGCTTTTGCATCTCATGTCCGTGTCCGCGCCTTAGCCGCGTCGATAGACTGCGATAATGGTGCAGCCCGGTGCAGCCCAGCAGCACCTCGCTTACATGGCCGCAGACTGCAGCTCCTCCGGGTCCCGACATCTGCGCTCCGGCTCCGAGACGCCAACTGCGGCGGCGGCGACGGCTCGGCGTCTTTCGGCAGCGCCCTTGAACCGCGACTCCGCGCTCAGCAACACCACCGTCGGCAGCAGCACCGGCAGCAGCGCCGGCTCTTGGTCGAGGGCCTCGGCGGCATCCACGGATCAGAGCTTCCCCTCGCGCACCAGCTCCAACGTCGCCTTTTTCCCCCGCCCTTCGCCGCCTAGTCCCAACCGCGATTCCTTCATCTCGATTGTCGACGACCCCTTCTTCCAGAGCCTACACAGCCTGGACCCTCTTGCCGCTGAGACCGCTGACGCACACGAGTATTTCGATTTCGAGCCAGAGACATTGGCGCAGCTTCCCTTGTTCTCGCCCGAGACCCCTCGCAGCAACAGATATGATCGCGAGGGGCAACAGGACCAACACTGGCCTCCTCCTCGTCGAGAGTCGTTGACAATTGGATCTCCACTTTTCTGGGTATGTTTGTGTGTGCGTTGGACATGGAGAAGGATGAAGATGAGAGGAAAGCGGAAAGGGGGAAACCCCCCCCCCCCCCCCAAAAAAAGAAAAACCAAAAAAAAAAAAAAAAACCCCTTTTGGTCTTATCCCAAATTTACATAGGGCCGCAAAATGGGCTTTGACGCAATTTGGCACGTCGTGGTGTGCGATGTTTTTTTTTTTTTTTTTTTTTTTTTTTTTCCCTTCTTTGCTTCCCACCATTTTGCGCACAGAACCAGTTCTCGGCCGGCGCTGATCATTCTTTACCGTGCTGCTACTACTGCTGCCTGCTGCTGCTATTACTGTACCATACATATGCCACCCCGTCTCCACCCAAATTATTCATTCGTCTTACCCCCTGCTTGGACACTCTTGTCGCGGGGCAGCCGGACAGCCAAGCCAGCCAGCCAGGGGTTCACTTCTGTTCACCTTGGTTGCATTGATGAGACATTCTGTTTTGAGACCACTCCCATGCTGACCGTTGCCTCGTTCCTCAGTCGCAGCAGTCTTCCGCCATGGAGAGCTACAACATCGCCATCATCGGCGCCATAGGCGTGGGCAAGTCGACGTTTGTCCAGCGAATCCTGGGCTTGTCGCGCCCGCCGATATCCACCGCGTCGAGCGTTCGCATCGTCGTCGATTCCGCCTCTTACATGACGACGCTTCTCGAGCTGGATCTGGACTCCTTCGAGCTGAACACGCCACATCCCATCCAGTGGCCCAAGCAGATCAACGGCCACATCGTGCCCCGGGTCGACGCCGCCTTGGTGCTGTACGATGTTACAAACAAGGACACCATTCGTGAGCTTCCTCAGACCTTGGGTATGTTGTTTTCTTTTTTTTTTTGATGAGCGATCCTATTCACTACGCGCTGTCGACGTGTCGCCCAATTTTTTCTTCTTCTTAATTATTTGGAAAGGGGGGGATGCATGTAGTGATATATTGATATATCTGCCTGCGCGGTACTCTTGTGTGTGGACTCGGACTAATCACCTGTGCTCGTCGCAGCCGCTTTGACGAATTCTAGCATGCCCGCCATGCTGGTCGCGAGCAAATGCGAGGCGCCCGAAGAAGATTGGCAGGTCGATGCGGACGAATTGGCCACCCGAACGCTCTTCAGGTCTTGCCTGGCCCACTTCAAGATCTCCTCTACCAGCCCAGAAATCGACCGAAGCTGTCTGCATGCCATTCTCAGGGCCGCCGTGGCTAACAGAAGGGGTATGTTGCCACGTATGAAGCGCGATGACGCCCTAATTCACTCTGCCAAAAAGATCCACACGTACTGACAGAAATGTGACAGATGAGAGCGGCGAGATGGGTGCCATCCGCAAGAGGGCGCAGTCCGCCGCGAATCTCGAAGCTCCCGATTCTAGCGGCGGCCGGCCAGTCAGCGAAGGGAGGCATAGCCGTGCCAGCTCGGACTTTTCGCCGCTTCGCGGCTTTGCGGCCCCATCATCTACCGGCACTCCTATTGCTGATGGCCATCTCCAGAAGCAGGTGTCCAGGAGTCCACGCCGAGGTTAGTATTACTGGTATTTACTACGGAGCACGAAATACGGAGTACGGAGCACGGGGAAGCTTACCGCAACATCCACACACCGTTGAGCGTCGATGGCAGTTCTTGTGGGTCCGAAGCTGACATCGCCCTCCTACCTCCCTCCTCCCCCCCCCCTTTCTCTCTCTCTCTCTCCCCTTCTCTCTCCTTTAGGTACCCGGGGAAACGACTCCTTCCTTGACGTTGAGGGGTCCGACACTGATTCACGTCGATATTCGGACGACATTCCCATCTTACAACGAAGCGATGACGCCGTCGTAGAGAGGCAGCAAAAGATGGCAGGCCTGCCTTTCGACGACCTTGTGGACCGGCTGCTGGCTTTGCGCCTTTCCAGGGCGGACCTCAACTTTTCTGATGTGTTCCTTTGCTTGTATCGAAAGTTTGCCGCGCCCGGGGAGCTCTTCTCCGCCATTCTGATGCGGCTGGATCGCGTGAGGGATGACAAGACGGCGCATCACCTGACCAAAACGGCGACTCAGCTGCGAATTATCGAGACGGTAGCAAAATGGGTGTCGTTGTATCCCGGCGACTTTGCTCGCCTGGCCACGCGCCGAAACCTGGACGAGTTCATACGATATCTTTCCACCGAGCCGATTTTCTGCATCGCCGCCAGGCAGATGCACCGGAACCTTACCCTCCACGTCATAGAAGATGACGACACGGGCTGGGCCAACGCCGATGACGCCGATGACCAGCTGGCCAGCGATATTCTCTCCAAAGAGCTGAGCGAGCTCCCGGCAGGATTGACCGCCTTGCAGTTCGAAGAAGACGGCAACTTCGAGAGGCCGTCTGTGAGCTCGGAGAATCTCAGCAGGGTGGTCGGCGGCGGCGGCCAGATACAGCTCTATTCCTACGAGGACTACGAGAGGGAGGCCGGCACCCTCGACCCCACAGATCACCTGCCGATGAACAAGTTTCGCTACCGCATCTTTGTCGAAATCAAAGACGACGACATTGCGGACGAACTCACCCGGATCGACTGGATCATGTTCTCGTCGATCCGAATTCGCGATTTTGTGCGTCACGTCAGCCTGCCCGCGAGCCAAAAGAGAGCTGCAAGAGCTTGAGCAACGTGAATCGCATGATCAACCACTTTAACCACATTGCCAAGTGGGTCGCCAACATGATTCTCCTGCGGGACAAGGCGAAGCATAGGGCCATTGTTCTCGAAAAGTTCATGAATGTCGCCCTCAAGCTTCGGCAGCTGAACAACTACAACGGCTTGGCGGCCGTCCTGGCGGGCATCAACGGAACGGCAATCCATCGCCTCGCCCAAACGAAGACGCTGGTTTCGCAGGAGACCCATAAGAAGTTTGCCAGATTGGTCATCTTGATGGGCACGCAAAAGAGCCACTTTGCCTATCGACTGGCCTGGGAGAATTCCCCCTTGCCCCGCATCCCCTTTATCCCTCTGCACCGCCGAGACCTAGTGTCGGCCGAGGAAGGCAGCAAAACCTTTGTAGGGCCAAGCGGGGATCGCATAAACTGGAAAAAGTTTGAGGTCCTCGGCGAGGTCCTGCTGCCCCTCATGAAGAGCCAGGGAACGCCATACCCAAATCTTTCCAAGAACGACAACGTTCGAGAGCTAATATTGGGCTGCCATATGACGACAGACGAAGAGGTGAGACCGACCAACTCGTTGCACACAACCTAATACAATAAACTTTGCGGGAACTCGACATCCCCCACAATCCCATTTCTTTTGACGTCGCTTCGGTCGGGTTACTGATGAACAAAATTACAGGAAATTTACCAACGAAGTCTTGATTTAGAGGGCTCTTCGTCCGGTGGAGCCTTGGAGCCAACCAAGAAGATCTTTCCATGGCTTAAGTAAGACGTTTTGGAGGCGAGGCTTTTTTTTTTTTGTTTTTTTTTTTTTTTCTTTTTTTTTTTTTTTAATTTCTTTTCTTGTTTGTTGGTCACAGCACGGGCAAATAAAAAAAGACTGGGCTACTTTTTTGTGTTTTGGGAATGATTTAAAGTAGCGACAATGTTCCTGCAGGCTAGGCGAAGGATGGGATTTCAGCAAAGCAAAGCAAAGCAAAGCAAAGCAAGGCATAGACTCGACAATTTTTTTTTAATTTTTTATTTTTTGGTTCCCCCCTTCCCCCCCTTTTCTTTCTTTCTATCCTTTCCTTTCCTTTCCCCCCCCCTTTTTTTTTGTTTGTTTGTCTTGTTCAATCTCTCTCCCTTTATGTGCTACTCGTTTCCCCCCCCTTTTTTAAATCTCCTTTCCAAAGACCAGTCATCACATGGCATCACTGCGTGTCGTTTCACAGAGACTATATACAAGTCTACCTAAGTAATGAATGAGGGAAGGCGGTGGATCAATTCTGCTTTTAAGCACCGAGAGCCGAGAGCCGCGACTTCCTTGACGTTGAATGTTCTTAGTGACGAAAGATGATGCCATGTGCGCCTTCCCGTAGTTCTAGTTACAAGAGCGAAGTCAGATAAAAATTATTTCCGAAACAAAAGTGCATCCCCTTTTTTTTTTTTTTTTTTTTTTTTTTTTCTTTCGACAGGCACCCTGTGATTCTAGATGACGATAAAATCGCCAATCCTACAATCCGGGATGGGGGGAGAGATTATGCAGCTCATCAGCGTCAGTCTCCCGAAACTCCGTCTTTCCAGCAACGAGCAGCGCCTGGATCTCTCGCTCGAGGGCTCGCTGAAGCTGCGGATTCCGGATGGCGCGAGGGCCCCAAAGACAAGCAGCGATTTGCTGAAGCTGGTGACGGAGAAACACTTGTGGGTAGCGCGGACTGGCTCTTGTTGTTTTCAACATGTCGTCTCTGTTCAGGGCGAACGCGTGTCGAAGAGGGATCAGATTGGCAAGCTTGTGCGATGGGTGGCAAATTGCGAGGTACCCTCTAAATTTTGAATCTTTGGTGTTTTTTTTTTTTTTTTTTTTTTTTCAAGCTGACTTGAGGAACTCAAAGGTTTGGAGTCGAGTGGGCGTTCGTTTACAACGAGAAGCAGGCGTCGTCGAGTCTGCCGGGCAGATGTCGTTTTTTATACAGCACCCAGACTTATCTTCTTCTTTGGTTACCCAAAAGACGCATTCACGGCAGAATTTCAGTCGGTGGTTTGTCACGTTGATTTTCTCCAAAGCACGACGCGCCATCGGCGGGGACGGGGACACGGTCGTTGAAAAGGAAACGGGCGCAGGAGCCGCCGGATCGGAGTGTCGAAAATCAGCAACCAAGCGGTCCGTCTGAAGATGAAGACGAACACATGACCTGTTTGGCCCCTGAGGACCAGAGAGCCGTCGACACCTTTCTCCAGAGTTTGAATATGATGCCTGATCGGCGACAACAAGAAAGACGCACGTCCGCTCGAAGGCTGCCGTCTCCCGGTGGTGACAAGACGCGGAAAGGGATTGAATTTTCAGAGCAGTTCTATCAACTGTTTGACATGGCGTTACAGATACTTGTTTGTGGATCAAGCAAGCGGCACAAAGGCATTACTATCGTCGAACGTACTCGGGCCGAATGTCTGATACGATTGGCGCCCGCGGTCTTTTGCATGCCGTATCTCAAGGTAGGATTTTTTGCCGGCGATCCTTCGTTGCCCGAGCTGATAGATAGCCTTGCAGACTGTATCTGATCGAGCGCGTTTGCTACCCGTTGTAGCCAACTCGCTTGCTCGAATGAAAACGCCGAATCACCAAGCCTTCGGCAAAAGGTTGCTTCGTTTGCCGCTCGGGTGGCGGATGAAAACAGCGACCGCGCCGACTGTATTATAAGAGGAATTGAGAAAGGCACGTGGGACGTCCTCCTCTCGGCGATCAAAACGCCAACCCTATCAAGCAAAGAGGCCCCAATGCTCAAAGAGCAGCGTCAGATGCGGACCCTGGGCCTGGGGCTGGGTTCTGTGCGCCAACCATGCTATCAGGAGCCACCGAGGAGGAAGAGGGAGGAGGCGACGCAGACTTGACGGCTCTACCGATCGATGCGCACTCTCAAACTGGAAATTATGAAGAGTGGCCATCTTTCTACCAGCAAGACGCCCCCAGATGCTTCGAATTCAGGACTGCGGTCCATCGGAGATGCAGACGAGCGATTTTAAGAAGCTGCATGGGAGCCTCATCGCCGCCATGCCGAAGCTGAAGTGGATCACGCTTTCAACTTTTCCGGAATGGACAACGAGCTGGCTATGGATGGGCTTATATACCCCTTTGCTGCGGACTCTACTCGTCCGGACTCGACCATGATGAACCGCGACACTTTACCACATGATCTACGGTCGGTCGCAATGTGCAGAGAATGGCCATATCCACGAGCAGAACATGTAGGGATCGCATGCGAGCCACAGATAGGGTATCAAAGATGTGAGGATGTGGATGTCAGTTTTTATCAATCGTAAGAGTAAACTAGTGAGTGCTGTGCTACACATGACACCCCCGGATATATCATTGATATGAAATGGCGATGCGTCCCCTCTTTCTCCCCCCTCCTCCCTTGTCTAGATCCAAACGATGGTCCGGCCCAATGTACATGTGTGTGGTATCTTGCAGAGTTGGTGATTTGCATATATGCGTGTATGTATGCATGTATGTCGACTGGCATAAGATGGCGGCGTAAAGATGTGAAGCGGATTAGTGATGTTTGCCATAGCGTTCAGCTGCCACCGGAGCGCGACGGCTGTTGTCTGCGCTTCTCCCAGCCGTGATTTTGCTCATGAGGCCGCCTCCGCTGCCATTGACTCCTTTCTTGGGGGCTTTCTTCTGGGAAGGCTTAAAGGTAGCCCAGTGGATGAACCACAGAAGGCCGGACTGCAGCAGGAGGGCGACGATGACAACAAGGAGGGTGGTGAAGAGGTAGGGCTGGTCGTTGAGGACGGCAACAGCCTCGTCGGTGGCACCTGATCTTTTTGAACCAGTCGAATTGGCCCATGTTGTAAAGAGGAGAGGGAGGACTGGAGTGAGGCTTGGAGACTTGAGGAGAGTGGTGTGTGTGGACGAATGTGGTTTTTTTTTTTTTTTTTTTTTTTTTATACCTTGGTAGTAGGAGTTGGGCAAAATGTGAGCCGGTCACTATTTTTTTTTGGAGATTTTACGTGAGGAATATAGAAAATATAAAATTGCATAACAGGTAACAGTAAAAGAAGGAAAGAGAGAATAGAATTTTTTTAAAAAAAGGGTGAAAGAAGGGGAGGGAAGGGAGGAAGGGAGGGGATAAGCGGACGGAATGGGGTGATGGAGAGTAACAAAACTCGAAACTTGGACGGGCCTCCTGAGACGTTTCACGATGGGGGGACGGAGTTGTTTGAGAAGTTTGAAGTTTTTTTTTTTTTTTTTTTTTTTTTTTTTTAGGGGGGAGAGAAATGTATCAGGGTTTGTTTGACTGGCTATTTGTATGGGGAGGGAGGAGGAGGAGGAGGGGGAAGAGAGAAGAGAGGGGTTTGTTTGTTTACGGAAAAAATAAAATAAAATAAAATAAAATGAGGTCGGAAATGATGCTGCTTGTTGCTTGTTGTTCAAAAAGTTGCGGATTGTCGGGACCTTGAATTATATAATCAAGGCCCTGGAAGGAAAAAGAAAATGGAGGCAAAATTCGAAGGATGGGGGTGGGGAGGAAGGTGTGGTAAGGGTGCTTGGTTATTCTAAGTTATCTACTTCCCAAAGACCCCAATTTATAGTTCCCACACACTGTGCCCATTGTACCTTCCTCAGTGGGCACAAAAACACGTTGCATTGTCTGGTGATGTGTGGCTGGAAGAAGTCCAAATTGGGGTTTTTTTTTTTTTTTTAGAGCTCAGCCACCCCACCAGCCAATTTTTTGGAGGAACTGCTGTTTCATCCGCAGAGCGGCCAAACTTTTTTTTTTTTTTTTTTTTTTTTTTTTGTTTTTGCCGGTTTTTCTCCATTTGGCAATCGCAGAAAACTCTCGAGGAAGCTCGAGCTCCATTTTCCACCCACCGCCTTAAAGAAGGGGTTCGAGAAGGAAAATTTGGAAATTGGGCTGCGGCCCCTTCAAATTCGGTGCCTGCGGTCTGGCCATGAGCGTCGCTCGCCCGGCGCGCAGCCTCCTGGGCAAATGCGCCGCCTCCGCCCGCACGGCGCAAACCATGGCCGTCGCCGGCGTGCCCAGTTGCCGGCATCAGTTTCACGCCTCGGCGCCCCGCCCCTCGAAGCGGCGATCTCGCTTCCGCAACGTCAAGGCCGAGGAAATGGGACTGCTGAGCCCGGACAAGCTTTTCAGCAAAGTACCGGCAGGAAAAGTTCCCAGAGTACACCGAGGAGGAGCTCGAGGCGCTCAAGCGCGAGTACACGCCCGAGCAGCTGGAGGCCATCCTGGCCGGAGAGGAGGCCGTCAAGCCCGACGACCTGATCTTCCAGGGGCGGCTACGGGATGATCCCTACAGACCGCAGTATGTGGAGGACTA
Organism: Trichoderma cornu-damae; assembly: GCA_020631695.1. NCBI lineage: Eukaryota > Fungi > Ascomycota > Sordariomycetes > Hypocreales > Hypocreaceae > Trichoderma > Trichoderma cornu-damae. The sequence continues at coordinate 4,734,113 of CM036089.1, forward strand.
CACCGTGCTGGACCCGCGGTACGACGTGAGGCCGGAGGTCGGGGGCACGCCGTGGGAGCCGCAGTGGCTGAGCCCGAGCGACTGGGCCGACCGGTATGGGTCGAAGCTGGCCGACTTGACGGACAAGAAGACGAGCGAGCAGCTCACGAGAGCCATGGTCCGCGCCCTGCGGCGGGTCAAGGAGAGCGACGGAGAGGAGCTGATAGACCTGACGGAAGACGAGCTGGCGGATCTGGAGAAGGACCCCGAGCTGCTGCAGAAGTATCTCGTCGAGGAGGATGGCGACGATGCCCGGGCGGATGGCGACGCCGGCAGCTTGACCAAGGAGCAGGCCATGAAGCTCGACTCAGGCCATCGACGAGGAGTGGAAGAAGGAGCTCAGCAGGATCGGCCTAAGGCCTCGACTCCGGGCGAGCTGGAGCCCTCCAACCTGGAGCTGATGGAGGACGGTCCCGCCGGGACCAGCCGGCTGTACTCCGCCGAGGCCCCTGAGCTGGGCAAGGTCCCCGGCGTCGAGGGCCTTTACAAATCCGCCGCCGACCCCGAGGACGAGGGCCAGGACGACGACGGCCGCTACCAGGAGATCAAGCGGCTGACGGGCATGTCGCTGAGGGACATCCAGTCCATCTACCGGAAGGTGCTCGTCACGCGCTGGGTCACCAACCAGACTCGCCTGGGCAGACTTGCCAATTACGCGCCTGACTCCATTCACGACCAAGCCTATCAGCAAGTGCCGTCTCCGGCCCGTGTCAGGAGCAGTCCCATAGCAAAAGCCTGGATTGACGGCGTCTATAGTAACCGCCGACGACGGCACCTTCTTAGCCAACTCGGTCAGATAGATTTGGCCAAGAAGCTTGCTTGTCCTTGTAGCGCGTTCTTGCATCTCCCACTTTTCAGCCTTCTTCTTGAAAGCAGCCAATGTGGGCCCGCGACTTCTGCTCCTTGAACTCAGCCCAGCCAGCCGCATCGGACGAGACAAGAACCATGCGGCCAGGCTGCGCCCCTGGCTTTTGCTTTGAGGGCACCTTAGCAGGAGAGTCATCAGAAGCATGCTCGAGAAGTAGTTGACTTGAACGGATTCCTCGTAGCCTGTTGATGGATTAAACGCCTCTATAGCCTGGAACAGGCCGGCGTTGAGGATGGCGATGTCGAGACGGTCCAGCGCTTTTGCTTTATCGGCGAACTGAGTGATAGAATCATATGATGACATGTCCAGAATCCAGATCTCGATTTCACCGCATTCGGCCTTTTGGCTGGCAAGCAAAGTTCTTCTCGGGCAGCTTCACCCTTTGGCTGGGAGCGCACAGCAAGGATGAGCTTGGATAAACCCAAGGCCGAGAAGCTGACGAGCCGTCTCTAGGCCGAGCTCCGCTGTTCGAGCCTGTGACAATGGCGGTTTTCCCAGAGAGATTCACATCGTCGGCCAAGGGTGGTGTCTTGCCAACCAGCTGGCGGCAAAAGAACTGCGATCTGCTCGCCTCCTTCTCAGGTGTGATGGAAAACCGGGAGGCGGCGCCATACTGTGATCCGATGGCGATGTTGGGGGGCGGCGAGAAACGGGGCCTCTTGGGCTACCCAACCAACAACTTAGCAAGGCGACTAAATATACTTTGCAGTTAACGAAGCGGGAAGGTGGCGATGGCATCAGGGAAGCCTTGGGCCTGTCTGTGGCTATTAGATGCCTGAGCGGGGGGAATTGCGTATACGAGAATGTCCGTGCTAATTATGGAATGCGGTAACACAGGCAACGCGAATGATGCAATGTTTGTGTAACAAAAGAACAATGCTGCCAACACGACTCCTGATAGGGTGGCCTCTGTTGGTACTTTATAATAGCGCAGTAAAAAGTTGCTGCGTCACGCGACGTATCGCCAGAGATACTTTTCACGTGTACGCAAGCACACAAAAAATCAAGCTACCAAGAGACAATCCCATTCGCACGAGTTTGGGAGAATGTTCCGGATATTTATCTTGGGATTGTACAAAGCTGCAAACATCTCAACTTACAAAAAATCTGAGCCATCACATAGTAAACCTGCGTCCCGTCTCCGTTTGAGCTCGGCCTTCGGACCAACTAAGAATAAATGGCACCTCATTGAATCTCCTCATTCCTACACACACGCCCCCACCACCTCGTCGGGACCTGTAGTCCGGTCCACGCCTCCGCCAACCCCTTTGATCGAAACATGCCTTGCCAGATCAGGCAGCTTTTATTGGACATGCCCTGTCCTCAGCTTCTCCGGTTCTCCCATTCCGGGCCGGACCAAAGCTGTAAAGAGCGGCTACGCGTATAATGGAGCCATCAAACGTTGCCTACCGGACTATTGTTGTTGATATTGCACGCTTCACATGTCGATGGGCGGGATGCAGGATCTGGTCAGGGGCGCCCACGGGGCGCATTCGTCCTCGCACTCACGTCAGCTCCATTCAGATCCAGCAGCTGGAAAATACATCCAGGGGCAGCTTCGGTCGTCCCAGGACACGAGATGGCAAGGGGCAGCTCCTGGGATTTTTTTACTCACTCAAGGGAAGGGAGATCATCCAACGCAATGGCTCATGGCTCATGGCTATTCTCTGTCAGCCTTGAAGCTGGTGGTAATAGTCAGCCAGAAAGCTAGACATAAATACTAGATGCCACTACTAGTAATTTTATCATCAAACCACAGATTAGGTTCGACCTTGTCTAGTTCGTCTCCTCTTTTGCAGTTCAGCTCACAATGGCAAAGATTCTGGGCTCTCTCCCATCCTTATTTCCCTCTATATCCTTGAAAATGCGACTGCCCTCCCCAAGGACTGCAAGGGTGAGACCAAATCCGACCTCAAACCTCTGCTAACCGACCCAATTCGTAAATGGTCGGCCAATACAACCGTCTCGTTCCCCAACTCAGCAGCTTTCAACGAGTCCACAGAGCGTTGGACCAATCGCCACCGAACCCGCCTACTTATGTAGCCGCTATTAGACCTGGAACAGAGGAAGATATTAGCAAAAATAGTAAGTAAAGCGTATTGGTCGGGTTTGCATTGCTGAGTGGTCGCCGACCGGAAATGTAGATCAACCTTGCCAGGTCCAAGAGGTTCCCATTCCTAACTCGGAGGAGCGGGCCATGGATTACGCTGCCAGTCTCGATGCCTTCCAACATGGTTTGTCTCTGGATCTGAGTCAATGGAAGACGCTTAAAATCGACAAGAAAGCCCAGACTCTAACTGTGGGCCCTGGTGTTACGTTTGGTGAAATCTTTGACCCTCTATTTAATGCTGGATTCTATATTCGTAAGCATTGCCAAGTCTTCCCTCTGCTTCGCTCCAGACCCTGGCCGCTCACAGCCTTGTAGAAACTGGCAGTTGCTCGTGCCCCTCCATGATCGGTGTCACCATCGGAGGAGGTATTGGGAGATTGATGGTATGGCGCTATCAACAATTACAGAAAAGATCGGGCTCCCCATACTAACGCAATTCCAAACCACCACAGGGGAAATATGGGTTATTGATGGACACCCTTCAGTCAGTCCGCATGGTTGGAGCCGATGGAAACGTGAGAACGGTGTCAGCCACGTCTCACCCTGACCTGTGGTGGGGGGTCCTCGGTGCTGGCGCCAACTTTGGAGTCATCACATCCGCCACGTACAAGGTTCACCCGCTGGTTGACAAGGGGGAAAGTCTTCCTCGCCGACTTCTATCTCCCTGCGGAGAGGGGCCGAGAGTACTTCGGACATGGTCGAGGCGCACTACAACAAACAAATGTCTGCCAATCTGGCCCAAATCTTGATAGTCGGTGGGACCCGGACTACCAACTCGGGGAGTCTTTTTTGGGGTTGTACACTGGCCCCCCCAAAACTCAAATACTGACTATGTCCAGAGTTCCAAGTTAGGTAACTGGGTCTACTAGTGGACCCGAGAAAGAAGCCCGCCAAGAGCTGGCTCCGGTTTTCAATCTCAATGCTACCTCTACCACCAGTGTCGTCCAGTGGAACCAGATCATCTCCCATTCAGGTGGCGGCTTTGACAGGATTTGTCTGCCAGCCCAACCAACCACGGTCTCTCTCTTTAGCCTCAACCAGAAAATTTACTCTGCTGATGGCTACCAGGCGGGCTTTGAGAAGATTGTGGAGTACTTCCATAAGAACTCCTGGCGGGCGCGACACGACACTGGTCTTTGAGATTTTCCCCAACCAAGCTGTCGCTGCCGTACCTGATGATTCGACCGCCTTCCCTTGGAGAGATTTCAAGGGCTTCATGTAAGGCTGACTCATATATGAACCTCCATCCTCCCCCTTCAAGCAATATCTAAATTGAGTACTGGTCATGGACTAACAACTACGTAAATGCCAAACCAACTTTGCCTGGGCCGCTGGAGATGACGCAACAGAGAAGGCTTCCAACAAGCTCGGAGCGGAGCTGCGTAACCTATTTGCTGCTACATCCCTGGTTACCCTGAGCAGGCTGTTTTCGTCAACTACGCCCGCGGAGATGAACCAAT